>CM052209.1:1564992-1762757 GCA_028454225.1 Lasioglossum leucozonium
GATTCCATTAAAACAAACAGAGTTGACCTTCGTATCTCCTTGACACCTCCACCTATCAAAAAACAAGCAACATCGACTAATCCTCGATTCCAAATAAGTTTGACCTCATGCATTTTTTCTTATCAGCAATAGCAGCCAAGTTTTTCAGGTGGCCGGTTTTAAGTGCCTCACCCTGTATTGTCATGGAGCCCTTAAATTTTCTTTTGTAGCCGAACACCCAGAATAATAATAAGATGTCCTCTCCGCGAGAAAAAGGAGTAATCCTTTCCGTTCAAGTGACATTTAAATGCGAACAGTGCTCGGAAATGATAATTTCAGATATTGTTCATGGTTTCCGTAAGAAGCGTATAATATAAAGTCGGTTCATTAAAACAACATGTAATACAATAAATAATTTCGTTCGTTTCTTTGTACGGTATAGACGTGCGCGCGATGTGTAGGTAGTACTTGCCATTTGCGCCACGCAGAAACAGTGCCTGAAGTTATGAAATGGCACCTCGTTATAGTTGTTGTAGACTTCGTAGAGGAAGTTCCTCAGGATTGGTAAAGGAATGTTAAACTTTTGAGGTAGGTCGAGCTCGACGAACATCGTCTGCAGCATCAATAGAAGCTCTTCGTCTTCCCACTGTCGCGCGTCGAACGCAGGCGAACGGAGCCACTCTCGGACACTCGTTGACACTGACACATCGCTGAAACACAATCGGCCACGTTAAAATAGGATTCACGGTGACGAATCATTAATATTCGAACTGCCTCGGAGATAATCACTTTAACCCCTTGCCCTACAATGATTTTGAACAGGGTCTAATACACATATGTTATTAATCTTCTTTTACCGAAATCAAATTCTACTTCAGTTTTGTTGGTGGTACAGCTATTGGAGAATATACACGGTGTCCTAAAACTACTGTGTTAAACTGAAATGGGAGGTTCCTTGGGTCATTTGAAGCGACATTTTCCTTAACAAAAATGGCGTCCGTGGCTTTGTTTAGGAAAATGTCGCTTCAAATAAGACCTATAAATTGAATTTTATTATTATTATTATATATTTATATATTTCATTAATATATTTTTCTCCTACAAATAAAATTTTATAATTTAAAGTTAAAATCTATATCTATATTTAATTGAAATAAGAAATTAAATCTTAAATATTACATATTAAATTTTAAATTTTACATTTTTAAGGAACCTCCCTTTTCAGTTCGACGCAGTAGTTTTGGGACACCCTGTATATAGGCATACAATATATACAAATTTTCTCCTTTTTTAGGAAATTATATACGGACTACAAAAAAGTTCTAATCGTAAAATAAATCGTAAGGCAAGGGGTTAACTTTACGATCGATTACGGCGTTCGTCGGATCTATGGTGGATCTACAAAGTATTCGAACAATAAATATTAGGGGTAGGCGGGTACCCGGAAATTCGGGTTCGGGTCGAGACCCGAAAATTTGTGACACGCGGCTACCCAGAAATTATGGTTCCCCGAAGTCGAAATCGGTTCGGGAACCCAAACATTTCTGGGTACCCGAGTATCACGAATTTTCGAGCAGCCGCCCACCCCTACTAGAAAAATTCGACCCTTGCGAGTTCTTTCGCCTACGCCGAACTCATACGCGCCATTTAGTGACTACCCCATTCGCGCAAACATTGTTTTTCGTTTACCTTGTATTTTTCCAGGCGCGAGCTATTGTTTAAAATATATAAAGGTATTTTTCCTGTCGAAAAAGGGGAATTTATACATGTACGAAACATGACCGGCAACAATGGGAAGTTGTGCTTTGAAACCGCTTCGGTGCTGCTGAATCGCAGTCGAGCTTTTCTAGCCGAGTTTTTCGCTTGAACAATGGCGGTTGCGTGCACCGGAAAATAACTCTTGTTTCCTCATTTCTCTCGCGCTGCACAATAAAAAATTTAATATGCCACGAGGGTAATATGAAATTATTAGCCGGAAATTTTATTTACACTGACGGGAGAAACATTTTTGATTAAATGTAACGGAGATTGCGGTACACGGCGCGAAACATCATGCAAACATAAATTAAATCCACCGGAACTCACGTGAATTGCCTTTTGTCGGAAAACAGAATTCATTTATTCTTGAATAATTACAAAATTTTAATACTGAATTCATTAATTCTGAAAAGCAATCAACACAAGTAATTACTAGACTGCGGATCTTTATGCTAAATAAAAATGTTCTACACCCGTGCAACTACTTCCTCGCTGTCATTTCACGATCCCACTACCATTCCTCCACTATCGACAATTTCATGTTACCATTGCGAGGGTACGACCCTCTATACATGGTGTCCCAAAATTCCCTTAACTCTCAGAAATGAGTAGAAATGTCCCTGAGGTGATTTGAAGCAACATTTTCCTTTGCAAACTTCGTTTTAGTGTTATTAGCGAAAACACGGACCAATCAGAGCGCAACTATAGTGAACGGATTGCGGCTGTTGGATGAGCCAGAGTCCGTCGGCTGTAGACGCGCTCTGATTGGTCCGTGTTTTTTGTTAATACCTCCTAAACGATGCCGCGGCGGCCATTTTTGCAAAATGTTGCTTCAAATCACGTCAGGAACCTCCCATTTCTGAGAGTTGAGGAAATTTTGAGACACCCTGTATGCACTCTTAATCTCCCGACCCTCCTCCTATGCTCCATAGGAATTTGGTGGGAGGACCTTGGAGTAGAGTGTCGCCAGATTAGGACTTGTGTCCCTACTCTACCTTCCCCTTCTACGACGCTATCCCCCACGTTTCCTCCGCAACTGAGTCACGTGTTTCGTCTTTGTCGTGCACGTGTCCGGTAGAGAGAGAGGGTACCTTTTTCTCCACAATTCATCACCCCCCAAGCCTGCTCTACACTAACTGCATATTTTCTAACATATTTTCTAATAATATTTGGTGTATCGATCGTAATTGTGTAAAAATTTAATGAAAATACATTTGTATTTTTTTATCGAACCCACCGCCGATATCTATTTTCTAATAGTTTCAATAAATCGAAAATAATAAATATTTTAAAACCCTTTTCCTACATTTAGTGTTTCGTATTCTACAGGCGGCTATTGTCATAAATGCTATAAAATCTACGGTCCAGTGATTATAATTTAACGACATAACATAATTTGAGCGGAAATTGTAAATGCCAACACTGTTCTTCGCGTTTCTGTTCCAGCAAAAAGTGAAATTCGTGAGTCCCCACATTTTCGTGTTTTTCTCGGCATGTCGCGCCAGCTCTCGCAACATTTGTATTATGTCCGGATCAACGTACTCCGCGGGTCTCCGGTTTGGTATACACAGCACGTTTGCTCTAGTTTATTTGGCCGGTTTCAACGCGAGAATCAATCCGCTCCTGTTTTCGCGCGCTATTTTTTTCCGCGAAAAAAAGAAGCGTCCGCAAACAACATTCGCGATTCGTTTTTTTCCGCAGCGAACCCAGGTCGAGGAAAGACGTCGAGTGCTCGTCTTTAAAGCTGTTATGCCCGTCGCGTGATATGTTTTACGAATCGTCGGGGAAATAAATCGTAAAAATAAGAAACGGATTTCCGCTGTTGTTTCTTGTGGAAATAGCTGTGGGATTGCTTTCGTCGCACTTTTACTGTCGCGGATGTTGCGAGAAGGCATATTCGTCCTCCTCTGTAGTACACTTCGCGACGAAATTAACAACAACGCTTCGGTGAATGTCGTCATCTTGTTTTTTGTAGAATTGCCGAAGTTTAATTAAAGAACCACGACAAACACGCGTGTTCCGTTTGTAATAATTCTGATGTTTAACGAATTAATTATTTAGAATCGGGAAGAAGAGTCGTAGATTTGATCTAACGCATAATTTATAGTTACTTTACACTGCTAATCACTTTGCAATTATTTATCATTATTATGGACTCTGTGCAAAATAAAAATAGTTTGCATCAACTGCAACAAACAACTAATAATTTCTTGTATTCCTTAATAATGTTCGTAAGCTGCAATTAACACATTGACGTTCTTAAATTTTTTAAATCTGTCCACTGTATTGAATTGCAACTGCCCATTTTTGTCATAAATGCATAAAATCCGCAATCTAGTCATTATCAAGATACAGTCAAGTAACTGTACCTGAAATTCATGCATACAATTTTTATTTTGCATAAAAATCCGCGTTAATGGCCTTCAAACGGTTTAATTACAATATCAAGAAAATCGCTAAACTTGAAATTAATGCTGTGTATTTTTATTTTGCGTACACATTTGCAATCTATTAATGACCCTTATACTATATCACTTGTGTAATATTTTATTCTTATAGAAATCATAGTATATTAATTTTTTCGTATAATAACTACATACTAAATTTTGTAACAAACTGTACCATGATTAAACATATATTGACATATATATATTTATATATATATATATATATATATATATACATATAATATATATATAATGTATATACAATATATAAACACCGAAAGGGTTCAACATTTATGTCGTAATAATAATTATTGTTATTATTGTACATAACATTTATATCATAAAAATAATCGACTGTATCAGTGATCAATGCCTTCAAAGTTTGTTCCGACTATATGGATATATCTAGAGATGGACCTGTGTATAGTTAGCAAATATGTAGAGAGAACCTATACGAGGCCCTTCTCGATACTACTGCATGTATACATACATGTATACCGAGTCAATTTTCTCATCAACAGTGGAGGTTTGTTGATCTCCATTGCTAGTCTACAAATAGCTCGAAAATTTCAGACTGGAATCCTCTCGATCATTAGACATTTAACATCAAACAGTAAAATGTAATGGCAATATTAGCTATCGCAGTTATACGAGCGATATTTGCGTTGGCCGCTCTACGTAATCCACACTAAGCTGGATTATTAAATGGTATTACCAATTGACGTAATATCAATTCCTCATCGATAAATTGCGGTTGTTTATGCAAAAATAGTCTGCACCGTTTGCGAGAATTGGTTCAAATAAATATTACGGGTGGGCGGGTGTACCAGAACCTCGAGTCGGGTTTCGCGATACTCGGGTCCCCGAAGTCTAACAATATAAATTTTAGGTTTCCCTACCATGCCCGACCCAATTTTGATTTCGGATTCCTGCGTATCGAGAATTTTCGGGTCCCGAAACCGCCTTTATAAATATTTATTTCTTCTCTTAATATTATCAATGAGATGAAAATGACAACTGTTTTCATTGCTTTTTGTATTGCTTATTCACTTTTGTCATACATGCATAAAATCTGCTGTCTGCTCACATATGACTTCCAGAGTACATCTTTGCTATAGGATGCATTTTGCACCTCCAGGATGCATCGTGGCTTTGCGAATGCCATTGTGCCCATTTGCCTGTACTGTATAAGATTGCAAATTAATCCGTGATCATTTCTTCATATTTGTCAGACTCGTCTTGAACGTAACACCCCCATTACTTTCTATCATAGTCACTCCATTTGCATTTAACTAGCGGATCTCCTCCCGAGAAAAAAGATGAAGGTAAAACGAAACAGCTTGTCGTTCCTCTTTTAAGAAAACGACAAGTGGACTTTCATTCTTTCAAGTTTGTTCTGATATTTTTTCTTTTGTTTTGCTAAAAGTCATATATTGTTTCCACGTTGTATTAACAATAAATTGTAATTTTTTTAAGTGTCTCTGAAATAACTTGCATTCTCGTAACTTGTAAATTTTCCTCGGAATTCTCGTTTTGGCGCTTACAGCATTTTTTGAATTTCAGTTTTCAATTTTCTTGCAACAGCCGATTCAATTTGTGTTCAAATTTTTCGACGGTTTTCGACGTTTTTGATCAGAAACGACACCGCTTTTTCCACGTTCTGTTTCCTCAGCCTCGAAAGCATATTTGCAATTGAACTGCAAAGAGAATACAGTGCCCGATATTTTATTTGTCAGACAACATCGTACTCGTTAATCCCTCGTCCAGTCACATGTATTTTTACATTTTGGGGATCAGCATGTTCAAAGGCCAATATGGTGATAAACTTGAATTTAAAACAAGCATTACAAAAAATTACAAAAATTACAATAATTACAAAGCATTAAATTACTAAAAAGTTATTAGAAAAAATTACAACAGTTTGTTCGTCAATTTGGTCTCGTTGATAAACTGTAGTATAGATAGGAACTTTTTTACTCTTCTACATTATCTTTAAGGCGGTAGACTCGTTTTCAAAACTGCAAAAGCGCTAGATAAAAGTTTGCATTATTCGTTATATGAAAATAGCTACATGCGTATGCATTCGAATAATGCAAATTACGTCTCGTAAACAAAAAAATAGGACGTTTGAGGGCGATCGTGGCCTAGATCGATCTTTTATCTAGCGTTTTTAACTATTGAAAACCCCCATTTTTGTATTATCGTGAAATGAGAACGCGCATACCACACCCTTGCAACCCCGGCAAAACTACTCCCTTATCTACTCCCTTAAGTGATGGTTTCAATTTTAACTTTTTTCGGGTTATGGCGTACTGGATGCAGTTTGAGATTAAATGGTCCTAATATTATTTTTCTGAAACAGCATTACATTGCCATGATAATGCATACCGCCCCCATAGACGGCCATACGGGTACAATATTAATTCCGTCATCCGTTAATTTTTATTAAGCTCGTTAAATTAAGTGAGTGAAAATTTTTGTATTTCATCTTCATTAGAACTCGCCAGGCTCGATGTCTGGCCGGGCGTGTGAAAATTATGTGTGTTCACCAGGCGAACCATGCTGGTATTAAATTAATCTCTTTGGCAATACATACTGGAGATGCGAAACCAGCCCCAGCCATCGTGACACGGACTTGCCTCCGAGCTGATTAGATCTCCCTTTACGGCGACGCAGGATGATATTCTCATGTAGAATAACCTACTAGCGCGCAAGTCGTGTATTGTTACAAAATCGATGCATTATTACACGTCATTAGAATCGTGCCAGAATATCAGCAGCCCCCGAGAAAATTCATTTAAAACACAATCGGTTTAATGGCTTAATCCGCGTGCCGAGCGCACTTGATTCGCATTCCTTCATTTTCGCAATTATGCTTGCTCTTGGATCCTATCAGCTCTTTGCGCGAGAAATTTCGGAACACAGAGAATCGCGGAATTTTCTCTTTAAGTAGAGCATTTCATTCGTAACCAGACCGTAGGTTTTTATGCAAAATAAAAACTGAGACTGTCGATTTTTATGTAAAATAAAAATTGAGACCGTGGATTTTTATGCAAAATAAAAATTTGTCGTTTTTTATGTAAAATAAAAATTTGTCGTTTTTTATGTAAAATAAAAATTTGTCGTTTTTTATGTAAAATAAAAATTGAGACTGTGGGTTTTTATGTAAAATAAAAATTGAGACTGTGGATTTTTCTGTAAAATAAAAATTGAGACCGAGAAATGGAAAAAAGTTATTTTAGATATAAACTTAGTTTAAATACTATTCGATATTTGTTTTAATACTGGCTAGCTATTATTTAACATTTTATTAGTTCTATTTAAACCGAATCTTTTATTTTCAAGAATATTTCTTTATTCCATCGGCACTTATAATAACAGAACTTTTTCAAAAAAGTTCCACATATAATAGATTCTAATATAGCTTATTAAAAAGTTCCAGAACTCTTTCGTGCTCTGATAAAAGCCTAACTTTTCTACCTACTACAATACGGTTTCAAACATCATGATAAAATCACCCTTCTGAAATCACCCTTTGAAAAGAATGGGGAATTTCTTTCTCGTGGAACGTTTCCACAACTGTGAGAAAAATCGTTTAAACAAAAACAATATTTTATGTTCTATATTTTCAAATACTTCGAATTTCGAATTCTTAAAACTGTATTTTTGTATTTTGCATGCAAACATACGTCGTAATATATTCTTATTATATAAAATATAGAGTGTCTCAAAAAAAGAAAAGGGTGATTTCTGAGGTGCTTCTCAGCACTGTTTTCCTTTATTAATTTCCGGTGAAACACTTTGATCTCGAATTATTAAGAAAAAATACGTAATCTACATTAAAATAGCAATTTATAATAAAAAATTAAGTGATTTATATTAAAAGGCATGACGTAAATACGAGCAAGTACATTGTAAAATACAGAGTGTAATATTCTTCATTATTAGTATGATTAATATTGGCAATATTCCGTTCGTAATTCATCAATTCAACTTTACCATATTTGTGTAGAATAAATATAATTATAAAACCACTTTACGTGCTTCAACGTTCATCATTATCCGCGATTTCAATTTGAAAGACGATGTTATTGCAAGTATCGTCCATGAATATTGAAAAATAATTAGGCAATCTGAATTGAAACATATTGAAGTAGAAATTGATTTGATTAGTTTTATAAATAAAAAGATATTTTTCGATTGTTCTAATGTTTTTACTGTTTTAAATTAATATCATAAATGCATAAAACCCGCTGTCTAGAAATAATGATTATTTAATGTAATAGATACTGCAACATCAAGAAATTAATTATTTACCAGGTACTTACACAGGATAACATAAATTAATTAAAAATGTCTGCTATCTTCTACAGCATTTCTATCGAATTAAATTTCGATCAGCAATTCGCATACGTTCAAATTAAATTTCCTTGCCCGATTGAATTGCCCGACTCGTCTTGAAATTCCATTTACAAAATTCCTTCCAGTTGCAAGCATGATCAGCCACGAAAATGTATATCTGCACACAAATTCGCTGGTTAAGTGCGTGAAAATTGCAGCAACCCAGCGCAATGTTCAAAGTTTTTATCGATAGATCTTCGCCGAAGTTAAAGTTACACGCGAAATTAAATTTCGATATCAAACTTTTCAATGAAATGAAAACGATATGAAAAATAGTGAAACTTCGAAAGTCGTAAAACGTATCAAACTTTTGCTGTAATAACAATTTTTTTACAGAAAAAGTTGAACCACGTGGCAAGTAAATTGCTTGATGGCAAGTACACCTTTTATCAAGATTCTTTACGTGCCAACGAAGTATCATGAAAATTGAAATTTTTCGAAAATTTCTTTGTCACAGTGTAGTTCTTTAATGTCTGTCAGCTGTCGTTGAAGATGCGATCAAAGGGATATTACGTAAAAGAGACGTTCTCCGAGGAATTCGCTTTTACAAATTGTTACTTTCGCAAATATGAATTTTCTATTAAATTTATAAAACTATTTACTATTTGCATTTCTACCCAATAAAAATATTTTATCTATTATTTAAATCGTATACTACGGAAAATTACACTGAGCTAGAGTAATTTTGTTGTAATTACACTATGAATTTTTATGGAAAATAAAAATTGTCAGTGGCAATTGCATGAAACGTGAACCAAATTTCTTTCTTCTTGTAATAATATTAATAAGATGACAGTAATTGGTGTAATTAATTCCTTTTATGTTTTCTGCGGTTTTCAATTTTATCCACGTATTTTTGTCATAAATACATAAAACATCTTGTAGATTTTAATTTTGTAGTGTTTATGTTATTAAATAAACAATTTCGAGTTTGTCAAATTTTGTGTAAATAGACAATTTCAACATAGAAACAGGTATTATATATACAAGTAAGTTACACATAAACAATATTGCTTATATTAATTCATTATATATCAACCTGAATAACGTTTCGAATAATTCTTTCTTTATTCCATAAAACAACAGAAAATTTTATATTTTCTATACTGTCGACGATAACAAATTATAATACTTTCTTCGGTGATGTAACAATCCTTGTAATGGAGCACCTCAGCCATAATCTAAAACGGCAATAATGCTTGCAATAATGTTTTTTTCAACTTGCTAGGCCGCGAATTTTTATGCAAATATTCATTTCCATACATTATATACTACAAAAATGAAGATATTTATTTTTCGTCACTGAAACATTTTTCTTATGGTAACAATAAAGTGGACATATCTTTACTGTTTATTAATGCAAAGTTTTCACAAATATTTTCAGTTTATTCATAGCCATCCAGTTTACTTTAAACTCAACGTGTGGCACATTTATTATTGCAAACTAATTTCTCCGCAAAAATCGAAATTCTTGGGATAACAACATTTTTTAATTGTTCGTTATGTCATTAATCATTCTACCGTAAGCGATGACCACACTCATGGCACATAAAATTTTTTCTGAATTTTTCACTTCAAGAAAAGTAGCTGACTTTATAGCCGCCTTGAAAAGAAGTTTTTCTTTACCGCGCCGCGGTAAAGCTGCTATAACTTCGGTAAGAATCGTTATTATTTATTCATACGAAAATTCCTTGGTGTTCTACAAAAGATCGATAAATAATTAACATTCAAAGGAAGGGGCAAAGCCTCGATTTGAGATGGTTCTTGTTTATCAGCCAGACATTGAAAACACCCCGGCGGACTAATACATTCGAGAACGATTTCATTAAATCACCCGATGCAATTTTATTAATCGCAATATCAGTCGAATAAAATTTGATTGCATGCGCGCAATTCCTCTTTGTCCGATGGATCGCGTGCACTCCCACAATTTGCCGCGTTTCATATATTTTGTTCCGTCCTTCACGGGCCGTAAAATGGTCTTTTAATTCGCCGAAAAAAATCATTCGGACCGCATCGAATACTTTGAACTTGCTGTTTCTCTGCCGCGACCATGGTCAAAGACGTCCGGGGATCACGTGCCGGTGCCGTTCTACATTTCAAAGCGTGCTTCACGTGCACGCACGTCATCGCGCTGTGACGCGAACCAGAAACAGGTTCAACCGAGAAAAGCGAAATTTCGAGATCTTCTTATTTCAAACACAGCCGGCCTGTTCTGTGAATATTGCCGCGTCAGAGGTCAACGCGTTCCTGTAATTCGGGGGAACATGCCAAATACAGCAGGTGTTCAAATTATTAAGGCGACTGTGCGGAGCATGTACTATACAGTTACTCACGGAATTGAACGTGCACGAGCTTTCAACAATTTCTCGCAAACAAAATTATTATATACACAATTCCGGGTATTAAAAAATAATCGACAGTTGAAAACACCTGACCAAAGAATACATATATATATATATATATATAATTTTATTAATTATTTTAATTGATTATTAACCCTCATACGTTCCTCAGGGTGAAACTATTTCTCCATATTATAAAATGATTGGTCTATCTTTATTTGTGTAAAATGTGACGTCATAAATTTAAGCATAATTTGATAGGTTAACGTATAAAGCAAAAATGGTTGAGATATCATCACAAAATCTTGTGTGCAACTATTTCTGAGGAGGGTATGAGGGTTAATTATAAATAAAGAGGTGCAGTACACTTCAATGTTACAAAATGGCGCGTACATACACTATGATATGAAAGCTTTATATGTTTGATTGTGGAAAAAGAATTTTTTCGCAAATAAAATTTTTATACAGTGTGTCCCACGTAAATGTAGCCACCTAAATATCTGCTTCATTCGTGATGAAAGCACAGGGTGAATGCTTTATGGATGTAATTTGTTCTCAAGGTCATTTTCTCCATTTTCAAGGTCATCGATATTTTTTTTCTCGTAAACGTAGATTTTTCTACAAACGTTCGAACGCAACTGTTAGATAAATTAATGTAAATTAATAAAATTAAGTAAGGTAAATTAAGTAAGGTAAAAAATAAAATTACTGTATAAATTTCAACGTAAAGGCGGCACATAAATATGAATTTTTTCAATTACTACGAAGTACATTTATTCACCGGGAGGGATCCATTCACTGGACGGGTCACCCTCTCGAGGTTTTCTCCTGCGAAAAATTTCGACCAACTTTGCTCACCGAACACGGAATTCCCAGGGACGGAAGTTCCTTCTATTCGCCGCGTATTCGAAGACGGTGTCTCTTCCTTCTTTCCGAAATCATTGAAAATTCCAGGCGCGTCTTACTCGCGGCACGGACCGGTGGTGCCGATCACATCCTGCCGCGCGGGATCGCTGCGATGCACTCGCGCAGATAAACGGATAAATAATTCCGCGGCAACCTTCCCGGCCCTTCCGTTTTCGCCGTCCCGAAGTCCTTAAATACACTGCGTGTACTATCAGCGATCAACGAAGGACATTAATACGCCGTGGTGACGACTTGATTTATTATGAAACTTCGTGTTTGCCTCACTTCGCGTGCGCCGCGAGTTCAAATAAAACCGGCTGATTTATAATCTCGCCGAACGTGGTCGAGAGAGAGAGAGAGAGGGAGAGAACAGGACAGGAAACGAATCTTTCCTCCACGCCGTTTCTCCTCTCCAGTCAATCTCTACCGCTCGGTTGATCCGGCGAATTTGTCACCGGTGACATTCCATTGCCTGTTTTCAATTATATCTGCAAAATTCCGCTCGTTCGATTTTATTGGATTGCACAGCGTGATATTTTATCAATCCACGTGGAAACAAATCTATTTCGATAGTGATCCACTTGTACAACAAAACATGATATTAATTTACCATATTTTACGAATATCACCTTGTTTCAGTAGTTATCATTTTACAATTATTGAATTTACGAAGTTACTTGCATAGAAATTGATTCGATAAATTTTTTTATCCAAGCACATATTAAGATAAAAATTGCAGTAAATCTAAATAATTAGAGCCTTGTCGTTTTTATAAGCTAAAACATTTTAATCGCTCTTTTAGTGATCGGTAGTGTTAATTTATTTATTTACAAGTTTCTAAACGAACGATATAAACTCTACTGGTAAATAAGTATTAGTGTATTGCAATGATATATTGACGGTCTTTGCTCCCTTTTTATGTTGTTCAAAATATGTATATATCACTTTTATTAAATAATTTGTTAAATTAGTCATCCAAGCACCCATCGCAATAACAAATTGTTAACGAATGCAAAGCAGTAAATATTTTCATTTTTATTTATATTTGAAATTGTCTCGAGAACGTGGTAGTTGAGAATTAAAAGGCACGCTAGTAAAAGTCCACAGATTAAAACACACACGCCTCTGAATCGCACTCGTGTGTTTTGCCATTCATAAAATAGAGACTCTTCGCGTACTGTCAAAATAAAATCCGACTATTATTCATGGGACAATATCATAGAATACTATCGTTTCGATTTCCGTCAATCAAGCCTCCTCGAGGCGGAAAAAAATCACCGGCACATCGAATCAGAGGGATATATCAATTTGAAGGAAAAAAATTCCATCAGTTCATATTTTTCCGTGAAAACTGCTAGCCACGGTTCAGAGATCGTATGCGGACCTATCGGTTTCGAATGTAACGCGTTCGTCCGTCCTACACCTCTGAAAAAAGATAGCACACGCGCGGGCTATCATTGCATTCACAGAGATCGATTCAAAGTTGATAAGAACGTGACGTTTAACTGCTAAAGCTGAAGTCCATTGCGGTCATCTTGCGAATGAATGAAACAACGATAATCGCTAACAACAAATGACACATTCCAATTTTTGTTGAAGTTTACGTTATTTGTTACAAAACGCTGAGTAGATGTCTTCTATACTGGAAAAATTTTATATATGCAATAATTGTTGACAACGAAATCCAACAATTCTATTTTGGTCCATTTGGATAGAAAATTAATAAGAAAAGCTGCGAAAGTTTCCACTTCATAACACTAAACCCATCAAGCACTAAGAGCCGTTTAAATGTTTTAGCTTATTACAATAACAAGGCTGTATTTATTTAGATTTTAAGCAATATCTCAATATGTGCTTGGATAAAAAAATTTCTCGAACGAAATTTCCATGTAACTTCATAATTTCAATAATTGTAAAATAAAAAATATAAAACCGGTCACTTGACCGGTAGGTTTAGTGTTAAATATTGTTTATAAAACAATTTGATTGTCCTACAACCTTTAATTCTCGAGATATTTGAAAAATATGATTTCTACCGTCGACTTTGAAGGCTCTTTTCACTTCCCTATGGGTGATCGCAGATAAAAAAAAATACATTTCAAATATGTTTCTACAAACTATATCACACTAGAATTTCATTCAAATCGACGTGTTCCACTCGGATAGTGTCCCTCCTGAGTGACAGCCGAGCTCGTTCGAAACAGTAGTTGAGCGATATTGTTTCCTTCTAAACACCGGGCGTGGCAGCGCACAGCCGTGAACGGCTTGAATAATTCATACCGACGGCCACAGTGGAAAAGAATTCGATACAGATGATCCGCGGATTTGATCTCCTCAGGCTTCCAGTTTGCAGATCGTGACCGACGGAGAAGAAACTCGTTTCCAAAAATTGCGATATAACCAGTTCGATTTCAACGAGACTTCTAATTTTCCAGGCTTTGGAAGAAACAGTTATCATCCGTTTAAATAAAAATTCTTTTTCATTGCTGGTACTAATTTGTTTCATCCCAGTAAAAATTTAAAACAGTACCATTCTACTGAAATATCGGGCAAAATTAATGCTGGAATATTCGTGCATTTTGTTTACTTGTAATATTAAAAAAGATAATTACCAATTTACATAAAATTGCAAGGAGAAATAAATAATATATCATCGCCGTCAGTAAATTGATAACTAATAAAATAACAAGTCACCTTCTTGCTTTTTTTATGATCTTGATACATAAGTTCAAAATAATATATCGACGTTAAATATTTAAAAATTTTTCTTAACAATGTGCATAATTTTAAGTCGATGTTATGCGAAATGAGAACCACAATGTTATATTACAAACGTAAAAATAAAGTATATTTACAGTTTAGAAGTGCACGTACAGGTACGTAATATTTACGTCTGACTACACGTTGACTTATACCACTGTATCTCGTCCCAGGGGACAATAGCCATTTTTCGTGCAAAGATTATTTAGACTTTCATTATTTATTTTCTCTCGGGGCTCCTTAATTTAACATTTCCATTTCTCAGTTGCTCTTTCATTTGCCTTTATCTAATTTTCGTTTTTTTTGTGTGTAAAAGACTTTAAATTGAAAATTACTGTTCGTTAATTTTCAATTAAAAAAGAATTTGTTTCTGCCTCGATTGATTGCGACTAATAAATTGATATGTGTCCATGTACACGAATAAATAAAAACGGAGATGATTTTTACTCCGTGAAATTTTGCAAATGGACGTTGCAAGCGTAGCAACCAGTTCAATTATTTCCGTTCAATTTGTTGCCATATTCAAACACTGAAAATGTCATCGCAAGCGCAGCGGTACGTCTAAAAAAAAAAAGTTCAAAAAGTTTATATCTCGCACAAAAGCGCAAAATTCACTGGATTTAATGCAGGTGCACCGCCGCTCGAAAGTTTCGAGTGTGTTATAATTTCAAAAATAAACGAAACGTTTCTCCAAGTTAAAGTAACGTTTCGAAAAAATATCATTCTGTAGCATCAACGAGTCATTAGAATCCAATTTAAAAATGATAATTAAAACGTTCCGCACATCGTAAAACTTTCTTCGATCGTACTTGTGCATGGCAAATATTTCTCAGCATTTCGTATTCTTCTAACTGCACACATATGTAAAACAGTAAAGTGCAATTACATTTCTTGCTCCGCGCAAGAAGTGAAATTAACCTCATGCTGCATACAATGAAAAGTATCTCGCACGTTTCATTACTCTGGTAACAATGTTAGGATTACTCGAAATTTTCAACGTTTTTCATATTAAATGAAATTCGAAAGCTTTAACGGTACTTAATAATTAATTTCATCAGATATTAAATTCATGTGTATTATTTTTAATTGCACAACTTGGGATTATTTTCCCGTTTAAACTTTCTTATTTTACCGTATCAGTGGTTACTCTTGAATGTCCCCTCAGTTTCCAAATTAATAAATGTTCAAAAAGCTAGAAGTTCAAATTTATTATTGTATTACATTCTTTAAGGAAATTATTTATCATAGTTCAAATATTGACAATTTAAAATAGTTTTTAAATCCATTGTGTTTACTTCTATCCGTAATTATAAATTCATAAAGATCAGCTATATGATATGTATGATTGCAAATTAGCAGACTGAAATTCACTGGGGGAAATACAGAACAGATTGAAAAAAATCTAAGAATACTTTCATATTTTCAACGTAAAAAATCGATTAAGGGATGAAATGAATTTTTATTTAACTTCCGCTGCCCAAGATCGTTGCAAAACATTTGCATTTTGCATAAAGATCTACTAATTAGTCTTGCATTTAGCGACATGTCGTAAATATTTTATGAAATAGTTCTCGAACGATGACCGAGGAAAATAGGGAGCACTCGATGACGAAATTGTCAATCGTTTCGAGTGCGACGACTTGTCAGAACCGATCGTAATCCTTACTGATAAGAACCTTAGGATTAACGAAGCCATCAATGTCTATTCAACATTGTAGTCGGAAACAACAGCTTAATACATCAGTTTATCAGCGGTAGTTAATCATCTCGAAACCTCGTGACCAGGTGGCTTGTGTAGGTTAACGGGCTCCTGGTGCCTCATTGATAGTCACCCCGAACGCACGATGTGAATATTCGATCCTAATTTAGTGCGATAAGTGAATCTCAATTAACTGATAATGCGTTTCACGGAAAATGTTACGTTTATTAGTCCACGTTGGATGTTGAAAATTGAATGGAGTGCGCGCATGTAGGACGCGCGTAACTCGATTAATTATGTGATAACTGTAACTTTACTACTATCTTTTCTGTTCGAAGGAAACTGTTGTAAAATTCTGCGTATCTATTGAAACTTTATTACATACCTTTATACAGATGAGACATTGTCTTGAAAGCAGACAAATTTTTCCTCGCGAAAAGTGACTTTGTAATTTCTAAAATATTTATATAATAGTATAAAGACAATATTTCGGACATTTATATCGATGTTTAAAAATGCGATTCAATTTATCTATAAGATCAAAATCAAATTTAATTTCAATGAAAATTTAATATGTCATTAATTGATAAATTGGTAATTTCATATAACATAGATTCATGTAATGTAGATTCATGTAACGTAGAGTCATGTAACGTAGATTCATGTAATGTATTGGTCTAAACCAATGCTGAGTAACGTCTTCCCCTATATCGCTTGACTACTCCCACTCACAGTTCTCCCACTACTTCATATTGCCCCTACCGTGCTTTGCCTCACGTGACTGCGAGTCGTCTAAGAAAAATATTTGTTATCGCGAGTTATAAACGTTACGAGACAGCTCCCTACATTAATTCATAATTTAAATATTATCTAAATAATATTCTGTTCAAATCGTTAGAAGTTTTAATCCAAAGTTTGAATTTTACAATTTGGAAAAAATCGATGCTTTCTGTAAACAAATCGGTAAAATACTGTAATTAAAAGCTAGCTGTGCCGATACTTTTGTTCACGACTGTATTTCTGCTTCGCATCTTCTTTATCCGATTACAATCGAAATACGAATTGAAAGGAAGGGTGGTTTGACACGGGGGTCCGAAAGAAGAATAGCAAAGGGGTGGAAATGACAATTTTTATAGACTCACCAGATATTGAGGAACTTTTCCCGCACCTTCCGCTTCATGCTGTCGCTCTTCCGACGATACTGCAATCTGCGACAAGAATCCGCGTAGATAGGCTCTGGAAGCTGTTTGTAGTAACCTGAAAGCGACAGCGGTCCGGTGATTGAACCAGTAACTTCGACAATATTTTATCGATCGAGACCCACTCCTCGTCAATCGAAATTTGATTTGCAGCGCTCGTTTAGATTGGGTGACCAAGCATCACCGTTCGTGAAACATTATTCTAAAAGAACTTACTAGAATCATTGAACACTGCGGGTCTTTGTGCAAACTAAAAACTTTCTTCAACCATTGCAAGGAATAAGAGCCAGATAAAAATGTCTTTAATAATTTTAGTGAGCTGAAAATAACATACAGGTATTCTGAAATTGTTTTATTCTATTGTTTTAAATTATACCAATGGAATTATCTTTGTAAACATTTTTGCGATTCACGTTAGTTTCTTGTGATAATAATACAAAGGTGTACTAATAATATGCCAAGAATAATTAATATCACACCACAAGACTGATATACAAACGAGTATTAACAGCAATTCGATTTAAATTTTTTAGGAAAATTTATTTCACGAGAGAAAATGTTATTTCTTTCTTTTCACCGTATATTTTTTTTAAGTAGAACACCTCAATGATACACCATTGAAAAGATAAAATGTTATTGTTTTCTTTTGGTACACTCTGTATCCCGGCAGCCATCCCTCACCTGTTCCCCCATGACGTCATTTCCGAGCTAATTTTGCAAATTTTCGGGGATTTAGATCGTATTTATAGATCTTTCAATTTGTTAAGATGAATAAGGCGGCGTTGTGTTCGCGAACGTTGGTGGCAAACGTGTTTATATCGAAAGAATAGAATTTTATTTCGATCTCGAATAACTAGACTGCGAATGTTTATGCAATTTTTAATTTACGTAGACAAAATTGACTTATTTCCCGTGGCAATGGCATTTGGAGATTGAAAATTAATAAAAATCGTACCAAATTCTATTGTACTTCGTATTCTAATAATTTTTGAAAATTTGCACACGCCACAAATGCATAAAGCTCTGCAGTCTATTAATAACGTTCACATTTAACAGGTTATGTTTAACACTAAACCTATCAGTGCCGGTCAAAATTACCAGTTTTATATTTTTCATTTTACAATTATTGAAATTATAAAGTTGCAGTGAGTGTAAAATGTATTCATACATTCTTTAAAACCGAATAACTTTTTTAAAATTGGACCAAACGGTTGGAGTTTTTTTGGAGATGTTAGAAGGCTTAGTTTACTAGCTAATGTGTAAATAGTTGTTTTTAAAAATTGTTATTCAATGAATTTTCAGATTTTTACATGTTATAAATGCTTAGCTTTTTTATCCATCAACCGATTTAACCTACTTGGACATACAAAATAAATGTACTAAATTTTGATTACGAGCACAAATAAAAAATTATATTTTTTTTACAACAATTATTTACACATTAGCTAAATAACTAATCCTTCTAACATCTCCAAAAAACTGAAATCGTTTGGTCCAATTTTAAAAAAGATATTCGATTTTAATCTGTGTACGAATACATGTTACACTCACTGTACATGGAAATTGATTCGATATATATTTTTATCCAAGCACATATTGGTATAAAAATTGCACAAAATCTAAATAAACACAGCCTTGTCATTTTTATAAGCTAAAACGTTTCAATCGCTTTTAGTGCTCGGTAGGCTTAAAATCTCCACCAGACTCGATATTACATAGTGCGGGATCGAAATAAGACTTTAAGGTCGTTCGCAACGAATAAAAGGAAAGGTAGACCGTTCATTCAGAAACCAATGGACAAGTGGAACGGATAAGGGTCAAAGTATGACATTTGACCATCGTATCTCTCGGCTAAATAATAAAAAGGGAACCTCGCCCAGGCCAAAAGTTTTCGCACAATGGCATCCTCCACAAAAACATCTTTCTCGCAGCTACGAAACTTCAAGAGATAATGGTACGTTTACACTTCGCCGAGGACACACAGTATATATGCGTTTGGCTAGAAACCGAAGATAGGAATAGCTGGGACGGTTCCTTGCATGGGCAAATATTTATTCAGCGGTAGGCGTATTCAGCCTGGCCGGTGTTTATCCGCGCGTATATCCATCGTCCCCGTCAGATCGTCCACGGGCAGATTGATTTTTCGATTCGTTCCGAAAGTCCGCGAATTTTGCGAAACCCGCTGAATTAACAAAAAAAAAAAAGAAAAAGGTAGGATCGGGTTTCGTAGTTCGTCGATCGCGGCAACGTCCTACGATCCGCTTGGACGAAAAATCGAGGGGGAAAAACAAACGCGAACTCCGAAAATCAGCTTTCGAGATGAAATCCGAAGCCGTTGAAACATGTTCGCCGCGGATTGATATCTCGATTTTTTGAATCGGAGTGAAGTAACAGATCGGCTTATCAGGTTTCAACGTTTTTCACTCTGACATACATTTTTACTTTCAATCCCAGCTTCTATGGACAAAGCAAAATTAACTTCGTACGGTTTTACTTGACAAATTTATTTAACCGTGCGCCAATTGTCTCCACCGTTTTACAAGAAAGTTCATTGGACAAACTTACATTATCTCGAGGGATGGATTATCTCTCTTAAATTAAATGTTTTGTTGTCGTTTAAGAAAATAGACGTTCCCGGTCAAATGTTTCAGAGTTTTTCTTTTACAATTATTAATATATTATAATAAAAATTATGCACTATTTCGATTTGACTCTAGTTGTAATAAAAATAGAAAAGTTTGCACGAAGACGATCCGCAATCGCGAATGTTTATTTTGATTCGAGGCAGGTTCTATTCGATCGTACGACGCGCCTGATAAAGTGTTCCGCGCGTAAATGTGGATACTTGGTGGAAAACTTACTCAGCCAATTGAACTGGTCGTTGTGTTCCAACTTGTTCTTGAAGCTATCGACTTGCCGCTTGAGTTCACGAAGAGCGAGCGATGGTGACGCGTACAGAGCTTCTTGTTGCTCCCGAAGTTGCCGTTCCAAGGCCGCCACACGTCTCTCGAGAGCCCACAGCACTTCCGCCTCGATCACCCCCGACGAGGCCGGATGCGATCCGACAATCTTCAAGAGAGGAAACACGTTTTACGTTCGGATCTCCGCGTGTTCAGAGAGCATGTCGTCAGCTCGGCGAAATAGTAATCGGTAAGTTCAGGCTGAACCACTTAACACTCTTAGTGCCGGGTCTCACAGCGGGCCGATCCTATAGTAATGTTTAGACAGCGGATTTTATGCATTTATGACAAAAATTAGTAAGCGAAACGTCAAAAAACATTTTAAAAACGCACAAATATGCAGACGTTTATTTTCAACCGATTAAAATTATTTGCATAAGAAATAAATCTTTATCTAGCTTCGTTTCCACGAAAATCATAAATAAACATTTTATTTTGCATAAACATCAGCTGTCACGTTGGACATCGCAACAAAATTTCGTAGCTCAACTTATACATTTTTCCGCATTATTTATTACAAGGTTGTTCGATATTAAATACCCTGGTAAACTTTTTGTCTTTTTAATTTGCATTCCAGCGTCTCTATTTAGAAAAAAATTTTTTTACACCTTGTGAGAAATATTACAAATATTTTATCGAATTAAACTAATCGCCTAAGGTTGCCCGGAAATAGCTATTCCCCATTAGTTTTTGAACAGTGTAAAGATTATTGCTATTTAAGTACTTTTAGTTGCTTTTTCGTCAGAAATTTAATTTAATTAAGGAACATTTTAATAAAACTTCGCACATTTATAGTTTAGCCAAAAATATTTGACAAGTATTTTTTTCATCGACAGAAAAACAGGCTTAGGAGTGCGAAAAATATTTATAAAATATCCTTTGTCCGTCTACCCTTAGAACGTATTAAAAAGGGAGACTAACGAAGCTAGAAAATAACTTAAGGTCGTATCTTACAAAGTATACTATATGTATGATATCAGCCTGCTTCAATACACTTCTGTAGGAGGGAAATAAGTGACTGCACAAGTCTTTGGGGACTACTTATGTGGGTAGCGGTTGCATTTATATTGAAACATACTTCTCGAATTTATTGCCGCAAGTTTTCCGACGTCGTTTCAACATCTTCGTAAATTTTATTTTTTAAAAAATATTTCAAACACAATTTATTGTGTTTCGAAATGATTAATGAGCTTTTATTTTGTAAGTTTGATTAAAAATAAAATAGAGCTTCTTGAAAAATATTTTCTTTTAAAAATCGTATTTTTTCCCTCAGATACCTTTATTCTTGATGCCAAGTATAACTACGGTGCTCTGAAACTTTCCTAATTACGTTTCTTTATGCCATTATTCTCGGACAACAATTTTATACAGGATTTAATTTTTAAGCGTTTCATTGAAACTAATTTGCGCGAATTTTCGCAAAAGTATTTCCAGCTTGCCGAGTTTTCTGCCAAATGAATTAAGCTGTACTGAACTGAAGTTATTCAATCGATACCAAGTAGTTTTTAAAATTACGTCGTATTTTTCAATCTGAATATCAGCGGTGGTCTGAAATTTATTTGTTCCAGATAATCAATATACTTTCCCAAATAGTTTCACCGTACCTTTCTTGCAATCTCATTTTTTGACGAATATCGTATTACAATTCCAATGAATTTTATACGTAATGACTAGTTTGCGGATTTTATGCATTTATAACAAAAATTTGCAGATGAAATATAAAACAATAGACCATATAGAATTTCCAGCTTATTAAAATTATTAAAGTACAAAATTATAGTTTTACAAAAAATTCTTATTTTACACAAAGATCCGCAATCTAGTAGTATAATTGTTAGACAGCGGATTTTACATGTAAATAAGAACAGTAAAAACATTACAAGAATTTAAAAATACTGTTCTATTCTTTTCAACCTGATAAACATAATAAAAATGAAAATAAATTTCTATTTCACTGCAGTTTGTTGCAATGTAGATAGAAGATTTTTATTTTGCATAAAGTTCCGCTGTTTAATAATTATCTTTAATCTATTCGTGTTGGTATTTGAAAATTGCTTACAACTATTTGAACTCTTAAATGAAAATGGATCGTGTCACAGCTCATAGCAAAAATTTTATGAAAATATTTCGATACGTTTCGAAGAATCTTAGGAAATGTCATTTGTACGTAAGTATACACAACCCTGTATGCTTGTTAAATTACCGAACTTAAGTAACGTAAATAAATAGATCAATAAAGCTAAAACATAAAACTCTGTTGAGATTTTCTGTACCAAAAGAGAATGGGGAGGAACGCGATTTCTGGATCATTACCTGGAGAACATAGGGTGCATCCGACGTGTTCCCCGGCAAATTAGTTGAAATGTTTAAGAGCTTGTCCCCCTTGCAAAGCTTCAGGATGTCCAGAGGACCAGCCTCTGCCGCATTTCTAAAGAGTTCTGTAACAAAAAACATTTTTTGCGTAAATACATATACATCTGCGATGGAAGGTTCTTTTTGAGAAATGAACCGTAGAACGTTTTTTAAAAATATGCTAACACTCTAAATTTCGCCGGGAACGGCTAGCTAAAATTTTGGAAAATAATAGCCTAATTAATTAATTAATAGCTAACTAGATAATTAATAGCTAATTAATAATAATTAATTAATTTAATAATATATTATTTTAAATTAATAATAATAGCCATACTTTATATAAATTCGGATACAGTACAATACATTTGCAACGATGCAGGGGCATCGTACATAATTTTTTATTTTACTTCAATTCTAGGATTTTATTGATAGCATAAATCTGTAATTTGTCCGACGAAAATATTGTTATTTTATTTTTATCTTTATCTGATGAAATGTCATATGCTAGTACACACTCCACATTTATTATTGATTGGAAAAGTAACCCAATCACGTTGAAACTCATCCTGGATCGTTGTCAAAGACTCAGTTACTAAATTTCCAATATTTCAGTAGTATAGCGTAACAATGGTCATACATTCCATACGATGAGTGCACGCTGTTTTGTTGTAAACATACAAAATAAATGAAAATTGTTTTCTTGTTAATAACATGTAGACGCGTGTCAAGTGTTATTACCAGCCGATTTGACGAAGATACAATTATTAATATTCAATAATTGCTATGAATGAATTTAAGAATATCGATGTACTACTTGTGAAAAATTGTGAGGGTTATTAATCCGTTATACACTGCGATATGCGATATTGGGAAAATCGATTATTAATTGATATAACAGCGACTTTTTTTATTGTATTAACATGTAGTTTTATGATTGTAGAAGATGAATATTAATTATATTTTTTATATAAAATTTATGGTCATACCCGTTCGCACTACTTTCGGATCTGATTTCTATACTTTTTATTTGACTCCTGTTTGTTTAAACCGAAGTAAACAAGTGCAAGAGAATTATGTTTTTTAAAAACAATGTTTCATTTAACGTGTTGAGTAAAACAATTTTTTAAAAACACTTCGTATTATAAAGTGTTTATAAACTTCTTATAATTTCTCGCGGAAAATGTCCAGAAAAAAATGCGAACAATTATAAAGTACATTTCAGATGTGTTTGAGAAAAATACTTAATTGTTCGTAGAAATGATACGTGGTAATTATATCCTTGAGAAATTACAGACCCTGAGGAAAAATGTGCAGATGAAGCTCCGAGAATGGAGAAGGTGTACAAACACATGCCGAGCAGTTTTTTAAAGAAAAGAACAACAATGTTGTATAATTGCGATAATGAAAATGTTAAGATTGTGAAATCGGAACGAAATTAAATAATTTACGAACACGCGTATGTCACGATTTTCAGATGGAAAAATTATTAAATATAATTTAATATAAACATTTTTCCTACTGTGCTTCGTATTGTAAATAATTGAATTGGAAGATTCGTTTGTTCGTCGCGATGAGTACTATACGATACAATAAAAAAAACAATTTTGTTAATTTTAACAGACGAATATAATTTTGAAACATCCTGTACATAGCACGCGTTAAAATATCCGCACCTGAATGAACATTGGCAGAAGTGACCAGCAAAACCATCGAATCTTATCTGATACTGTCGTAACGAATTTGACAGAGTTTAGTTTATTTTTTATCACAACTTGCAGCTTGGACGGTGGCAAAGTTTCGGAAATGTTCGTGGCGCCTATCGTGTTGAACACGTGATTCATTTATTACGTAATGGGCGTATGCACAATGAGGCTCGCGCCATAACAAACGACACATCACGTTGGAAATCAACAGGGAAGCGTTCACCCGATATCTGCCATCCGAATACATTATTTAAATGTCGCTGCGCTGTATCCTTTCCGTTATATCGAGCGTAACGCGCGAGAACAGCATTTTATAAGTGCATGTTTTATTCATAATCGAAACAGACTGTCCAGTTACGTGCAACTCGGGTTAACGCGCGTATTATGCCGGCGAAATTACTGTCACACGGGGACACAATGCCGAAACGACAGGCATAACACGTTCGTTTCCCTTCGCTTTCAGTGGATGGCTAAATGATTTAGCTCGACGAATCGCTGGAGGGACGCCCGTACAATACGCGACGCGGAATTTAAAGTAGCGAGGAGAGGACAGTACACTTCACACGCTTCCTCTTCCGCCTGCGAGTTTAATCTTTCAACCGCCTGAAAACTGATCTAAATCCAAAAACATGGTCTACTTGCAGCGACTCGTTACAGCGACTTGTTACAACGCTGCCATACAGGGTGGTCCGTTTAAATAAGAACACCTAAATATCTCTTCAGGTTATTGTGATGCAAAAATTATTTGTTACGTAATGTGCATGGTGTCAATGAACCAAATATTTGGCACGAATATTTTTTTTCCGAGGGTCACTTTTTTCGGAGTTGTCAAGGTCATTGTTCCGTCGCGCAGGAACAGTCCATGTGGTTCTTTGTCGGACAATATTTATGGTGCATTCGTGACTAAGAATCTTTCTCGAAGATTTAGTAAATTAGGGTCATTCAGCGACCAGTCTAGACATTGCCAGATGTTTAGTTTTTTTTGTATATCTTGAAGGACAATGTGCCATAGAATTGTCCCTCCGAACGACCACCCGCGGCCGTCAAGGATAAGTTTATATTACCGAGACCCATCGTCGACCGGGTTAGGTAGAGCCCCACGCCTCCTTCCAAGGTCTCACTCAGAGCTACAGGAAGGAGGCCTACAAAGTCAAAAGGGCGCTGATTGGGAAATGCAACTTTCGGCAAGAACCAATCAGCGCATTTTCTTCCTCATCGCGTTAGGACTGGAAGTCGTGAAACTGATCGGAATTTATCATCAGTATCATCAGTATTGTGCCTACGATCTCAATAGACATCAGCTCTAGGTAAAACTTTAATTTTCGAGGATCACGGTCATTTCAAGGTCATGTTATTATACATATCTGAATCTATTTTTGCATCAGTTACACGATGCAATAAAAAAAAAATGTAGTTATGTACCAAAAAACATCGATGACCTTGACAACTCCGAAAAAAATGACCCTCGGAAAAAAATATTCGTGCCAAATATTTGGTCCATTGACACCATGTACATTACGTAACAAATAATTTTTGCATCACAATAACCTGAAGAGATATTTAGGTGTTCTTATTTAAACGGACCACCCTGTATAGGTTTTCAGACATAGGATCGAGTGTAATGTAGTGAGCGGATTCGCTCGGTCTGGGTTAAATCTTGGACTCCGCGCACTAGAATTTAAAGTTATATCATTTTTTCGTCGAATTGTATAATATTACACCAAAAACAGTTGAAAAGTTTTGGTCCCCTGAGTGAAAGTTTAAGCTCGTCGTCTGCTAGTATTGCTTTTGATGATGGTCGTACACTGCTGGTGCACTCATGCTATACCAAATAAACCGAAACTTGTTCTCCAGGGTCTCGTTAGTCTCTGTATCAGTCCGTTACAGCTGTTATGGCAGAGTCTCGAAGACTCCACGGTGCAGGTGAAAAAACGTTGTATCCGCTGAATGAAATGATTCCATTGAATGATGATCGGTAGACTGAAGTCTATAAACTGAACGTTGAACAAACTTGCGGGGCATAATGAACTAACAACGTGAATTAAGAACAACCGTATAAATCTCGGTGGAAATAAAATTACCATTTAACAACCGAGCCACGCAAGCTATCCCATTTGGAGGGTAACGCAACTTGGCGAAGCGCTGATGAATGCCGCGTGTAGACGGGGAACGGAAAATATTCTTGGCGCTATATTATAGAGGATTAACACGTTCCTCAATGAGTAATGGTAGCGCGAACGCGGCCGCTCTGGCAACAATTAATCATCAGTTCGTAGATGCGCGGTGTATAATGTAGATTTATTCCCGCAATAAACCGATACATGTTGCTACGCCCGAGCTGCAAATAATAAACGAGAAATTAGCGAACACTGCAGGTAACTAAATAATAGTTGCAGCTGTCGTGAACGCGATCATACTCCCGCGTTTATTCGCGGAACCTACTCCGGCATCGTGGAAAATTATCAAATCGTAGGAAAGGGTCAGCTTATATTAAGACTGATGCTGTAGGAACAATATGGTAACTGATTCGCCGCTCGTCCTTTGTCTTCTATATAATTTATTTTGCATTATCATGATTCAAAAGCCTATTCAACTTTTTACATATTAATTTAATTCTGCGCAAATGGTTCCAACATTTCCAGTGTTCATACTAATGCTGCTATCGTAATTAAATTCGTCGAGGCAGTGCAAAGCTTAAAGCTGCACTACAGCTACGCGAATAATTAAATTTACTTTGACAAGTGTATCATGCAAATCATTTATTTACACATGACACGAACATTTAGTTCAGTAGTTTTCTATCTTTCGATTCGATATTGTATTTTCTCATATACGCTGTTTTTTAAAAATTTGTTTAATTTATGGAAATTGATTTAGACGCACTTTGAGAATAGTAGGTGTAAATATTATAGTGATAAAGTAATTATTTCCAAGTTATTGATTTATTAAAAAAATGTGAATATTTATAATTAAATTGCAGGCGCAATAATAAAATATTACCTGTTACGAAGAGTAATAAATGTGATGAAGAAACTTTTGCATTGAAGTTGATTTTGATTCGTGAGTATACACTCATGAAACTTGATGTAGATATACTAGAATAATATTCAGATCATTGGTCTGACTATTGCTGGTTACTTCCACTTGTTCTAATACTTCGAAACGAAATGATATCATTCATTTGTCCAATTATTTTCTATTAGCAATATTATGTGATCATACTGCATAGTTTATGTACATATGACAAAATCAAGTAGGTGAATCACAAAGTATTGAAAATGTCAAAACATTTTTTCAATTACAATACTCGTAACTAGTGATCCTTGCAAGTAGAAACAGAGGACAATAGGCGGGCACGATATCGAGTCAATTCAAAAGCACATATCTATACTTAATATATTGTTCACATCTTTAAGATACTTAATGGCAATTATACAAATGTTTGTTATAATTATACTGCGGATTTTACACATTCATTGTTACAAAAGTGGGTAATTTCAAACAGCAGAAAGATTAAAAGAATTTAAGAATATAATATTGTTAAGGCACGACGAAACCAGAGAAAAGTAAATTTCTATTTGCCTTGTAAATTTTGTCTCGACATTAATGCAAACAATTTTCATTTTGCATAAAGACGACCTGCAGCCTTGTTATGATAAAGCACCTGAAACTTTAACTACGACTGTTCATGCATGTATGTATGTTCGTCACCGGAAGTGCAATTTGAAATCGCGTCCGTTTGAAATCACGAAATTCTTTTCTCCGTATGTATTTCACGGTGGCTCCGTGGTACCAACTTCAATAATACAGGGTGTCCCAAAGTTCCCTCAACTCCCGGAAATGGGAGGTTCCTGACGTGATTTGAAGCAACATTTTGCAAAAATGGCCGCCGCGGCTTCGTTTGGGAGTTATTAACAAAAAACACGGACCAATCAGAGCGCGGCTACAGCGGACGGACTCTGGCTCGTCCAATAGCAACGCGACGCTCAGCGCCGAGCCTCTGATTGGTCTGTGTTTTTCGTTAATAACTCCCAAACGAAGCCGCGGCGGCCATTTTTGCAAAGGAAAACGTTGCTTCAAATCACCCCAGGAACCTCCTGGAAGTTGAAGGAACTTTGAGACACCCTGTATATTAATTATCGATTCGACGCCACGGAATGTCGGCTGTGATTCTCCCTTATATCCGGAAGATTCATGATTCCCGGTGAAAAATGAGTTTTCCCCGCGGACGTCATACAAGGACCATTTATAAAATTCAGCTGTTGCTTTCTCATTTTTCCGCGCGTCCAACAGTTTTTCGCTCGTGCATTTACGATGAGACGGGACGCGCGGGCGTAAAGCGGGCCGAGGCGGTTTTAATTAAATTTCCTTTGCTTGATTTCGACACCGAACGCAAGCGCGCTTGTTCCTGGAATAAACAATTTTACGTTACGGAATATACGTACACCCCCGTCAACAAGTCACCAGACACTTATTCATATTTGTGTTACACAATTTTTTATTGTCAAAAAATGGTGCTTGCTAATTTTTTATAATATAGAGTACATGTAAATCAAATGTCAAATATCTGACCAAAATATCTTAGATTTTCTAAATTTCAAAATAAGCGCTATTTAGGTTTTAGATACACTTCTCTTATTCCATCTAATCGTTCCACAATTTCTCAATCGCTGTTTTCAACGTTTAATCAAATTGTATTTATTTAATTTTGCATTTACCTACAAATTTATCGTAGAACAATTGCATTTATCGTACAATAACTACATCTAATCAAAATAAAACAATAAAATTATGGACAGTGGTGCACTAGGATGGACCTTAATTTTCGACTATGAAATTTTGGGCACGCCGCCTCTTAATGTTGTTCCATTTCATGAAAAAATGATATATCCAAAATTTTAGATGAATCGAACGTCGGGAAAATGTGGCACATCGAGCGCGAAGTTTGAAATTGAAGTAACTGCGCGCTAAATGTGAAGAGTACACTGAAAATTCAAATGAAAATGCATTTTATACCTTCGAAAATATCATGATTCCTTAAATGCATTCAAGTACAAGCTTGCTTAATACGAATTAAAATTATTTCACGTTAATTGACCTGTCTAATTTCTGTTAAAAATGTTATACTTTGATTAAATATAACACATTTATGTCGAATGTTAATTTCTGTACTTTTTAAATTAGTATAAGAATACAACTAAAAGAATTGATACTTTCAATAAAATACGGAAAATTTAAGATATATATTTACAAAAATATGACTATTGGTTAATTGTTGTATTGAAAATATTACATTCTGCTACTATTATAATAAATATTTTTACACAAGAAGAACATTTCTTTCCTTCAAATATTCCCATTCCTACAAAATTTCATGTTTTTCGCAACTTCAATGTCAACGTGTCACGTCTTCCCCTTATCCAATTGACTTCATCTTTTCCAGAAATTATTTTCATAGCCAATGACACACTTTAGGGGGCGACGTGAAAAAATCTCGCAAAAAAATTTTCGGCAGGTACAACTAACATCCACCATAATGTATACACATAGTTGATTCCGTTGCTGTATATCTACCATCGATCTGTGAACGACGGGGGGGACGACTGCGCGAACAGATTCCTTCTTCGACACGCCCCTCTCAATTTGTTCACCGGCAAATATACAATAAAATATAGGAAACTCTCCGCACTTTTGTCGGGGAAATCCTCCGGTGACCTGTTTCGCCGGCTCGAACCGAATTGAAATCGAAGAAAAGCGGATTGACGGAAGAGCGAAAAATTCGCGGAAAAACATTTTTCATTCGCATTTTTATGTTTTTTTTCCACCTCGCTCCATCGAACAGTAATTTAGAAAATTACGCAGGAAGTCACGACCGTAAAAACGTCTCCGATTATTATAAATCTATAGGGAGTGTCGATTAAAATCATAAATGAGTGCGCCATTTTTCAATCATAATCTTAAAAGTGAAAATAAATTTCTGTTAATCTTAACGTCAGCTGCCCGTTCGTCCCGAAGCTCTGTTGCCCTCGGTTTTTATTTCCGCTAGTGTGCAATATCGCGCACGTAACGCGTTTAAATAAAAATACATGCATGCAAAAACTTGTTCCGTGCGAAACAAAAATCGGATATATATTTTTAACGCTGTCCTTTTTCTATGACATTTATTCCGAACCTGGTTTTCTAATAAAATTCCCCGCGACAATGATTTTCTATTTTTACACGCGAGGGAAAACTTTGATTCGACGGGACGCAACGGAAACAAGTTCCGAGACAATAATTGCATCAACGGGTTAATTACAACCCTTCTAGCGTCTCTGTCGCTGGGACCCCTACCGCGCCACTGCGTCAGAGGACACGATGATGCTTATTCACCGCAAAACTTTCCGAGCGAGAAGAAGAACGATCGTCGCGCCGCGCCGCGCCGGTCGCAATAAAAGATTATTTCCCGCCGTCAATAATGCCTCGTTCAAATTACTAAATCAAATATTAGCGCACCGATCGGCCGCTGTTTGAATTGCCTACGGGGTTCCGGTGAGTTACGCCAATTTCGAATCACTCGGAAGAAAAAACTCGGCGAGAGAGAGAGAGAGAGACCCGTGCGAAAGCGTAGAGAACAATGGGGTCTTGAATTAGAATCGGGGACGTGAGCGGAGGTCAAAAGGTGCAGGCCGTGGTTTACAAGCTATAAAATTCATCGTTTGCCGCGAGTAAACTTTTTTAATTGACTCGAGGGGTGGTAACGTTGGGGCCTCGCGGAAACCAATCGAAATGCTGTTCTGTTACTGCTGGTTGTTACAATCCCCCACAAAACCATGGTACGCCAATGATTTTCGTGGAATATCGCGAACAATGGAGTGGGGATTTTTATGGAAAATCAAATGTTTGTGCATCGATTTCAAGCAGAACCGGGTAAAAATATTTGAAAATGAATTGACTGGAAATAATGACTGAACTTCTCTTGTTCGTATAAAATAATATTTCAAGATTCATTTGCACGTGTATTGAAAACAGTTATTTATGTTGCGGTATAATTATAAATAATTATTTGAAATAGTATTTTATATAAGAAATTTCTAGTCATTATTCTATATTATTATTATTATTGTTATTTATATATCTGAAAATTTCACATACCAGTTCCACATAGTTTATAAAACAGTTTTTTTATCAACTGTATTACAACTGCATAAATAACGTAAACAATAGACAGCGGATGTTTATACATTTATGGCAAAAATTAGTAGGTATAATTGAAAACAGTAAATGTATTGGAAAAATTTAAAGATACTGTTATATTATTTTCGACCTATTAAACATATTAAATAAGGAAATAAATTTCTATTTCACTCCAATTTGTTGTAATTGACATAAAAAAATTTTATTTTGCATAAAGATCCGCTGTCTAGTAATTGTGGGCTACATAATTTTTTAAATTACACAATTTATAGTTGTAAATTATTATACCGTCTCTATAATGTTATTAATGAACTACGGATTTTCTGCTTTTATGACAAGAATAAGCTGAAAAAAGACAAAACAGTGAAAACAGAAGAATTTAATAAAAAGTGATTTTACTATTTTAATTTATTGATTTCTAATATATTGTTCTAGTAAAATATCGAAATTTCATTACTAGAATCAACATCGTATTCTAATTTACGGATTTCACTGCATAAATTTCAGTATTTTTCGGTCAGTCAAAGGATTAAGAGTACTCTTACGTATTAGTTTAAATCTATTAAAGCTATCAGAAAAAGAAATAAATGTCTATTATACCTCAGTTCGCTGTGATTGAACATTCCTGTTTTGCATAAAGATCAGCTGTTTAGTTATTAGGTGTGCTATACCCTGTGATCTATCCTTATAAGTACCTATTTAGATCATTCATGACCCACCAATATGACGACTGTCATCCATATTCGCTCGATGCGCACAATTGGGGACTACACGTCACCTGAATTCTGATGACATGGAAGTGACAACGTGCTAATACCTTCGGGATGGCTCTGTCAACTCGCACTAGACCTCGATATACAATCGATCAAAAACGTATTTGCACAGTTTGTTGGATACGATAAATGCTTCGTTATCCACAAAAACAACAGACTCAATTATAAAAGTTTGTAATTCACCAAAAATAATTAATGCTAATCAATAAGTCGTAAAAGAAACATTTTATTTAAAATTTTTTAATCTTGTTATGTATTATTAATAAACTGCGAATTTTATGCATTTTTGATAAACAATTTAAAACAGTGGTTATGTTGAAACAATTTAAGGACATCGGTGTATTCAGTTTAATAAGGTAATTAAATGAAGAAAAACTGTTTAATTTCCTTCCTACGTCTTGCAATCAATGTAAACATTTTTATTTTTCATAAAGGTCCACAGTGTAATGATAACGAATTTTCTAATTGAAATTTGCAATTTGCATAAATATTCGCTAATAATAATGATACATTTTTATGGAAAGTTAAGAATCTCTAATAGATTAACGTTTTAAACCTTTGCCTCACAATATCGAGTTAGACTTGTAGTGAACATTTCGAACATAGTCAACAAAATATGTATTCCCTCCATTTGAAAGAAAATGTTAAATGTAAGTAAAAGTTTTAGTAGTTTTTTCAAATATCTTTGATGTATACACGACATGTGAGTGCTACCAATCGATAATGAAGCTGATTATTTAAATGATATTTAAGTTTACTTATTTTCAACCTATTAAAGAAATTAAGAAAGAAAATAAATTTCTACTTAATTCCAATTTGTTGCAATTCGTGCAGACAATTTTTATTTCGTATAAAGATCAGCTGTCTAATTATGTACGAATGAGCATAATGATCAGTTTATTCCTCACTTCCAGTTTCATGTCCTCGTACAAAATGTTTAGAAAATAGCGTGCGAATAATAACAACGCGTAAGATGGCTGACTACTGGAACAATTACCCTATCCAAGGGTTAACCGTGCACTATTGCACTATGGGAATGGACGCTAGGACAAATTGTCCCTTTAAAAGTAGCCGGTCCCTAAGAACGTTTCGAGAGTTCCCGGTGCACGTTCTCCAACAATGTCAGTACAGAAATCTCTGTTCGCAGAGTTGTCGACAACGTGCTCCCAACATGGCTGCAGAGGAGCCAACGGGAGGCACGGTAGTCGCCGGTGATTCACCTAAAACGGGGTTAAATTGGCGGAAAACGGTGAACACTTTCGGTCCGGCCACGGGTCACACCCGTTGGGTACCACTTCGGCCACTTCGATATTACAGGGTATCCCCTGTACCCTCTGTACCTGCTCTCTTTGATCACCCCCCACCAACCCTGGAAGCAAAGTACCCCCTCCCGCTCTTCTCCCCCCTCCACGAACCTCCCACCGATTCTCCCACGCCCCCGGCCGAGTTGATAGGTGTCGTGGTCGTACCGAAAGTAAAGTTAGCCGGTTGGAGAAATCAAAGTGGTCTTGTTCCTACCTTCTATCGTATCGTTCGTCCGCTTACACGAGAGCCGTGAACACGTGAGGTTCGCGTAAGCGAGAAGAGAGAGACACCGGTGTGTCTTGGCGGCTGTGGCTTTTACGGGCGACGACGCGCGACGTGTTCGTCGTCCTGGCTCACACGACGACGCGACGCGCGGCTCCGTACGAAACGAAACGAACGTGGTGGCACATATACAGAGAGCCGAAAGAAGGGGGAGAGGCTATCTTCCGACCATCCATTGGCTCTAATAGGATAATGAAACGTGAATCATGGATGTACGGCGGACGATTATATTTTTATTGTGACCCACGCTCAATTTATTCATTATTTTGTTGAGGCCAATATCATTGGTACGAGGTGTAGGAAGCCATTGCTGGTCGGAAAGCATCGCTCGAGAGTTCCTACGGGATACGAACCCGTACTATTATTATTTTTTATTGCGCGCCCCTCGAATTAGAAAATCAAACTCTATACAGGGTGTCGCGTTCACCGCGAGGAACGTTATTCGGAAAACCGTGGCGGATCGAAGTCCCTCCGGTTTCAAGGATGACGTCTTCAGGCGGAGTGCGGATCTTTACGCAAAATAAAATTAGGAATGTTTTTCTTTTTTCAATTATTTCAGTAGATGCTTGTTCTCTGAAATTATTCGAGAAAGTGTTCCAAATTTCGATCTTGTTCTGTGTCGTAGAGGACGTCTCATGATGGCCAGCAGATTTATTTCGGTCGTTTTCGGGATCTCAAGGTGATCTTTGGCTTCTCGAATGGAATGGTTTCGTTTACCTAGGATGATAGTCAGTTCCTCGACGAATTCCTCGAATATATTGGTGTTCCAAGGTCATTCAAGGTCATTTATTACAGTTCTTTGAAAAATTCGTGAATATGCCGGTGCTTCAAGGTCTGGGTTAGATAATTTATTGCTGTTCGAATCTTACCTTCTGTTGTACGTCCCCAAGATTTCGTTCATCGACGTTTGATTTCGTCGGTTTGAATAATGATTACCATTAGTTTTGTTTAGGAAGTGCATGATTAAATTATTGGAGCCGTGGTACGAACAACATATTTCGTAGTTGGTGACTTTACTGCGGGCAGAGACACACGCCAATTATTATTTTATTTTTTGACTGCCGGTGGAAATGTTTTATGCAACGGACAGTTACAAGTTCGGCGTGTAGTTGGAGAATCAATAACTACATACAACGAAGTTAATCGATATCACTTCGAGCTACACGAAACGACTATTTTCAGCAGTCACCAAGGGATTCGTTACGGAGAAACCGATGCTTTTCCAATACTACGGCCCTCTGCGGCCTCTCCCTTTGAAAAATGAAGTAACCGGCGCAGTCTATCTCGCGGATCGACCATTCCGAATCCATCGGAATGTCCCGGAAACGGCCGTTCTACCATCGTCAATTTCGGTCCGCTCGATTTCCGCTCGGAATCGCCGCCGTCCCGTCGAAAGTTCATTCGGTCTCGCCTGGCTCGGTGTTACGGAAAAATCGACGCTGATTGCGCGCCACGGAAACTTACGCAGGACTGGTTTTATTTTCGGTACGGCTACGCCCTTCGCGCGCACACGGAATTTCCATCGAGCCTGGTCAAAAATACAGTCGACCCTGCACGGACACTACCGTTTTCGAGAGAACACGTTCAGTGGATATTCTGGTTTTTCATTTTTGAGAAAAACAATGTTTTTTATTTTTTGTGTACAACGTTAAACTAATTGTTCTGACTTCTAAAAAACAGCCAAGTAGTATAGTCAAATAAATTATCCGTGATGTTAGCGCTACAGGTTCGATTCAATTTTAACTGTTTAAGCAATTTTGCAATTAAAAATTTCCCGACGTTTCGATCCTAATGTGGATCATTCTCAAGCGAGACATTTTGCGTCTGTAAAATGTTGATAACGAGAAAACTTCATCATTTTTTAAGAGAACGGTTGAGTTTTCACCCACGGTTGCTTTTTCACTTTTTATCCTTGCGACGAGTGAAATATGACGCAATGAAAAAAAAATCGTTGACCTCTTGACCTGGACATTAATTTTGCGGCAGGCTTTTTAATTTCCGCCAAAACAAAGGCGTAGAATCTCGTCATGATGGTGGCGACAAATAATTTCTATACACCCTATAGAGAAAAATATGTTGTTATCGCGAAATGCGTTAATAAACTTACGCGGGCAAAGTCGAAGTCGTGAACTTTTGTTTCTGCGAAACACGCTCCAAACGTTAGATGCACTCCGTTCGGAATAAATAGCAGCATTAATGCGCTTCCGGGAACAATTAGGAAGTTCTGAATAACAAAAGTCGGCCTCGTGCCCGGCCGTAAAAATATTATTTATTCGATGGAAGAATATTTTCATTGCGCTGAGTACTTCTCGCCGCTCTTGGCACGAAGATCTCGGGAATAGTTGGAAATTTTAATGTCCGTGCTTTGCGGAATAGGAAAGCGTGTTATTTAGATTCGTGTAACACGGACACGACGAGATTCTACAACGGGGATATTATCATTTGCGTAATTGCTACTACGGCCTCGCGGCACCGTTTTTATATTATAATGCTCGCGCGCTGTTATGTGAACGGAGCATTAGCCGCTGAAGTATTGCAAGTACGGAGTAAATGTTTAAATGTAGATTTCAAAGCAATCTATCATTAAATTTTATTGGTAAATTCCTAAAAATTGAAATGTGGTGGAAGTAAATAAAACATATAATTGTTAATTTAATTGCATATAATAAATTCGTAGAAATTTGACTGTAGTGGTAATATGTATGTAATGATATTTGGTCCCCTCAGGGTTTCAAATCCATTCCACTAACTCTCCCTTTACCAATCCTCAACTATCGCCTAATTTCAAGCGGGACCTACTTTTTATTAAGGTGGGTTCCGAACCACCTATTTTGCCAACAACACGTGAAACGCACCCAGAGGGCCACTTCCCGGCTTTTTACCGAACGGTCACCCATCCTAGTGCGTCCCCCGCCCTACGGCGCTTAACTTCGGTGATCGAACGAAAACCGGTGTTTTCAGCGAGGCAATGGTCGTTGACGACTGTAGTGGTAATAAACGAACAGAAAAAAAACAATTATCATTTCAAAAATTGTAAAATAAAAAATGTTTGTGTCACTTCAAAAAATTTGCATTTTGGTTTTGATTGTTTTCCATTATTGTCTGTTTACATTTTCCTATAATCTGGTGAATTTCGCTTTTGATCTATTATAATAAATCCAAGTGTACAAAATATAATTTTCCCGGGCTGTTAAAACAGTCTCGTAGGAACAGAATATGAGCGATAACTACTATAAATATTTGTTCCAATTTGGTAAAAATAGCACCGAGTTGTTTACTTTCGATGTGTGCACGTTAAATTTGAGCATAAGCTGCGAGCACACGAACTTGATCGCAAACACTCTTGTAACTTCTTTCTCGTGTACTTTATCTCCTGTTACTGAGCGTCAGCATAAAATTTAAAACAAACACTTCAAAAATTCTGAGGTTTAATAAGATATCGATAAAAATAGCATGCATAATAGCTCACGAGAGTACTGGCATACTTACGTCTGTAATCTTTCGTAGAGAAAACATAATGGTAAACCAAAAGATTGGAGAGAGTGTGATATTTTTAATAAATGGGAATCTCAATATTGCGATACATGCAACATTTACAATATATTATTTTAGTCATAATATTTTACATTTTTAATGGGAATTATTTTAGCGATCATATTTTACATTTTTAATAGAATTATTTTAGCTGTATTTAACAGTTTAGATTTTTAATAGAATTATTTTAGCTGTACTTAATATTTTACATTTTCAATAGAATTGCTTTACCTATAATATTTTACATTTTTAATATAAGAATTTCCTTTTACATAAAAAAGAGTAGGCCATAAGAGCTGAGATATGTTACTTATTTTTAAAAGTAGTTTTTCTAATAATTAAAAAAATTGTTTAAAATTTAAAAAAATAATTTTTAAAAGTTTATATTGTAAAAGTGTTGGAATATGAATTTATTCTACAGATATGTGAATATTTCATTTGATAAATAGGGCAAATACGAGTTATCGAATATTAACGCAATCTATCGCTATCTATAGCAATGCTAATCTTTCAATAAAAAGTATCTGAGGGAAACACAGCTAATCGAATATCTTTTATGTAATTCTCGGAGGATCCTTTTGGAAAAAAGATGCTGCGAGACAGGTCATTCTTATTTCTGGCGAGATAGAAAGACTCTGTTCAATCTTGCTACTGTCGACATGTATTGAAGGCCCGAGGTCGAAGTAAGGGATGTTCGCGGAACGCTCGGATTGATTTGCAGGCGGGGTTACACGAAGCTAACCTCACCACCCTAATCGATACATTTGTACCTGAATAGTTGGTTCATTGCACCAGGTAGGCTCATAAACACATACGGACAACGCGCACAGTGTACTTTAATTGAACGAACGTCCCACTGCTGTTCGAAACAAGCAGATTTTCGAATTCACGCGACCATAAATACGAACATCCCTCACAACTGGTTCTAGCCACTTCAATTATGATGAAACTTATGAAGTAGACGGCGGATCATTATGGAAAATAAACATTGTTTCTTCGGTGGTCTCTCCAGTGATTTCTAAAAATTAGCCATTAAAAATAAAAATAGCAAACTAAATTTGACAATTCAGAACTCGCCATTTTGACTTGTAATCTTTTATTGTTTGAAATTACACCCACCCATTTTCGCCATAAATGCATAAAATGAAAGAAAGTACAACATTTTTGGGACACCCTGTATAACAGCATTTTTAAATTCTTCCAATGTTTTTACTGTTTCAAATTACACCCTCCCATTTCTGTCATAAATGCATAAAATTTCGATGTCTAATTATAGACTACCTGGTTTAAAATAATGACGAAGATCAAGTTGAAATTAATCTGCGAACAATTTCTGAATAGCATTGTTTCACCAAGATTCGAAATGAACAGATAAGATCATAATCGGATAAGCTATTGCAATTTCTTTGAGTGTCTTCCAGAACAGAATAGAAGTTTACATCGCTAATTATTCGGCATAATCCGTGTTGCGCGCACGTGGATAGCAGCATAGAAATCCCAAGATCGTACAAGCCGGGATGCACTTGAGTTCTAATTGCGTGGAAATTATTAACTTCGTAATTTAGATAGCTTTTAATAGTACGTAGGTACGTATTTCGTGTAGAAAACTTTATAAACGACAAATATTTTGTAAATATGCAGGGTGAATTCGATAAAGCAGGACACCTAAATATCTCCGTTACTTTTCGTTGTACAAGAAAACTTCGTAGGACAAAGTTACACTGTTTGAAGGGCCACATACAACGGTGTAAGGGAAAAAAAATTTTCAAGGTCATTTTTATGAGATTTCAAGGTTTACGATGTTTTTTTAAATGGAATGATATATTTTCGTTAACGTAATGTTGTAGCTGACAAAATAATGAATTCATACATGTAACACAATATGACCTTCAAAGGACCTTCAACCCAGAAAAATGGTATAAATAAAATTCAACGTGTAAGATTCATTTGATGTATTTCTGTTACGCCAAATACTGTATACCCTGTATACATATAGCAAAACTATTATAAACTAATTGTAGGTTACTCTCTAAGTCATACAGTAACACAATTATATATTGTATAATTTGTATTGTGCATGCTATATAAACTTTATATGGTTTAAGGCAATAAATAAATAAATACAAATATACGTTTCTAGAATGATTTTCTGTTTAATACTTCTGTTTAATTGTTACTTATGAATTACAAATAAATATCTTTATTGTAAATATGAAGAGATGAACTCAACAATAAATACTTCTATTCGTAAACGTTGGTACCCCTTAGCCATAACGGAGATTATTAACACTAAACCTACCACTGGTTTTATATTTTTTATTTTGCAATTACTGAAATTATGTAGTAGAAACTGATTCGATAATTTTTTTTATCCAAACACATATCGAAGTAAAAATTGTACAAAATCTAAATAAATAGAGCCTTGTCATTTTTATAATTCGCTTTTAATGCTCGGTAGGTTTAGTGTCAAAAGTAGAAGAGTAATTTCAATTATTCGAATTTGTATAATTTCAGACGAAGAGAAGTTTTACAAATCCAAACGAAACATCTACGTAATAAAATTGTCTGTATAATATACATCTGTATAATAAAATAGAGTCCTCGCAAAATTCGAATACACGAAAGTTAAAACTATAATCCTTAAAATTAATGCCAGAAATGAACTAAAATTTAATGAACTATTAATTTTGTGGAGTAGTTTATTTCGAGAGCGATCACTAACGAACTTTTGTGCATCACTCGCGTCAATTTAACTCGTAAACAAGTTTTTGATTTTAATTACATTTCCGTTCAATAGAGACAAATTAATTAATTTAATGTTATCAGTTTGTATGTATACATTACGATCTATTAAAGAGTGAATGCATTCGTTTAATTAGAAATCAATATTTAGATAGACGTTTATAGTCACCGCAAATCAATTAGGACTCATCAATTTTGATTGACTAGTAATCACTTCTGGCCAAATATTTCAATTGACGATATAATTAGTTGCTTTGTGTTTGAAATTTACCTTCGGCACAAACGACAAAAAAGTACATTAACGTTAATCGTTTCTATCAACGAATATTATTTTCACATCCCCAAAAACTATAGATGAACAATACATATTTAATTAATGTATACTTTATATTGTAATTCTTTTACATAAAATCATTATAATGAATGATAAACAATACATATTGAATTAATGTATAGTTTATATTGTAATTCGTTTACATAAAATCATTATAATGAATTGATTAGATGAATAGTGAATTGATTAAGCAAATAGGTTTAACCTGCCAATTAAATATTAACTAATTAAATAGTATAATAGTATAAATAATTTAATATTAACTAATTAAATAGGTTTAATCTGCCAATTGAATTTTAACTTAAAAATTAACTAATTTAAAAATGTCATTACACGAATTTATTGAAATTCGTTGTAAAAATTCATTTATAGTCTCACTGAACAATTACACCAACATTGTCAATAATTAACACACAAACGAAAATATTCTTCTATTATACTTTCGTAAACAACTTTTCAACAAAATTTCGGAACAGTAACGAGAACGAAAATTCACTTCACCCACACAGTTAAAAGTCAGCCATTGTAGAGTCGGAAATTTTCGCTTGCAATTTCTCCAGAATCGTCAGCGTTTCGAGGATTGCCAAATTAGAAAGGTGCTTGTGGATCTCGTTAATTAAATCCGTTGTTAGCAGCCCGAAAACATATTTGGGAGGGAAAAGCTTGCGTAAAAAATGTTTTTTTTTTCTTCAACGCGGGATACAAAAAACTACATTGTGTCTTGTAATATGGAGAAAAATAACGGAGGATTCGCGTATGGGGAGAGAAAGTAAGCGATATTTTGACAGGTAGATGAAATCGCTTGTTAATATTCAATGTCGGTAGCATAACGTTTCAGGTGCCACAATAATTTAGCGGTCTGGTAATTGCTGTGAAATCGATACCACGATATTGGCCGGACAGTTACCAATTTCTACGACTGACACAACGACACTGGCAACCGTACGTATAATTAACGATTCGTTAGCCGGAATTAAATGCGGGGATCATAAATTTGTGGTATCGTGCGGATATTGGAACGATAAGCGACACGCAAGAAGCTAATAAGGAAAATACAATTTTCCGTGTTGTTATCGTCGATTTAAATGCGCAAATTTCAATATCGCTTGGTAATTGCGCACAGAATACCTGGCTAATTACGACCGGCCGACATTTGCTGCCAGATAATTGGGGTAATCCTGTTTATTGATAACGCATTCGAAAGAAAAACGAAATTATGCAGATAATTATTATATATAATTCACAGCTTCTAATAACATGATGAGTGGGATAAAGTTTAATGTAAAATAGAAAAAACTTTACTAACTATTGGCGAGCGAATATTTTCTGAAATATTAAAACTATTTTTCTAAGATCATATGTCAAAGGCTTACATAGAGATGTCAAATAGAAATGCATTGTATGTACTGTGGTGAGATGCAAGAAGTTCCCAAGGACGGCACAGGGGTAAGAGGGGTTTATTGCTAGCTCCGCCTATCCCCACCTCTGACGCTCTCGTAGTCGCCACGCTGTCCCACTGCTTATGTTGTTTACGTCACACGCTGCATTAGTGTGTGTGAGCGCTCAGGCCAATAGAACACTTTAGCCAAAAATGCGTGTGAGACCTGGCATGCTGCTTTCCGATATACATATAAACGATTATATTAATCGTTGGTACATCTCGAATGAGTACATACTAATATGGCGGCGGTCGTGCCCTAACAGGAATGTGTAAAATTGCTCGACTTTACACGCGTGTAACTTTTAAACCAGTGAATTCCTAACATTGAAACTTGGATTTTTGGCATTTTCAGATAAAAATCTACAGGATCGTATAAAAACAAGTAAAAAACTCCTGGATCCCGTAAGTGAAGTATAGCCGACGTAGATACAGTTTGTTTTTGCGTTTATCTCGGAAACTAGAAGAGACCGTCAATTACATGTATGGGTACAAGCTGTTCGAAATGTCTAGCTGTATAACACATTTAAATGTTTGATCGGAGGACCGGTTTGTAAATGATCACCAAGATTCATTTCACATTCCCGTCTTTCTCGTTCGCGTAAAATGATGTCGTGCCACGATTTCCGCAGCAGTCTGCAAAAGCGGCGATACGAAGAAAGTTAATCACGAAGCAATATTTGGAATCGCGATCCAATTCCGCCGCAAATAGCCGGAAAGAGCAGCACGAAAATTTTCGGTTAACCACACGGGCATAATGACTTGCAGGGTAATCGAGAGACCCGAAAATACTTTCGGGGCTGGGCGGCCCCGGTTTCCGGCTTGGTAATCCGCAGAGAGGAAATTTCGCGATGCTGGCTGGCCAATAAGAGTCAATTTAGCCTGCAAACGGTATCGATTCGCGGCGGGACATCGTCGGCATGTTTTTCTGCGGCTCGGCTCGAGTCGGCTCGCCGACCGGCCTCGTTAAAAAGCTTTCTAATTAAGTAGAAGAGAAGAGAATGTACCGGCGCGGCGACACGCTTCGCTCGCGAAACGGTCGTATCGCTGCGGGGATGCCAGGCTTGCAAAAGGGGTTGGGAAACCGACGAACGACGAGTTTATTACGCTGAGAGGCTCGAAAGTTTTCCGACTAACCGGAAGGAGGTGCTCGTGCATTGTTCCTAGACAGGGTCGTCGTGGTAAATTCAGCAAAGTCATTGGATGAAGAGAAACATTTCAAATTCCAGGAAAATGTTGATACATTCTTCCGTCAGTTTGTACAAAAGTAACGGTACAGTCTGGGAGAAAAATATAGGGCCAAGTTTATTTGCGTCTCTATATGATATCAGAAGAATATGTACAGGCTGTTCCAAAATTATACGTCTATACGTCCACCATAGTGTGATTCTGCACCTCTGGATGGGAGGATTACTGTTTTAAAAAAATGGACCACAAACTTGACCTTGACCCTTTTGTCAAGGTCAAAATTGCTTGTTTTTGCTTCCTGTAACAAAAGTCTTAAGGGAAGTGTCAAGCCAACCGTTCTGCTAAAAAACGACTTTAAAGTTTCATAAACTATTTTATTCCACATGTTCTACTAACACATTTGTTTGTCTACTTACACCCAAATAAAAACACTAGAATAATTTGATTCCATATACATAGATATTATACAAGAAATGTCGCTTTATCTCTACCGAATAAAAATTAACAAATCGATATGACGTCCTATTTTTTTCTCCCTGAGTCTGTGCACGGCGAGCGCTTCATTCGCGTACTTACGGGATCGCCCGAAAAAATTTCGGATTTATCTCGACGGCCCTATAAAAGAGCCGCGAAACGAAAAACGATTACCATCTGCCTGAGACACTTTTATGAGGATGGAAATGAGATCGCAATTAGGCGGAGCCTCCGTGGAATTGAATGGAGAAACCAGGGAAAAGGTAAAAGGGATTTCGACTTGGCTCTGCGAAGCCCCGGGGCTGATATTCGTTAAGTATTCGCCACTGTTGAACGCGTTCGCTTGCAAACACTGGTCGATTGTTTCTCTTTTCTACAGAGAAATGAATTACAAATTGCGTTATTGGTTTATTTTTGTCCGAGCGGTTTTGTATTCCAGGTTTTGTTGGCCGTGTTATTGGTTTGCCTTTTCCACCGCAATCTCTCGTTATCGAACGACAGCCGGCTACACGCGTTTCGGTAAACTCGTCAGTTGTGACTAGATTGCGAATCTTCGTGCAAAAATAAAAAGGTTCTGCATTGATTTTCGAAAGTAATGAAATAAAGATTCATTTCATCCCTTAATCATTTTCATAGACAGAAAAACCATACCGGTATTCTGAAATTTTTCGAATTTTTTAATGTTTTGCATTTCACTCAGCCAATTTCCGCATGGATGCATAAAATTTCACAATTTAGTTATTATCATATTAATGGACACCACGACTCGAATAAAACTTAAGTCGAAAACGAGATAACAATGTTTTGAAATTCTTCTGACTTTCAAAAAAACCATACCGGTATTCTGAAATTTTTCGAATTTTTTAATGTTTTGCATTTCACTCAGCCAATTTCCGCATGGATGCATAAAATTTCGCAATTTAGTTATTATCATATTAATGGACACCACGACTCGAATAAAACTTAAGTTGAAAACGAGATAACAATGTTTTGAAATTCTTCTAATGTCTTTCAAATTTTATTTTCCACTAACCTAAGGGACTCTACCAGTAGGAAACGTCACAGACTGTCGTGGCAATCAACATACTATTTTTTCAAGCAGCTAATTTTTTACCAGTTCCACGCTTTTTTCTGCACTTTTGTCGGTCGCCGTACGTAAAAAAAAATAAAATAGCCTCTCGCGCTTAACGTCGTGCCGCAGAGTGCCCTATCTTAAATTGCTAAAAGCATCATCAGCCAATGAAGTAGACGGTACCTATCATAATTCAAAGAGGAGCGCCTCTAATCCTTCAAGCAACGCGCTTTTTACTCCTCCCCCTCCTTTGACAAGGCCAGAAAATAGCTCGAAAATTTTTCGCCCATCTGCATTCGATGTCGGCAATATTTGAATTTTTCTCGACGCTAAGAATGTATTGATTAACGACCGTCAACAAGTTGCGCATCTTCAGAATGTGCGCACGGAACGCAGGCACGAGAAAAAGTACAAGCATGTTTTCCTCCCGGACTCCTTTCGCGATTGGCTGACACGAGTTCGAGAACCGGCGAAGCAGAACCGAAAAGGAAATTGTAAAGTGGAAGGCAACAAGGTAAACGCGAATATACACAGCTGCCACAATATGCACTTACAGCGAATCCAAGATGTGTTTGAACACTAATTGGAGAAATTGCCTATACTACATTTAAACTATGATCATTTCGTGCAAACATTATTGTACCTACTATATATTCAATTTTTGTAAAATGTTAGAATCTGTATTAATGTTTTCGGCGCTCGGGTTCGATCAATTGTTATTTTTTTTTTTTTTATTGTGTGTGTACATTATTGTACTATAGTTAATTTAGACGCATTTCAAAGATATAAGCCTGTAGTTTCGTAACTCGTCGTTCACTTTATTCTAAGATTATTTAAAACAGTGAAAAAATCGTACATCAATTTTTGAAGGGTCGTTGTAAAGAGGAGGCTTCAATATTCAAATCTACGGTAGTTTTATTTAGGAGATAAATTGTTCAATGCTTTTGGAGACGTTTGGTTCTTCGAGGAAAATTAACACTACTTCGCGAAAGTAGAAATTTTAAGCTTTAACACTAAGCCTGCCATTGCCGGTCGAATAACCGATATATTTTTTTATATTTTTCATTTTACAATTAATTATAAAGTTACTTACATGGAAATTGATTTGATAAACTTTTTTATCCAAGCACATATTGAAATAAATATTGTACAAAATCTAAATAAATAGAGCCTTGTCATTTTTATAAGCTGAAATATTTTATCGCATTTAGCAGGTCGGTAGGTTTACTGTTGAAATGAGTTGCGGATTTACGATTATAATATTTTTCAGAAATGTACAAAAACAATGAAAATTTGTTTCACTGTTGGATTGTGGATGAATCGACCAATCAATTAATCGAAAATAGAAACTGATCGTGCATTGTTCGCTAATCACTTTGAATGATTAATTTGGAAAACTAGTCTCCAATTTAATTTTCAATCTAAAAGTGAAAAGTCTGAATTTGGTCTTAGAAACAATTGACTAGAATCTGTTTTATTTATCACGATGCTTTTGCAATGTCTCGAATCGCTTGCAACTACGCTTGTGGCAATGCAATTCCCGTTAACTGGCCGACAACAAACCTGCGCAAATTGGAATGATGTTATTAACCTAATTACAGTGACGCACTTCAGCACAAAATCGTTTGTGTGTCCACAATGCAGCAGGTTGCACATGAATGGAGAAGATCGGTGTGTAGCTGACTTCTCGTATGCTCGTTGGGTCCGATGAAATGCTCAGTTCTACTGTTCAATAGAATTACTTAATAAATCAAAGTATGTTATTTGCTGTGTACTTTATAGTATCAATAATTGTTAAATGAAAAGTGTGAAATGTAATTCGACAATTAGTGTTGGAATTTAATTTAACATAATTTAACAAGAATAATGACAAAATTAACAAGAATATAACAGAGAACCGTATGTTTATAAACATTGAGGTCTAATTTTGTATTGAACTTTAAGAGATATAAAAATATATTTAGGAGATATAGGGTAGAAAAATATTTATCAAATTTTGTTTATATCTCAACTACAAATGATACCACGTCGTTCTAGTTTAAGATATTTAATTTTTTTCAGAGAATACTACTTAAATATAATGCAATAAGACGTGCATATTGATTTTTCAAAGAAACGCAGTTTTATATACAAAAATAATTATCGAATTTTGTTTATAATATTTCAAGCGTTCAAAGGTATGTAACCCTTTAATAATCGATACGGGTTAAAAGCGGGCTTAACCCTAGGCTCTCGCAGTGCAAATACTCAAGCGAAACTTGTAAAAAAAGTGCTATTGGCCGAAGGGAAAGCTCTTGAGAACTAAGTGAAGGATCCTTTCAGATCTCGAGCCAAGAGGTTTCGGCTCTACGTCTGATTTACGAGCGCAGCGGAGGTCGGTTGAATTAGCTATACTCGGTGTCACGTTTATGAGAAAGAAAAACGATACACTAAATAAAGAAAGTGTACCTTATGCTGCAGGTAATATTACGTTGTAGCGTAAATAGGTTCGTCCAATTGGAAAAATAAATATGTTCCAATTTTAAGAATTTATTCATGACCAATTGCAAAAACAACACAGTTGGAAATATAGTCATGAGTAATAAAATCATGCAAAATAAAATAGTTTACGTCAAATGTAAGAAACAGGAGATAAGCAGAAACATTTTGCTTTTTCTCAATAATTTTGAAAAATTTCAAACTAATACATTGCCATTCGTAAATTAATTTTTATTGTAAAATCTGAAGTTTAATCATAAGCAACAATGGAAATCGTCTAATTTGTCGAATGTAAGTCTGTTAATAAATAAAAAGCAAAATTGAATACAACCGAACTTATGTTGATACATTTGATACAAATGATTCATTTGGTAATGAATAATTTATTATTTATCAGAAAATTATTAACTTTTCACGTCAATCATAGCTAGACCCACTCATATTTTTACGTATCCATTTTCTTTTACATGTCTTTGAATCTACTTCTTTGAGATCACTGCTTATTCTTTTATTGGACTTAAAATATAAATAGCTAATACTTTAAATTGAATGCTAAAAAATTAGAATTCAATTGAAATATTTATAACTCTCAGTCAGAATCGATTCACTTCCAGCATTAAGATAAACTCGCCATCCGAAGATTAACTAACAAACACGTGTAATACGAAAATTCTGTTGGGTTGAATGTGAGTCAAGTAGATAAAGTCAACGATGGTCAGACCTGTGGGAAGTATCCACTTACAATGCGGGCAGAGTCTCTGGATTCGTTAAGAATAGAATAAATACGAAATTTGTGACTCGCATTAATATTCGATTGTCCATTAAAGCAGAATAACGTTTTTAAACATTACATCAATCGACTCGATCTTACTTGAGAAGTGAAAAGTACCATTATACTAAATAATATATAAAAGAAATTTGAAAAAAATTGCAACTGTTCTTCCCAGAGAGCTAAATGCATTTTTCATAATTTTTTTATGTGCTTTACTAACAATTTAGACCGAATGTTCTAAAAACCTGCTACTTTCGTCATTATTAACGTTTAATAGTTTGTTAAAATTCTCAGCATGCATACAACTGACACAAGACCGTGATCTTTTTTTAATTGTCAATGCAGATCAAGATAAAAAAGTTTTAAAAAGCGACCATTAGCATTTTACACGTGATCTAGTACACCAATCTTTCTAACTGCTCGAGAAAGCTGAAGTCATTTGCTCCAATTTGAAAACAGTTATTCAGTTTTAAAGGCTGTCCGAATATTAATGCGAGTCGCTGTGGCAGATGCAATAGAATATCGATTATTCGAACGATGCATAACGGAAACACCAATTATCCGGTGGACCGATTACCAGAACACAAAATCGATCACACATCTATACGATGGCAAGTCGTTGCTATGCAACATTGTTTGCATTTTATAATGCACACCTTGCATGTTTTGAATATCCGTGTTTAATGCTTCGTCGGAGTCGCAATATGTGCAAATTTCATTTACATTGTGAGTGCGTACTATGTATTTTATGCGCAACTGTCATAACTGCATTGTCAATATGCAAGATAATATCGAACTTAATGAAATTCGTCGTGAACGGAACAAATTTCTATTAACCTGTGTTGCGGATAGTGCTGTAAAATCGCACTCATTAAATGACATTTTATAAATGTGCATTTGTATAAATATTCCTAGTTTTGTGCACTTATAAAAACAAAAATGGATTTGTAAAAGCATTTTAAAAACTTGAAAATATTTAAATATATCATAGCCGATTATAGTTTGATTATATTTTGATATATGCACCTAAACTATTGTATTATTGTTAACTTATTGAGATTGTTGAGAAAGGAAATAACTGTTTATTTAGCTCCAATGCAGATAACTTTTCTTCTAACTTTATTGTATTTTTTCAACTTATTAACAACGTGAAACAAGTGTATATGCAGTTCTAGTGTTTTGTAATTAATACAGATAATTTTGATATTGCACAAAAATCTGCAATTTAACAATGAGCATTGGAAGAAAATATCTATGAAAAATTCGAGAACAAAACTGGTAATTTCATTACCGGCAATTAGAAAGCTTACGATGCCCATGATAAAAGGAAGCACTCGATGGAATATAGAATTTCGAAATAAGTTCCGTAAGTAAGCGCTTCTGGGGCATCTTGAAATTAATTAATTATGACCTGTTCCGTCGCGTAACAACCGTACTCGTGGATGTCTTTCGGGTGACATTTGTCGTCCGTTCGTGTCTTAGGATCGTCACGGAGAATTAAACAAACTGGGGTCACTCGACGACCAGTCGAGGTATCTGGCCTATTGTTTGATTTTCTGCAGTCTTGAAAGGGTCATAAATTTAGTCCTTTCGAGAGACCATCCGCGATCGTTGAGTACGGTTTCGTATTACCGGGACCCGTCGTCGCCCGTGTTTAGGTATCGCCCCACTCCTCCTTCCCAGGGCCTCATGCAGAGCAACGGGAAGGAGGTTCTAATCGTAAAAAGTATGCTGATTGGGAAATGCAACGTTCTGCAGGAACCAATCAGTGCATTTTGTTTCCTGCTCGAGAAGACTGACGAACATCGCGTCGACACCGCGTTCGTCAGTTGGATTTCTGCTCTAACGCCGCGCTGCGACATTTTCCAGTCCGCGAGTAGACAAGACAACGCACGAGCCGTTGTCTTGTCAATCATTCGTAATATTCGTAATTTGTATCACATCATTTCTTATGCGCGCGTATAAGGCAGGACCTGCTAGATCAGCCTTACTGATGAGTCCACTAGCAGGTCCGGGACGAAACGCTTCATTTAACGCTAACGTACTTCATTGTCTTGCGAATCGATCATTGTCTTTTGCGTCTTATATCACATTATCATTCAGAACTACTTGCCCAATATTAGTTTGGCGGGCACAGATCCGGTACATTCGCGACACACGCGTCAGTACAAAACATGACCAGTTCTGCGGAATGCCAATATCAGGTGCACTGATTTCAGGAATAGCTATCACATTGAACGCAAAGTTAAGTGGTAAGAGGAATTTCGAAACGTTAACTAAACGACTAATATTATTTACATCGCGACATGGAAGTAGTTCTGTAGCTGATGGGTTTAAAGATCTTGCGAAAGCGAAAAGTTATTATTTACGTCATAATTCAAACATAATTGGGAACTTTTGGGAAGCGTTGAAGCCTGAAATATTTGCAGACATGTAATAATTAACAAATCTAGAAGGGATTAATTTACATTCGTTTTCAAACTATTATTTACAATTTCGAATTCAAATAATCGCTGTTTTATTATATTTCCGGGTCTGCTCTTTAATATATTTACTATTATTATTATGTATATTATTATTATCATATATTTAGCATATATTATTATATTATATTTATTATTATTTATCACTACATTCGATTTATTATGGGGAATGGGCAAATTGGAATGAAATTATACTTTATTTCCGGATCTGCTTCTTAATATATTTACTATTATTATTATTTATATTATTATTATTATCATATATTTATCATATATTATCATAATATATTTATTATTATTTATCACTATATTCGATTTATTATGGGGAATGGGCAAATTGGAATGAAATTATACTTTATTTCCGGATCTGCTTCTTAATATATTTAGTATTATTATTATCATATATTTATCATATATTATTATATTATATTTGTTATTATTATTATAAATCACTATAAATTTCTAACTGTCAAAATTGGGACATTTACTACATCAGAGGTAACATAATACATCACATATTTGGTTCAGTTGCATCGAACTAAACATAGATACATATTTACGACATTATTCGATAAAGTAGGTTATTTGAATAATGGTGAGAAATAGTTCTAACGTTCGACATTGCCTTTGACACATAGTCAAAGAAGCTTAACTCAATATTAGCTTATAATCTGCTAGTCCACGTGATCGGAATGGGCGAAAGCGTTAATGACGAGATTAGGAGTTCGTCTTAGAGCTCGTAAGTGCAACGATGATAGGAGCCACGACTAATTAAGCTAAACACACTGTTACGTTCAAGACCAAAATATGGAAACGCAGTCACGATCCAGGATTAAGGGGAACACAAACGGTAACGAGCAAACAGGCAGAAAATCAATTCCGCCGATGCAACGACAGGCCCGTCCTGGTTGTCATAATTCACTGAAAGCGAAATGAAACGCGCTGACGCGCTCGGTTCACGCGGACCGTTTAACTTCGCACGAAAGAGACCGTACCGAACCCGTACAAAAGGGTTATATCACGCAACCGCGGACGTGTTCAAGTGGATCGTCATTTTTGTCGAAACGAATCTCTGGTACATTCGAATTTAAACTAACCGTGTTACACATTGTTCGAATATATAATATGAAAATTATTTAATTGTTCTTCCGCTTTTTTAATACAATGTTCGCGTTATTCAAGTCATTTGAAATTGTATACGAATATGTATGAAGGACTTTCATTAGCATGAACAAAGTTAGTGACGTCTGAAAACCATTAAGTTGTGAGTCAGTTGAGTGTACACTTGCGTGTATCGAGGAGATTGTCAAAGTTGATTTTTTCGAAATCGAAGCTTCAAATGAAAACATGTTTTCGCGATTGCACAACCAGTTACATAACTCTGTACATTAATGTTTATGATTAGACTGTATATTTCATGCATTTGTGAAAAAAAGAACAGACGAATCCAATTGTAAAATAATTTCATGTCAAGTCATTTGATTATTTTCGCAGTACATATTCTGTTCGACATGCTTTGCAATTCTTTTAATAACGCCAACGTAATTTTTTAAACAATTTTATAGGTCACTGTGTGAGTTATGCAAAACTACGTGATATCTAATAAACACATAGTGTAATATTGTATAGAGTAAACCGAGACGAATCGGATCACTTATCATTTCATGGTAAAAAAAAATCGTAAAAATTTGAAAACATAATATTTTATTATAAATTCGTAACAAGTACCCTTTTAACACGAACATTCGTAATCAAAAATATAAACAAATTAAAAGGTTTTTCATTTACAGATAAAAACGAAAAAGTGGAAATCGTATAATTGTATGAAAAATTTAAACAAATTAAAAAGTTTCTCATTTAGAGATAAAAAACGAAAATACCTGGGGGCGAATTGGATATTCCGATAATTACAAAAAAGAAACTTCATATTAGCACCACTTATATTAGTACATTTTTCGTTTTCGTTTTGGCGATAATAAATTCATCAAACGAAGTGATCCAATTAGCCCCATATCATAATAACGTTAAAGTAAATGAGATACCTAAACAAATTATGATATAATGTCGAAAATTATATCAAATATTATTTCTGGACACTATACAAACCATTAATATTAAACACATTTAAAATCTTACCTTTTAATTTTAAATAAGAAATTGTAAACTAATCTTAGATCTTTACTAAAATTACTACGTTCGTCACTGAACGGTACAGCGTGCAACGATACAAAAAGCAATTGATAGAGGTGTAGGGAGGGGGGTCAGGAGTGCATGCACGATCTAGACGATTTTTTCCATGATAACATAACAAATTTGAACTACTCCTTATTTCGATCCGATTGGTCTACTCTATGGTGAAATTAACGAATCTCGTGGTACGCAAAATTTCTTAAATGGCTATAAAAAATTCAATTCTTCTTATTAACCGACTAAATGAGTTTCATAAAGAACGTCCCTCGGTCGTAAACGATAAAAGAAACGCATTCTCAATGAGGAGAAGCGAAGATTAAGTATTTATCTGGCGACGTAAAAGCTTCTTACGAGCGGATAATCGTATTTTTAATTTGTCGTGGAAAAAGCGAATTAAGTAGAAAGACGACCCTCCGTTTATAGCGGAGATTTGTGTTTCTAATTAAGTAGAGTACTGTCAAGGTAAACCGACAAAATTCTTGGCAATAACGGGAATGACGTAACCTAATACCATAATATTTTGTGTAATCAACGAGATAGCAAAGCGAAAGTAATTATGCACTAAATCTATGTTTAGTCGGCCGCTCGTCAGAAACGGGCAAATGAAACACAGTTGATTGGCAATTCAAGTCTCAGATGGCCGGTTTCGGGAGGCCTCGTTCGATCGATAGGTCGCGGCTCCAAGTATGTGTAAACATAATTTCGGTAGTGCTTACGAGCTCTTTCATATCGGCAGCCTAGCCGGGGGTAGAAGGTGAACGTCGGGGGAAAGATTTCGTTGGAGATTACTCGAGTTTATTGACTGAAAGCACCGATCAATAATTGAGTGGACTGTGCGAGTATTGAATAATCTTCAAATTGCATTGCGCATCCGAGCAATCTCAATCTTTCACGAGTAGCTAAGTGCCTCGATAGCTGTCATCGGGCTCGAGTGAAAAGATTCGATCGGCGAGCAAACAGATGGCTACCGAACTCTCTTCTCGAGATATTCCTCCGCTACGAGATACTTTCCACCGTTCTACCGCTAAAAATCGCAGAATTTTCTTTAAATTGAACCAAATTGGTATAGATTTCTTGACCTGTTAGAACACTTAGTTTACCAAATAAAGGGTGAATGAAATTTTGAAAAATTTTCACATTTTTCTTCGCGATTCCGACCACCAGCAATTTTTTTAAAATTTAATGAATTAGGGCATCATCTTGCTCCCTCTCCTCTATGCACACTCGGACTGTCGCCCGCTAAATTAATTTTGAACGACCGATCCAAATGGAGAGCAAGTGGTGTTTGATGGTTCGTGTCCTACGATTTACGTCACGGATGTTCAACGCAATAAGACCAGCTCACATTTCGAGAGGGTTACATTCTCCGCGCGCCCAATTCTATCGGCACCAACGTCTTCCAAACTGTTCCAAACTGCCTCAATATCTTGCGTTACAAAACGGTACGTCTTTAAGACGCCTGTTTGACTTTGAAAAGACGTCTTTTATCAAATAAAAATAAAGTAGACGTATGCCGAGGGCGAACCACGATCGAACACTTGACGCGCTGACCGAACAGCGCTGTTGGAAACATAGTTAATACTTTCAGATGTAATGCGCTGATGCAGTAGTACTAATCAAATTGATTTCATTCTTTAATTTTTCATGTGAAATGTTCAAGGCTTTATCATTGCCTAATAGACTTATAGACTCAATAAATTGTAACAATTCCAAGGGTAGATTAGTTTGTCGCAGCAAAAAAACGTCGAAAAAATCGATTTCTATTTTTTTTTTAACTACGACGCACAGTGCGCAATTCGGACGAAATCGGCGACAAACTCAAAGAACTTTCGATAGAAATGAGATAGAGCGATGAAATTTTTTAAAAATTGTAGCTGAAACTTTGTAGAATATGGGAAAAATAGGGAGATTATGGTACAAACGTTTTTCAACCTTGATAAAATTCGATAAACTTGTACAATTTCAAGAAAATTGTGATTTTCCAATATCACGCGCGGAAAAAATTTTTTAATACATGCTATACATCATTTGCCCGTAGATTTTTTAACGCTGATTTCAAATCTGGTTTCAAAATTTGTCTACGACATCAGGATTTTGCAAAAAATCTATTTTTGTGACAAGAAATCAAAAGATTTCAATAGTTTCTTGTGACAAAAATAGTTTTTAATATTTTTGTGACAAGAAATCAAAAGATTTCAATAGTTTCTTGTGACAAAAATAGATTTTTTGCAAAATCCTGATGTCGTAGACAAATTTTGAAACGTTCAGACCTAAAATGGACGTAAAATAGTCGTCTGTAAGATGTCGCGTGCTATCTGAGATGAAAAATGGGAGCCAAATTTAAGGAATGAGTATCCTTGACAATAGAACCTACCGACCGCAGCGATTGCGGTGGTAAAAAATTGTCCACAAGGTGCCTAAGCGAGTTTCTCGCCGCTCCTCCGTCGTTCAACTTCTATCAACGCGATCAATTAAATAAACTTACCCTTAAGCTCCATGTCTGTGACCTGATCCGCTTTGTAGGTGGCCATCTTCCTGCGATCGCCAACGATGAAGTAAATATTCGTATATTCGTCGTCGTTATTCCCGCCGGTTCCGTTCCTCGCCTCGAGGTCCATGGCCAGGCGAATAATTTTGGCCTTGAACCGGCTTCCGCTTCTCTCTGCTCGACCTTGCGACAGCTTGCGAAGCGACCCGGCCTTGCTACTATTCGGGGCTGTGAAACAGAAAATCCAACCACGATGTTCATCAACTTGCTATCGTTTCGCTTTTCACGGGTACCATTGGCTCGGGACAGGACGAAAGAGAAGCGTACGAGGGCACGCGAAAATTAAATTGTTGACGAAATGATATACGTTGGTTTAAAAAATGAAATGAACAAAATAAATTTACCGGTTTTGCTTGATATTCGACTATTTTCTCCCGACATCATATGGAAACAATGAAATGTACGGTGTCCTAACTTTTTTGTCACTGACTTCGATCCAACTTACTTCCTCTATCTATCTTCGTGTAATTTAAGTTTTCGATTCATGCATCGTGTACGTGCAAGAAGATCGATGGACTTTTCAGAACTCGATTCGTCTCTCTTTCTATGCATCGCCGATACCGGTGTCACGACATGAAGGGTCATTTTGTTTGAGCTACTGTGGATCCAACAAGCATTTTTTACACTAGTACAGCAATATAACTGGACCCATTTTAAAGCTTCAAGCCTCTACTGTCGAAATCCATCGTTCATTTCTGTCTCAGAGATTTTTCATGATAATGCGACTGGGAAACTGAAGACGATTTTTAGGTCCAAAATGTTAGAAACTGAAACGTATGTAAAAACATTGGAAAATGTCTATCGTGACTGAAAGCATCGCAGATTTAAAGTTCTAAGATTCCTCTTTCTGTAATGGGTTGATTAGAAAAATAATTTTTTTATGTTGATTAAAGTGAGACCAAATACGATACAATTTGGGTCATGTTCATTTATTTAATTGATGATTTAGTGGACCCTTGATTACACGAACGATGTCTCAATACAATTCTTCCTTCGATCCATATACCATTCTTCATAGTTTAACTGTATTTGAATAATTCTTAATTGAAGTATATAAGTACGTTATTTAATAATTATTTAATATCTAATAATTCTAACAAATGAATTGACATACTTCTTAATTGTGTATATAAGTACGTTATTTAATAATTATTTAATGTTAATAATTCTAACAAATGAAATGACATACTTATTCAATAATTACTAAAATACATTTAAACTATGAAGAATTGTATATTATGTTAAGAATGTTTAATTATCACACTATAAAAGATGGAATCGTCAACACCTATTAGAAAGGAACAAGAACTTCATATCGAGTCGAATTCAACACTAACCGGAACATAATGTTGAGTCAGAATGGATATAAGACCGCAATGGATTGGTTCAGACCATGGTACACCCACAAGGGTCTCGTAAAATTTTATATAACCATTAGTAGACGTAGAACATTATAATCATTAATGCAGCGTTCGCTGGTATAGGATTCGTTAATGAATCAAAGTGTGAACGTGGTAATGAAATCCAAAATTAATGTGTCAATCACATAGTCATGAACTTCGATCGCCATCAGGTGTAGAAATGTTAATTACTCAATTGTATTATATATTATTAATATCTTCGCCATTAGAATCACCTTCTCCCTACGAATATCGTGTAACATCACGAATTTCGAACTTGGGCACATTTATTATACAACAAGCCATGGTTACTTTAGTTTACCATTAAATGATGTAATCGAGTTCAAACTTGCAATGCATCAGCACTAATACTGCTTCCATCTAACCACCGACCAGGGCGAATATATCACTCTGAATATAAAAGTTAGTTATATATTATAGTTAACTAAAAGCTACAGTGAACTACTCTACAGGTTGTCCGCGCTAAAACTAGCGTTTTTCTTGCGAACATTAGACACACATGAAAGAGGAAAACAAGATATACTGTTTCTTGTCTGCGACGTAATGGTGTCGGTAACATCTTTTATTTGCATTATGTTTTTAGAAGTGAAGGTCACCTTCAATTTTTTAAATGAATGCCATGTACATTCTTTATATCGTATGAAAGTATGTGTACCAATTACTTTAACAATAATTATTACCCAATGATAATGTACAATAATGACCTTCAAGGTCACACAAGGTCAGGTTTTCGCTAGTACTACAGTTACTTTGTCCTTAATAATTGTTCTGGTAGAGTCAGAACAATTACTACATTTGCATTACTACTTAAGTATTGTTGATAGACTAACACCGAAAATTTATATTTATTGCGGGTCTAGATTTGCAACAGAAGGACAAAATTTAATTACAACTTCAAACAAACGAATGACATATTCGTATTTAATATAATCTGTTTGAGATCTTCATCGCGAATCTAATTCGTTATCGTCCGGAAAAATAATTAAGACACGTACACAATCGCGATAGAAAAAAAAACTGAGCAACTTTGAACTAATACATTGGTTGGGACATTTTCGGAGGCCAACTGATTTAAGACGTGTGTCTGCTAAATGACGTTGTAGTGACCTAAGAAATGGTAATCAAATGGAACGATGTCAGGCGAACAAGCTATCAGTCAAGAGTACATTCACTATAAGCAGCACGACCATTTGGGTGGCTTCAGTCACGGTTTCTCCGAGATTGAATGTAAATAGCGTACTGTGCCGAATATGCAGTTTACTAGGTGCCATGGTATACAGTATACATAACATGATACTACTGATTTATAGTGTTACGTCCGGGATTTCAATATTAGACACTGTTGTGCTTAGTGTGACGCTTTGATACTGCCCAAGTGGGTGAGAATATTTCCATTTGACGGCTGTGCTGATTCTCCGAAAACAATTTGTACACGCAGATTTGATAAATTTTTAATAATTTTAATAACCTGACCTAACCTGATATTGTATAGACAGGGAATCTTGATGTAAAATTAAAAAATTTTTACCTGATTTCCAACAAACTGAATTAAAATTGAAATTTCTTTTCTTTCTTAATATGTTTAATTAGTTGAAAATAATATAACAGTATTTTTTAATATTACCAATGTTTGTACTGTTTTAAATTACACCGACGCATTTTTGTCATAAAATTCACTGTTTACTGATACATAACTAGCGATAACAATCGAGATATTAAATGTAGGTGTTGTGATTTATTTTTTACTGAACATTTTCAAAGCATTCCTTTTAAGCAAATTTTATCATACACTATAAAAGATGTTGTTACAGAAATTAGAATTTATTAGACGTTCAATTAATCCTTGTGTCATTATCTAGATCAGGGCAACTTCTTCCCGGTTTCCCCATTTCCTACACCCCACAGGAGTTTGGTAGGGAGTACCCAGGAGTGAGAGTCGTGTGCGGCTCGCGAGCCGCAAGTTGCCCGGGCCTGACCTAGATTACTACATATAATTCATTTTCAAAAATTTCTGAATGTTCTTGTTGATAAATACCAAAATTGCTTCTGACTTCTACTTCCTTGAATAACTATAAATCGATCTACATTTCAAACATAAAAATCGGCGTTCAAACTACAAAGTAAAATATTATCAAACGTCGTGGGAAAACTTTAGATATTGCCATAAGGGTTAAACAAAAAATATATTAATTTAAACAACAAAAATTTACCATAAAGTTACCATTTAATGCAGTAAATGGTTTAACATTTTTCTTCAATGTTCACACAAAATGTAAAATGTTAATTTGTAAAAATAATTAATCCTCAACCTCCGTATATTAATGAGATTTATAATTACGGTGATACCGTAAGTCCGATACTGTACATAAAATTAATAACAGGAGAAACATTAGGGATTAAGGGGTTACGTTTCATTAGGAACTATTGCTGTTAATTGACTTCGTAGCACGCATAGTACAGACCATTATTAATATCTCCCAGAAAACGTTTTGGGAGCAATTCATGTCGAGCTTCTAACTAGCCGAACCATCAGGTGCAAAATTTATAGCTTCAGTATTACTGGCCAATCCCGTAATTACCGCCATTTTTTCCTGAATTTCCTTTTTTGCATGAAATATCGTGTACCGTGAACTTCTAATACTTCTTTTTTCCACATTAATTAATGGTGAATAGTTTATTGCTGCACTTTTGAGTTCTTAAAAATCTCACTTTCGTAAAAATCTAAGAAAAAATATCGCCTACAAAAATATTATTCTATTTTTAAAAATGTCATTTATAAATAAAATATTATTTCAAAAAGATATATTATTTCCAATGGTCTTCAAATAAAATACTATTTTAATTAAAATATTCGCAATGGTCCCCAAGTGAAATATTATTTTGAATCATGTTCTAAAAAGTTTTTGACATAGTATTTTACCCCGCATTTTATTGACTTAAAAGAGGTATGAAAATGTTGTGTCAGAAATCCACAAATCGTTCGTTATAAATATTTATTTTCCTGATTTCAAATAGTAATCGGACAACACAGAGCAAAGTGACTTTTGGGTTCGATCGCGCCACTCGAAATATTTCTGTTGAGTGCAGTTCACGTTTGCGTTAGTGAAATGGGATGCAGCGCAAACAAAGCTCGAAATTCGAATATAAAGGGTTGATCGAAGCTAACCAAAGCCATTTCCCATTTCCGTTTGAACTGTCGTGGTTTGGTCGCGTGAATACATGCTGCGCGTGTAAAACGCGACAAAATACTAATTTCAATAACGATTACGGTTTAGCGCACGGTACTCATCATTTCGATAGCTTCATTAGTGTTTCAATAAATTGTACAGAACGTTAGAAAGGAATGTTATGAAGGGGCGTATACAATTTATTGGAAAACACGAAATTCTATACAAGAAACGACTAAATCCATTTTAAGGGTACTCTGTTTCTACGTAGCATCAGCTGTTGTTAAATAAATGATTATTTTTTATTTACGTGTAAAACGACGTCTACCATTTATTAGAGAATCTAAAATTCTATACAAAAGACGACCAAATCCGTTTTAAGTGTGCATGTACTGTTTTGTCGCCACTGCGTGTGTCGCGAATGTTCCGGATCTGTGCCCGCCAAATTAATCTTGGGCAAGTAGTTCGAATGATAAGTTGATATACAAAACGCAAAAGACAATAATTGATTCGTATGACAAAAAAATACGTTAAACGAAGCGTTTCGTCCCGGACCTGCTAGTGGACTCATCGGTAAGGCTGATCTAGCAGGTCCTGCCTTATACGCGCGCAGATGATGAAATGATGCGATTCCGTACGCGAGGGATCTCGACTGATGCGATCCCGTTAGTCGGATGTTCTGATCGCTCGACAACGAATTATCGCGGTGCAAGTTACAAATGTTAAGAATGATTGACAAGACAACGGCTCGTGCGGACTGGAGAGTGTCGCAGCGCGGCGTTAGAGCGTAAACTCAATTGACGAACGCGGTCTAACCGCGATGTTCGTCAGGCTTCTCGAGCAGGAAATAAGATGCACTGATTGGTTCCTGCAGAAAGTTGTATTTCCCAATTAGCACACTTATGACAATTAGGACCCCCTTCCCGTAGCTCTGAATGAGGCCCTGGGAAGGAGGAGTGGGGCGATACCTAGACTCGGGCGACGACGGGTCCTGGTAATTCGACACCGTACTTAACGGTCGCTAGTGGTTCCTCGGAAGGACTAAATTTATGGCACCTTGTATTTTCAAGGGGGTATAAAAACTAACCATTAGGCCAGATGCCTCGACTGGTCGTCGAATGACCCTAGTTTCTTTAATCCTCTATGATGGTCTTTAGGCACGAACGGACCATAAATATTAACCGAAAAACATCCACGCGTATGGTTCTTACGCGACGGAACATGTACCTTTTTCTACATGAATTCAAAACAGCACGGATTAGAAAGTAAAAAGTGGTTCTACTTTTACACTATGTATTTTGATTTAATACGATTTAAATGGCGGTCACTTTTTAAATTTCTGTTGGAATTACGTTCTCTCTAAAAGGACATTTCAATTATAATTAACAGTTTCTATAGGGGTAACCATTCTTCCGTGTTTTCATACTGGCAGTATTCTGTTTTACACAGTTTTCATTCACACGAGTGTTCCTGGATCCGTTCCCCCGTGTAAATGAAGAATTAAATGAAAGGTCTCAGTCTGAAGAGTGAATGGAATTACTGTTATACATGAAAATATTCGTTTGGTAATATGTAGGCCTTTTCTTGTTCGTTTACCCTTATTTTTTATAATTTGAAAAATTCGGCTTTGGAACAAAGTAAATAGGAAATGTAAAATGTGTTTAATCATTAACCCTGGAAAAATTTGGGCCTATTGGACCCTGAGAATTAGCTACTGCAGGCATGAGTGGTGCTGCCTGGTGACTACCCTCACCACTATGTTGGGTAACATAGTTACGTCATCGACTCTGGGAGCGCCAGTGGCACCAGGCCTGAGATCAGCTTTAATGTAAAAAAAATAGATTGAGAAATATCTAAAAAATAGTAGGTGAAGATTTTAATTGAAGTCATGGCCAGAAAACCATTCATTATTTTCTGCAAATTGGATGCCACATACTTTCTGTTAACTGTTATGTTTAAATATATAAAATTTAAGAACAATAAATACAAATTTCGATAGTATAAATCTTCTTCAATTATTAAAAATTTATACCACTTAGCAACGCATTCGAAGAACGAATTTAATAATTAGTGTTCTTTAGCATTTCTGAATTTAAGAATATTTCGACAATTTTTCGAAGCATGTTTTCCTTGCCTGATTATTGAATTCAAAACTTCGGTAGGACGAAAGAATTCATTTTCTCACTGCGTAAATTGTGATAATCAAACGTGCAATTATCCGGTCCGTCTAAATTAAATTCTTGTTCATCTGAGAAAATTATATTATACTATCGATTGGTTTCAACTCGTGGATATCCGCGCAAACTCGAATGAAGCTTTAATATTACATTTCATCGAGTTTGTTTTTTTGCAGTTCTCTACGCTGTATGCACGGAATATATTCTGTTCCTCATTTAATGGCTAAAATCAACACTGATATTTCATTATCTCTAATCTTCTTAATAGAAACTTTCGTATCGTAGGAGCATCGTTTAAAACTAATTTTATTCCGTTTTTCTTCTCAGCTTTGTTTCACTGTAGCTTTTCCAATATTTTAAAAGTTTTTAAACACATTGTTAATTCTTTCAGTACTTCCATTCACTTTTCTTTCTATCTCTTGTTGTAGACAGCTTTCTTAATTAACAATTTTCACCTTCTCAATCGCACCGAGTTTCGATGAAGTTTTACCGTTAGCACAATTGTAATGATAATACTGAATCTACAGAATAATAATACAAATATTGTACACGTTAATTTTCCTTTATCTGAAATTTTCCAAGATTGTACGTTTTTCCGATTGTCTAATAATATGTATTATTAATGGCACTTTTTATTGCATTATATTCGGAGATTATTTATATTCGCAGGGAACTGTTCGAATTTATAAAAATTAAACTCTAGGAACTATTTTCGCTAATAAGTTATAAATGTTTGTATTTTCACATTTTGCAGACTGTTTCTGTTCACAGAAATAAGCGAATATTATTTCAAACAACATTTTCAAAATCCATGAATCGATATCTCGAAACCAATGGGAGTTCATTTATTCCAAACTTTGCAGGCTTGTTTCGAAGTTAAAAATCCAGGATACAACGCACGCACTTTTTCCCCCGAACTTAGTTTGCGTTTTACAGGCGAAAAATAAACGATTCAATAGCCAAAAATCAATACCTCAACTTTCGGCTGCAGCCATTGTGTCGGGGACATATTTTTCCAAAAATTACTCTTTAGGTCCTAGCTGATCGAATATTGTATTATAAATATACTAACAAACATTTCTCAGATTATCTATTAGATAAAATAGATTTTATTTGTATCTCATTGTTTAAGAACGAATGCATATACCAAAAAACGATTCACAAAAAAAAATTTCAAAATATAAGTAGATTTTACTCGAAATGTTCATCGTATTAATTAAATATCACCCAATTTTTGTGGTTGCTGAGTAGACGATCAACGTGTTAACCCTTCAGCGGCGACGCTCGGGTCCATCCTGACCCACAGAACTAAAATTATTATTTAATTACTAGCTTCGAAATTGAACGAATGAGATATTACATTAGGAACAGCAGAAATACTAACGAGTCTAGAAAGAAACTATCTTAAAAGACACGTTGAAAAATGTTGATAAATGTGTATGTGAAAAATGTCGTCCGAGGGTTAAATATGAGATGCATGTAGAACAAGTTGCAGGGGAAATATTTTTAAATGTAAATACGACTAACCTCTGGTCGGGTGTAGAGGGATAGCAGTATCCTCGGCGAGCTCATCGTCGCATCGCCGCCCCGGCGGCAGCAACCGGGTCACCCCCGATTATTGCACCTGTCGACCCCGTGCCTGCCGTGCGCAACACCTGCAGGGTGAATGATCGAACGTTGCAGGAGCCCGTCGACGACGGTCGTGACACCAACGGAGAGAACGACCGCTCGTCCACTACCAGCTCGCGATGTGCTCCTTCATGTTCCATTCTGAAAAAACAAACGATATTTCCATCATTTAATTACCGTTTGCAACCCTTGAAACATGTTACAGTCTGCTACAGAGTAAAATGTGTTCCACTGCAGGCCAATGACCTTCGGTCGTACATTACTGTACACTTAAAACGCATCATTCTAATTGAAAAAAATGTCAACGTCCACCTACGGAAAAAAACTATTCAGATGGAATTATTCCTTCCTCGAAACCACGCAAGTTTCGTCTGACACATTTGTTCTGTCACCAACAGCCACCGAGTTATTCAGGTCTTCGTGTAGAATAACAATATTCCGTGTACATCGATGCAGGAAATATACAGAAATTGATTTCCATCCTTAACAGTCGTGGTAAATAGAAAATAATAAATGAAAATAATAAAATAAATTTAAAAATATTGGACTAAAATTATTCATCGTCATAATCTTTTCTAAACCAGCAAAATATTAACCCTAAACACTCGACTCAGAGTCACCACTAAAAATTGTTGTACCATTATTCAGAATATTGTTTATATTATTAAGTATGTTGGTATCTAGTACTACACATTTAAGTATTGTATAAGGTATTATATCGATTTCATATCCACAAAATGAAGAAAAATAATATAGAATGGAATTATTCTAGGTTGGAGGAAATGTTTAATTTTCAAGTTAAAATAGCTTCGAGTGCAAAGGGCTAAGACACCGACGAATTGGCGCGAATTATTCGATCAAAAATTTAATTAACGGTAACGCGAGGCTATGAAATTTACCGGAGAGTTTGCTAAAATCTGTGCGGCTCGAATAATTACGAGCGAATTAACCGCGATCAAAATACATGCTGATCTTTTGCAGGAGGAGTTTCCCTCTGTAATACAGTAAAGATGAAATTACTACAGCAAGATCAATCTCCTCGCTTCCGTATCTGTTCCACTGGAATCGGCAACATCATTTTCAATTTCCTCTTTCTTGGTTCCCGTAATGATCAAAGGACGGCGACGTTTAATGACGTGCCTCTCTGATACATCAAAGGACTCTGCAATCCTCCTGTCTCGTTCGTAGAACACTAGGAATTTAATTTTCGGACACGGCCCGAGAAATAACTGGCTCTCGGCGGTTAGAACAGATCGCGCGAGACGCACCTGAATTGCTGATTATCAATTGTAGGTTTCAGGCAATACCTCACGATCATTTCGCCCTGCAAATGTCAGGGTTCCGGTCGCTCCTTGTATTTGAAATTTTCGTGTAAGTATACGCCCAGCCAGGTATTGGAGGTTGGCTGACAGGCCACTGCTCAACGAAAGGAAAAATATGTACTACTTTTGAATGTCGACCGAGAGGAAGCTGATTACAGGGTATCAGTTAACTGGACTTCTTCCCCAGTGCAAACTGTACAACAATTTTTTTCCAATGAACAAATTCATGAAATTACCGCAGATTAAAAAGAGTACTTCATTGTAGAACTACGCGGCACCACGGACAGTAAACTTGTCGATTAGAGGCTCCTCAGAGTTCAATGACCTTGAAATATGTCGAGGTCACCATTCTGAACAACATTTGCCTCTAAAGTTTTCGTCAGTTTTCGGTCAACTGTAGTTTACGAGATAATGTTGACCTTGAAAGCATATTTCAAAGTCATTGAAATCTGAGGGGAGGATCCTAAACGATACTCCACGGAGTATTATGCCATTTTGTTTGGTTTAAAATTGTTTAATTTACGGTTATTGTTCAGGGGAAATTGTCAAACAACTATAACTTCGAAATTATTTAAAAAATGCTTGCACAATCGTCTCTAAGTTCTTTTGTTTTGTTATAACTAATTCTCGGATCTTGTGCATTTATGGTAAAAATGAATGAGTGAAATTTAAAACAGTAGAAACATATAAAGATATTAAAATGAAAACTTTTTCGAGCTGATTAATATCACTGACAAAAGAAAAAAACTAGTCAGCAGATCTATAATATGTATATACAAAATAGAAATTTTCTGCATTGTTTGCAAGGTACTGAAGTGAAATAAAAATTTGCTTCTTCTTTTAATCATTTAAATAAGCTAAATCATTTACTGTCAGCGATACATTACTACTGATTCGTGTTTCACCTACGCACTTTCATCGTAAATAAAAATAAATGTTTGTTCCGCTCCTGTTTCTTGCAAAAAAATGTTCATGTCGCAGAAAAATCCGCAGTCTAATAATAACAAGTCCAGTGGAGAATGCGTCGAGCAACTGAAGAATTTCAGAAATAGCTGGCACAGGGTTGCAAAAAGGGAATGCGGAGTACAGTTGTGCGAAAGTTATGTGTGGTGCAAAAAGTAGAGCATAACGAGCTCGAAACGCGTCGAGTTCGAGCCTACTTGTGATAAGTGAAAAGCCTTTGAACAAGAGGCCGCGTTTCGCGTTAATGATTTGAGATGAAACGAGCTGCTAACGGAGGGGGTAGTGCGTATTAAATATATTAAAATAATTCCGATCAAAGAGAATGTTCAGTCAAAATAAAGCAGTTTACGATAACGCGATATCTCCAGGCTATCCTAGTGTTCTATCTATAAAGGAACTTTGTAAATAGCCTTGTAATATTAAAGTAAATTACAGGGGTTTAAATGTTAACCCTTGAATGGTCACAAGGGTCGCATCAGGGCACACATAAGCTCTGGACACCTGTGTACTCGGCCTTTTAATCACTTTTTTAATCACCATGTAACATTCAACTAACCTGGCTACTGCTTCAGGGAAGTTTAACACTAGAACTACCAAGGGGGTCAAAATGACTTGTGTGGCATTTCTTATAATTATAACTCATATTAGATACATTTTGTTTCTTAAAATTTTGTATGTCTTTTTCTAAGATATGCAAATAATTAATTCTGTAAAACAGTTTTCTTTTTTTTATCTTTTTGGTGTAAAATTTTATACAGTACTTATGCAGAACTACGTCGGTAGTTCTAGTGTTAAAGAAAATTACATATCATCTGGATGGACGAAAAAAATGTCAGTACAATGATTTCAAAAGTAGTGAAGATCGTAAAATTTGTCAGACTTATGTACATTAAATCTACTTATGAACATTATAAACAACTAACCCTTAAAAATTCTCGTGAAAAATTATTCCAAGCAAAGTTCGTATGGTTTATAACAATTTGCGAATTGTATGTGTTTATTATAAAAATCACTATATGAAATATTCTCTAAACATAAAAGAATCCGTAATATTTAATAACTAAATATCAGAAGATTTCAGAAATATTGTTATATTATTTCCAATCTATTCATATTTATTAAAATGCATTTTTAACAGTGATTACGTTATTTAATATTCATATAAAATATCTATACAGTCATTTCCCACGTTTAAACAAAACACTTACATTCGTACTAGTTTAGTTTAGTTTAGTTTCATGGTTACCCCGGAGACGAGATTCGGACACTCATCGTTTCCTGAAGGCACACCGTATCATCGTTAACAGTTTCACTGCGGCGCTACCGGGGCTCGGCCCCGTTTATCGGGTTGCAATTATCCTACGCTTTTCGGTTCATGACCTGTTTTCTATAGCCCGGGCCTAATTCAGATACATAAACTTTACTAAGCGGGACGGTCATCATTGATGAGACGGCCATTCTACCTAATTATTTGAGTTTTTGAGCTTTTTACGGCTCGGAGCGTACGTCGGACCATCTCACCTTCAGACCTGCAGGGTGCCTCGCCTGCCCGTATTTTGACTCCCCCATGTCGTATGCTACATTAGTACTAACTCATACAATGAGAGGAGAATTTTTCGAGAATATTAAATAATATTTAAGGTATAACGATTTTAGTTTGCGACCCCACGATGTTTCCGACGCTGAGAGACGAAAGAGTGCCATTCTAGAATGAAACTCGATTTGATAAATGGAAAAGCGATGGAGTCCGGACGGACGTATCCTTCCTCTATTTGTTTTCTCACTTTCTGAAAGGGCTACGCCCAGGTGAGGCATAGGCGGAGGAAATTTACGATTTCTTTGCTCAAGGTCGTCGGCGGAAATTAAACGCCGCGACATAGTGTGTCTCACCCTTAACCCATGACCTCAAACAACGCCTTGCGTCAGACGACAGAGATGTACGAGCGTTGACGTATATTTATGACGTTCTCGTTAAATTCTGTTCCGCTTTGAAACACCCTGCTCTAGTCACGAGATGTATCAACCATCCTTGCGACACTATGACGAAACTCTGAACACATTCACCGTATAAATCGTGGCTAAGACATAGCGTGCCTCAGATTTCTGTACATGTGTACAGTGGGTCCAAAATGTATTTCAACCCTTGTCCTACAATATCGAGTCGTGATTAAGATTCTGGATACAGTCTAATAAATGTGTATGTTATTAATTTCCTTTAAGTCGAAATAAATTTTTTACTTTTTTTCTATTTTTTTATTATTTTTTATTATTTTTCTATTTTTCTATTTTGGTCCTGTTAATATACAGCTATTGGAGAACATATAGACACACAATATAAATTTTCTTCTTTTTTTTAGGAAATTGCGAACTACAAAAAATCTCTAATCACTGAAACCGTAAAATAAATCGTAGTGCGAATTTCTGATTCTTGAGAAATTGTCAATACTTCAACTATAATAATTCCGTTACAAAAGATAGTATAATAATAAATTTGAACTCATTTTATCTTCATCTTTTTTTTGCTACGATATTTGTACATGACGTAACAATTGAAAAACTGAGGACAAGTTTTTGGTGGAATGTTCAAGTTAATTTTAAACACAATAAAAATTCCTATTAAAAACTTTGTCTACGCATCGTGATCACATAAAATGTGTTTTCTGTTTTTCGGATATCGTACAAATTCGAAAGAAACAAGGGAAAGGAAAATACATTTAAAACAATAAGAACAGTTATAAACAAAAATTGGATTTTCGGATCAAGAAGAACTTCGTTTCGCTTTGTTACACAACTGAAAGAGATCTGGAATCTTTTGATTGAACCTATTGTGATCGATCCTCTGGGCAACAAACCAATGTTTTCCTCTGATATAGAAAAGTTTGTGTAACAAACACTGATTGTGAAAAGTGTCTTACATAGTCTAAAAATATTTGCTGAAAATGTAAGCGTAACTTTATTCAATCGCAATTTGTTATTACGAGATCGATACATGTCAATTTAATAGAAATATTTATTATATTATATAATTATTTTCGAAATAATTATTATTGTCGGTCACGCTACTTCTCTATTCTCTTTCGTCTCTCCAAAACAGTAAATTCGACTGATTGTACTTGCTAAACAAACCACTCGGTTTAAAGCAATAATAAATAAATAATTGTACGTTATCGTGAATAAGTTATTTCAAATGGAACCATCCCTTTCCCGACATTTTTGGGACACCCTGTATGACTCAAAATATACTTTTCAAAATTACGTGAAAACACGCGCTGCCTAATTGCAAATCTACTTTTCTCTGGAACTATGAATGATTAAATTATTTAAGAAAAGAGTACATCTTTAAACTGCTTGTTCAGTAGACATTCAATTGTTTACAATCTGTATTGTATTATGTAAAGTATTAAAATGTATTGCGACGTCTGTGCAGAACTACAAAATAATCTCTGCCTTGAGAAAAAGAAAGAAAATGGCTGAAACATGTTCGCAACGCAGCGATGCAACCCACCGTTTTATTTAAGCTACCCGAGATATCAAAACAAGCGTTATCTATCAAAGAGTATCTGGAGCTGTATTACGGACTGGTATTACGGAACCAGGATTATGGCTAAATGAATTGCTGGCAGACTGTGGTGCAATTCCGCAGAATTTATCGCAGCATGGCCACCGCGAGCATAACTTTTAATCGATGGAAAACCTGACCAGCCAGCGACATCCGCGGCCGCAAACTGCCATAAACGACCCCGCAGCTGTCACCACAAGCTTCCAACGGAACCAGATTACATGAATAATAATAATAATAATAACATCGCCGGCAACAGTAACAATAATAAACAGTCTCCCCGCGATCGATATAGATATCCGACATGAATATTCAGAGAATATTTGTACGCGGCATTGAATCGAACTCATTGAATTAACATTAATGACGACATTCCGAAACCCCCATCACACCGTTTCGAATTTACTGTTCGCTATGTGTTATACGTATATGGTTTACCACAGACAGGTTAGTGTCTACGCTAAAAATAAATGTTGTAACTTACAAATTTTTTTCTTTAAGCATTTCAGTAGATCGAATATCCCCCACTCCCTGGCAGAAAATATTCAATAAAAATCGTGAATATTGAACAAACGATCAGAACGTATATTAAATGTGAATAATTAAGGGGTAATGATATTTTAGAAAAAATATTAATAAAATGACAAATCGTTTTGCTTTTTATTTAAGTAACGATGAAGCTGACAATAGTAATTGCTACAAAATGTTCTGAGTGCTTGGGGGTGATTAAACCCTCCCTTCCATCAATGTCTTATTTAATCAATTATTAATATTTTCTGTATACAGGGTGAGTCACCTATTACCACCTTGATTTACGTCGTTATTATTAATCACAGCGAGAAATGTTCGCATGAGGATTACATGGTATCGAGAGCTGAACACTAGTATTATTATGGAGATCAAGTTTGATTTTTTAAATGGAACCATATATATTCTCATGCACCAATCGATGTTTATTCTCTATATAAAAAAAAACTATTAACCCATTTACATCGAAAAATGGTTAGCGTAGGAGTGATTTTCTCTGATCGTGATTGGATCTCCGTAAATTCTTCTTATTATTTAATTCAGCCCTTTAGCTGCCGAGCACGTCACGCCGAAGATTTATAGGAAACCTGTTGCAGATCAGTATCCAGTACGAAAGCGAATTGCCCCGTGGCTCTCTGCTTAATGGTTGCCAATTCGTCTCGTATGAAATCTGAATGAAAATTGATGCTGCAACGGAGCCGTCACGTCACCGTCGCGACGTACAGAGCTATGATTTTAATTGGATTGGTACGTTCGCACTTGATAACGTGACAAGACATCCGCTGTGATGGATGCAATCGAATAAACTGCGTCAGATGTATCGACCACGGGAAGATACAAGTCAGCGTTGCCGGGCCGATCAAAATGGAGACACCAATGGATCGCAGCGCCTTTGTTCCAGCAGCTTTATACGGAAAACGTGACGTTCGTATCTTATTTATTTATCACGTCCATTTTACTCGTAATTGTGATATCAGCTTCTTTTTTTTAACTCGATCGTTGTCGATTAAAATCGCGAATTAGTTGAACAAACCGATCAAGATTTAAACGATAGATTTTACATGTTTTATATTGCAATTATTAAAATTATTAAGATCTTCCCATGCTGAATGAACAGATATTTTTATTGAAAATTTAAATGAATTTAATTTTAGTTCTACGTATATATTATTTTATTATATTTCTGTCGATCCATATACAGTTGCAATAATATTCGGACACTCTTAGAAAGACGATAACTTTTTAAATATCGAACGACTTGGATTTTTTAAAATCAGACCAGATTTATTATTTTGTAGCATGTACAAAATCGAGAAAAAAGACAAAACGCGGAGCTACGAGTTTCGCGAAGCTTCCAGAAGAAAGTTTGTAGACGGCCACGGAGAAAACGATGCGAGGGGGAGCGCGCGAAAAGACGAATTGCGCTTAACAACCCGGTTGTTGATTTCGCGTCCACCGATAGCAACGAATGTATATATAAATTGCGGGCTCACAGAGGCCACGGTCCTTTTTGCTATTCCGAGAGAGAGGACGAGGTAAGACCACGGCCGCTCTTGGTTAGCATATTTGGCCCCGGCAGGAGAGTACGGCGATAATACCTGGACGCCTGCCGGGAGGATGGGAGAGTACGGGAGACTGTTCCTGGCCGTTCTTTCGACATGGAGAGTACGGCGACAATACCTGGACGCCATCCGAACGGAAGTGTAGAGAATATCTCCTAGACGCCTGTGTGTGCCACTAGCTAGAGTACACATGCGATTCTGAAAAAACCTTGTATGCGTCCTTTATTATAACGTTCAAACGTAAAAAATTATATCCCTTGTACCATCGATCCCTGTAACCATAACCTAATCCTGAATAAACCTTGTCTGACCAGCAAATCCCTGACGAATTATCTCATAATGGCTACAATTTGTTTTTTAACGAAACTATCATGATTCGTTGTATGTCAAGGAGGAAAATAGATATTGAAACAGTTTTCAAGTCCAGTACTTGTCACTGTTCGACATTTATATTAGAAAAGCCAAGGCACGATGTGCGTAAACCATGGAAAATGAAAAATTAATAACCTTGACGCTGGAAACTCTGTTGGAGATAATCACGTTAGAGAAAGTATAATGAGTGCACCGGGATCCGGCGTACCCTTCTGCGGCACCATCAATATTATGAAAACTAATCTTACAATCCGCCAGCCAGCCGCCACAAACCGAGCAACTTTTGCGGAGACCATTTTTATGAAATTTTAGTACTAGTAGAAACATTCCGGCCCCTGTATACACGCTTTCCATAAATTCCTGAATTGAAACTCCACTGCAGAGTCGCCAGATGAGGAGAGGGAGCACGAATCGAGGGGAAAAGGTACCCTCTCTGTACCAGTAGTTAGTCACGTGACACGAAAAGACGGAAGGCGTCCTGTGACCAGGTCGGGTGGGGAACAGCGTCGTAGAAGGGGAAGGTGGGGACACGAGTCTTAATCTGGCGACTCCGATAGAACCTACTAGATCTTCGAAGCATGTTTACGTTTACATAATCTGTAAAACGTAGGGACACGTATCGCAGTTCGTAGTTCGTGATCACCGATATTCGCACAGTTCTAGTAGCTATATATGTTCCATAAAAAGGCACTTCGTAAAATTGTCAAGCCGGGGCATTACCATGACAAACACGCTCGTAAAAGGGACGATGGGTCTACATTATTCAGAATGTTCCCTATAAAAAGCGAGTCGATGCGTTCTACGAGAAACAGGACGGGGATCGTTTTATTCTTCGTCCATCAGTATCGTAACGGTGGCTTGAAAACGAAGGTAGCTGAGCCGGGTAATTGGAAACTTTGCGCGAAGAAACGGCGGCAAAATGAAATATCAGACAAGTGTAACGTTATTCGGAAAATGGCGGAGCCTCGGATTGTTGAATACGAGTTGCGTGCGCCGGTATTATCTCTAGAAACGAGAAAAGAAAAATACTCGCGAACGACGACGCGAAGTTCCGTTTCCCTGTTGCTTTCCGCCGCGACCTACTTTCCAAGACCTAATTAACCACGAAATAATCCAACTCCCTTTGTTTGTTTCCCTTCAGCGTTCACGGAGTTTACGGTATTACAAGTTTTAAGCGTTCCTGCGCCAAGTTTCTGCAAAAATGTTGCGTCTCCGCTCCGCATCGATTTTCGGAGAGCTTTTGCTAATTTTCTCCTATTCGTCGGTGGTCGGAAGAGTTTTATGGAAGTCTCCAATAGGTAGGTTCCGTTGTAAGACATTTTTAAAAACACGTCCTTATATCGTAAGCTTCGACGAGACGAAAAAGTTCAGAGTTAAAGTTTTAGCTTCAATAGAATTTTTCTGTGACGAGATGGCATACTTTGTTCGTTAATATCGAAATTGCTCTCGACAACCACAGGAAATAGTGAATTCTATTCAATAAATAGTACTGGAATAATATTGAAATATTCTCGTTTACAAATATCCGCCAAAAACACGCAATTTTTGGACGAGATATTATCCAAAATATTGGCCAGAATTATATGTAGAATCATCAGCATTATGATGTAGAACCAGATGAAGAAGAGTGGGGATAGCGTCGTAGAAAATGGGGACACGATGCAACAGTGCTGGGCACGGTTGGGCCTCCCATAAATTAATTGATAAATCTGAATATTAAACATATAAATGAAAATTATTTTTATTAATGGTGCTTTGGAATTTCGCTAATAGAATTTTGTACTAATGGCACATTCTTGAACTGTAAAAGAGCATCAAATTCAGCATTTACCGATCTACATTCTGCACAAAACATATCTATCTCGCTGAAAAGTAAATGATGCTCGTTTGTCTGTTAGGCGATGCTTGATCAGTATCGTGTAATTTCGTAATAATAATACTATTGTCCCCTAATGTGGATGCCGTACCTTTGAGAAATCATGCGAAGATGCCCATTTCCGACGGGCGAGCGTGCATGAGAGCCGAACCCTTTCGTTTTTATGAGTACTAATGCGACTCTTATTGAACTCGGTCCCGTCATCAGTCGAGACGTCGACGACGACGATCGTTCAGCCGACTCTGAATGCGTCCGAAGACTCTTCCTGTCGAGTGTCGTCGTCTCCTCGGCGATTACTTCCACTACGATGACTCAGGGAAAAAGGAAACGTGCTAACGAGCCCCGGTCAGCATTAATTGTAACATCCTCCTGGCGGTGGCGGACCACTTCCGTCGCACGATCTCCTCGGCTCTGAAACGAAGGAAGCTGCGAAGACGACCTCAACGCCCACGCGGCCCGCTGGCTAAAGGCCCTATCCTCCCGGTTCCGTTCTCTGACGATCCGGCCCGACGCGTCTTTAACGCCGTTTTTAAAACCGCGTAACACCGACAAAGGTACAAGCCGGCCGGGGAATCCGGTCCGATGAAAATACGAGCCAGTTATCGCGCGGAGGAAACGAGACGAGACACCGTGTTCATTTATTGCACCCTATTCCCACTCCCACGACCTATTCCGCTGTTTTATGAAAACCTCCGCGCTGTTGCCCGTGCGCGTACGGTTTCCCAACAGGTTTCGCTTCCCCTGGTTTCGAGTCAGGATACTCCTGCTAGACACTAAACCGTTTTTATAACTGTCGTTCGTGGCGAATGACACGGCAGATTCCGCGATACGCTAGACACAACGCGATTGTTATTTAACACTCTGATAACGAGCCGTCAGCTAGTCTGTGATATACAATGTTGGACAACATAACAAAGCCGTTCCCATAGCTGTATATTTCGTAAATTTAAAGGCTAATAACACACGCTTCAGACACCCTATATCTTGCTTACCATATCCAGACTGAAAACCGCGGTATCATTATTTGGTGGCGGATTTTTATGCAAACTAAAAATTGTCTATCTCAATTGCAAGGAGCTGCGTAGTATCTTGAAAATTTTACTGACAATGAGTTGAAAGCAATACGACAGGTATTTTTAGGGTCTTTCAATGTTTTCACTTTGTTAATACTTTTGCTTCAACGTAAACTGCTCTTAATGTATACTTTATCGCTCTTTCTTGTTTTGTAATTAATCAATACGTAAATACAATTAATAAGTCGTTGTAATATTCTACATTTACAGGTTTAGTAGTCATGATTAGACAGCGGATCTTCATGCGAAATAAAATTTTTTTACCTGAATTGAAACAAACTAGTATCGAATAGAAATTTATTTTCCTTCTTAATATGCCTAGTAGGTTGAAAATAATATAACAGTATTTTTAAATTCTTCTAATATTTGTACTGTTTTACACCTACTCCTTTTTCTGATAAATGTATAAAATCCGCTGTCTAGTCATGATTAATACAATAACTTAACCTAATATTCTTTAGTTTAATTTATGTGCGTTTGTATAATTAAAAACCAAGTGTGCCAGTACTTCTGTCCCTGACACTAGCTTTAAAATCCAACCTGATGCATGTAACAGTGATCATTACATTATAAAAATTGTCAACATTAGTTGCAAGACCTAGGGACCAGAAAAGGAACTTTTTTCAAATTTCTTTAACGTCGTTGTTATTTCAAATCGCACTAAGTAATAATTATTGTAGATGCATAAAATCCGCAGTCGTACAGCGACGTTCTTATCTAAGAGACTTTTTATTTACGGAGCGAGTGGGAGTTCGGGATCTCCGAGCGGTTCTGACAGTAACAGGAAGAAGCTATACCTGAAGCGATCAACGGGTCTATCTGGGGCAAACCGAAGGAAGAGGAAAATATCAACGCGGATTGAATCACTGTCCGGCGATAGGACGTCAATTAAACGAGTTGATACAGCTCGCGGGCTCGTTGGCGACCCAATCTTCATAGGACATTGAAGCTGTTCAGAGCAGACCGCGTCCTGACAACACGTTAACGCGATTGCACGGCCGTTGTCGATCAGTCTGGCCGATGGCGTCCGCGTCCGCCACGTTATCCGGGAATCCGACGAATTTCCAGGTGGAATCGCGTCATGTCGGGCTACGATTTTAAGTGCATTACGCCGTTTACGAGTAGCACTCTCATTCAGGACACACAGGTACGACATTAAATTCCACGCACGACGGATCGCGTCGCGTCGCATGCGGGTACGGGACAAGTAGTCCAGAACCCGCCCGCCCTCCTCCGAGGATTCGCGTTTTACAATCTCGCTTTATTGCACACGCGATAAAACTGAGGCAGGCAATACACTCTGATAAATTTTATTGGCGAAATACACGGCCGATCTAGGGACCTTCCGTCGAGCGTTCTTGCATGCTAGCGATCGTCCTGCGAACTGTTGATGTGCGCTGGGGCCGTTCCCCCGTGCTATTGTTTAAGCATCGGCAAAGGAAGAATTGTCTGACTTCGATGTTAACGCGGTACAGTGTTCGCTCAGATTACGAAGTATCATACTAGCTTTGTAAAGTTTTGTGTGAACTTTCTCAGATATCTTTAAGTATACAAAGTGTCCCAAAATATTTATAAGGTCTGGGTTAGGTTAACAGGCGCAAACACTCGATTCCGATGATGATCTACACTGAGATCGAAATGTCAATTAACCAATCGGTAATAATTTTTTGCAAATAGGCTATTTTTCTTTTTGTAACATTGGTCGAACCTAGCGCCGAAATCATCCAGTTTTTATTATTCTAATACGATCGAGAACTCAAATCAACATTTTATTCCTAAGCTCGTTTGAAATAACTTTCTCCTTTACGGAAATGTCCTCCGCGAATTGGTCCTCGAGTTGTTAACGAAAAATAATGTAAACTGTGGATTTTTTAGCGAACTTTTTGTTTGTATGTATCTTTAAACAACAAGAGAAACTTAGAATTAAGTATGCAGAAATAATGTGAAAATATTTGTTATCTTCGATAACATTATTAATTTCTTTCGGATTGGATTTCTTCGAATCCATAATTGTTTGTGTAGCATAACTGAATTATTTGCATATTGTTATTCTGTATAAGGCTACGAGTAAATATGAAATTATTTGAACACATGATTTATTATTTATTTGATATCATTTATATAATTTGTATTGATATATTAACACTAGATTTTCGGAACCCATCGAAATGACGAGTTCCAATATTTTTAATTTATGAATATTGAGATTGTAAAGATGTATTCATAAGATATTATTAAACCAATTTATTTCTTTAAAATTTGGATGAACTCATTCTTGTTATTTCTATAAAATAATATGAAATATTCACTTTTAGTGCTCCGTAAACCTAGTGTTAAAGTAGATTAAACTGTGAAAATGAAAATGATTATTTTATAATGAATCGTCGCTTGAGCTGGTATGAGCAACCATTCTGTTAAAAACTTCATCGACAGAAGGCACGAATAATTTATTGCAGCTGCAGAAAATTATTGTACACAATTGTTTCGGTACATAACATTTCGAATTGACTTCCGTGACGTATTCGGTGTAAGAATGCTCCCTTTGTAATCGGTAAAGCACCTATAAATTGCTCTCAATCATCACGATTTATTGATGGCCTAATGAAACGTGACGTAAGCTGAAGTTCTTTTCCATGGTGACGCTTATAGGGCACGGTTATTGATCTCGCGTAACGTTTAGTTCACAGCTTATGCCCCCAAATGTACTCTTTCGTCAACGGCTTGCAGCCAGGTATTTAAGGGGGTAATGCAGCGTAAAGCGTTAACGAAAGTTAGTCAAATTCGTGTAGATAACAGAGCTACAAACGTTACGTAGAGAAAATACAGGTTCGCAATCGAGAACACTGTCAGAATTTTCAAATATTTCCATTCCTACCATAAGTACAGGGACTATTTAAAAACATTGAACTTTGCAAACTTTATCGTACAAGCAATTTCCAAAAAAAATTGATTTAGAAAGATTGTTATAAATTATTCAAATACTTAATATTGGACGCATTCGAAAAGAGAGAAAAATGGAATGCAAAAAGGTAATTTTGAAAATGCGAACGACGTTGGATGCATCGCTCTGTTTAATTAAACTTTGCAAATTTTATCATACAAGGAATTTTCAAAAAAACTTGATTTATAAAGATGGTTATAAAATATTCAAATATTTAATATCAGACGCATGCCAAAAGAAAAAAATTTGAAAATGCGAACGACGCTGGACGCGTCCCGTCGGCCTGTTTGACGAAACATAATTGAACATCGCGTCATTAACGTGTCTGCTGGCGAGCCGAGCTGCCCGTATTGCAATTTTTTCCGGACAAAGAGCGCCGCTTATAAATCTGAGCGCCGTTAACAATTCACCGTGTTTGTGCGGATATGAAACAATCTCCATCGACAATTAATCAGAGAAACGTCGGACTGGCGATGTTTCCGTAAAAGTTTCATGTTCTGTCCGTAAATGGCTTTCGAGCTTACAGCAAACGTTATAACTCGAACCGCGACTTCTCAATTTAATTACTCTTTTGCGAGGAGCGATCCCTCGTAAACCGCGGAACTGAGGGCGCATTGTGCTCCGACGAGGCATCAGTTAACCAAGGGAAACGAGCGGAGAGAGTCGCAACGATACTGTTATCGGATTCTACGGTTTTAGGCGAGGCGAAGCAGCGAACCGGGCCCGGCTTAATATCCGAAATCAGGAAGTCGAACACACGACGAAATTTCAGGATAACCGGCGCCGCTGCCTGTCCAATTAAAACCTGTCCGCTGACAGTTATAGTAATATTCCCCCGGCGCGCAATCTGCCGCGGTGCAATTAAACGAAAACGCCGGGCTCTGTTTCTCTCCGCTTCGCCGCGATGAAATATTGCATCGGTGATGCTGCTGCATTCGATGTTCATTATATCGCCCCCGTGGAAACGAGCTACCGACCGGACCCGACCGGACCGGACCGGACCGTCTCTCGTCGGATTTAGCAGTGAACTTCAGCCAAATCAGTCGCGATGGCCCGATATTGTCCGACGGTAAATTGTTCCGTCCATTAAAAATCGTGCCGCGGCCGTTCGCGTGATCATTATGGTATCCGACGATCAGTCCGCCGTAGGATTTTCCTAAAATTTATCGCCAATTACCGGGCCTGTATGGGTTTGTAACGTTCGGCAACCTTTCAATCGAAACGACTGCAAATTGTAATCAAATTTATTAGCCGTGACGCGCTTTTATCGGCACCCTAACGACGCAGATACGAATCGAAATGAATGTATGGGACATTTGGTAGTTGTTGCGATAGTTGTGATATATGCAGTTTCTTCTCTGCGATACACAGTCGCCAGATTAAGACTTGTCCCCCCACTCTACCTTCCCCTTCTGTGACGCTATTCCCTCACGCTTCCGTCCGGTCACGTGACGCTTTCCGTCTTTTTCGTACATGTGTCACGTGACTAATTCCTGGCAGAGAGAGGGTACCTTTTCCCCTCATCTGACTACTGTGGTTGCGCTATGCTAGCCCAACCGTCACATGTACAAAGTGAGTCACTTATCTGTACCACATACTCGTTAACGGCTTGTTATATAAAAAGATATTTCGAACGAAAGTTGCTTGATATCGAATGCTAAATAAAAAATAGTACCAGGGTACAGTGGTAAATTAATGTAATTACCGAGATATTTATGAAATGTCCAAACAATTTTACAGAAGAAAACAATGCACTCTCGGAATATCATGCATAACTAGAGACAATAAAATGTACACAATTAATTTGAGGGTCTTTAATTAAACTGCGAGATTGTGGACGTCGTAAAAGTGTGACGGTAGTAGTGGAAACATTTAAAATTAATGAAAGAATATCTCAATAATTATTATTTTATACCCTGTACCCTAGTACTTGTTTACTCAGTGTTCTTCCGAGTAGGAATGTAAAATATTACATGTTATAATAGAAGAGTTCAAAGTTATAAGAAGAATACGAATATACAGTTATTCAGAGTTATATAATTGCGTTCAGCCTATCGATTTTGTGTCCGAGTCGTGCCTCGGTCAAACATCGACTTCTCAACTGTCGGTTGGTTAACAATTTCCCGACAACCCCTCGCTTCCATTATTTCCTTAGGGGTTGTTCATCGCAGGCCAGTTTTGCATTACGGCAACTTTATATGGAACTAGCTGCGGTAACAATATCAACAAACTACGAGAACAATCTAGCAACACAGATTCCAGCTAGTGTTACAGAGGTGTCTAAACACAATATACCTCTCAGGCTTAAAAATATAAACGTTTCGAAAATTCGATTAAAAATTTGTGAAATTGGCGAATACAAAATGCCAATTTAGAATGGAGGCTACAGATTTTACAAACATTATTAACTAAGACGCCATTTTATTTTATATTTCACAGAATAATTTTTGTTCAATCGAATTCTCAGTCTACTAAAGTTTGATTGATCTATAAATCTATACTAATGCACTGTGATCCAAATATTATTATCGTATGAACAAATCAGTATAAAAAAAAATTTGGGAAGTGTTACAATGGGAAAATAATTAGTTCAATAAAGACCATTAAAAGGTCCATTAAGAAAAGCTGAAGTTACCACAACATAATGTCGCGTTCACAAGATACAACTATCATCGTAACTAAAATCTGTTCATGTTCTCATCGGGTCACGAAATATTCGAGAATTTTCAATTAAGCGGATCGGTAAATGTATATTATGCTATCGAATATAGTTTCTCGGAAATCTTAGTACACACCCTGTAGAACACGATAAAGTTCGATCTTATGCGGTTTCTATTCAGGAACGTTTCCCGCCCAGTGGAACGATAACGATAATGAACAGCTCACTGGCAGAAATAGAATAGTTGCAAGGTAAAGTTAAATAAAGAGCAGCGCATGAAATGAAACTTTGTTCCGTTCCTTTTACCCCGGATTCCGTTTGTACTATTCGACAGTGTTCGGTCTACGTGAAACTTGTTATGAGCACTTCCGCTTACTTCTAGGCGGATGAAGGAACGGTTGACAGCGAATTATTTAAATGAATTCGTTCGTTGCTCGTCCCCGGCACAATTTAGTATTATTCCATTGAATTCGGAACAGTTCATTTTCCGCTGACCCTTCTCAACGTCACTCCTCTCGCACCGTTAATGAAAATGAGTTTCGCATTCAAAACACGGATTATTAGTTACAGTGCATCGTTCAATCGCTTTATCAAATTCTCTAACCGCCTCTACTGACATTAATCCTCGCACACAGTTCAAAGTTTGGTCACCTTAGCCTATTATTTTCATCTTTTCTTTCGATCAGATCATGTAATTGTAGCAACAATCATTTCTTTGCAGCTTGTTGATCATCTGAAGGAAGAATCTGATCGAAAGAAAAGATGAAAAAAATAGGCTTCTGTTGCAGTGGACCTCCACATCTGATCAGATGGAGGTACTTATGTCACTGTTACGTCAGACTGCGAATTTTATGCATTCGTGACAAAAATGGCTAGCTGAAAAACAAGAAAAAAAAAGTAGTAATTGACACAGAAAATTCTTTTTTGCAAGTGAAAATAAGATAAAAAGTTATATGAAGTTTGTTTATAAACGCTTTGTTACAATATTATAGGCAAATATTGAATGTAGCCTAATAGGTGCGGAACAGCAGATTTAAAGCTGAATAATTAAAGAATTAATTAAAGAATTAGTTAATAGGCCTCCAGTAACGAAAGTGTTAACGGAAATGAAATTTATTGACCGATTGATAGAACCTTTTCGAATATAGTTGCTTGTCTACCAATTTCTGAGTACATTGTCAAACCGCCGCACAGTGGTCCGGGAGCCAGCTTTTTGTAGCCAAAACTATTGCAGCGTTATTTCAAGGTTTAATGTTATATTATTATAGGTCGTTGGATTCGTCTTGATACCGGTTAGACTATTATGAAGTAAAAAATATATGTTAATATTTTAAAAATTGAGGCAATCTTCATTTTTTATAAAATTTTTTTTTAAATTTTTTATATTGAAATTTGTAGTAAAGTGAATACTGATCAACTTTCATTGGAAACATTTATTTGTCAGATCATAGGAAATGTTTTAAAAATCGTGTTAATAGTACTATTATGCCGCAGGAATAACATGAGTAACACTAACAACACAAATAAAATAAAAACATAAATAAATAAAATATAAATACAATTACACTATTTGTTCATGGATCAAAAATGCTAACAACTGTGTTACACACTTAAAATACACCTGCTGACACGTATGAAACTATCATTTAAACTTGTATTTTGATAGTCTATGATGACTATTTTACACGTTTCATTTAATCTAAATTTTACGGAGGTTGTCTTTAGAACGTTATATCTCAGCACGGAATAATCTGAAAGGAATAATAATTTGGATTTGGAAGCTTTGAAGGGTTCTTACTCAGTTGCAAAAAGAATTTTTTCAATATTTTAATCATGAAAAATTGATTTTTGGCCACAAAAAGCGGGCTCTCGGACCACTGTGCGCCGAGGAACGCGATCAGAATTTGCACGTAGCACGCGTTAGAATATCCGCCGCCGGATTAAAGTTGGGGGAAGTGGCTAGGGACGAAGCCATGAAATTTTATCGTCGCATGGAAACTGGCGAAGTGTATCGACGTTTCGGTCCCCGCTCATAACTCTCTTCCAGCATGTATCGGTGGGTTAAACGTTGAATTTTCCGGTTGTATCAATTTGACCCGACCGGAGCGCCGCGGAGGTTAAAGTTGTGCTGCGCACTCGCACGCACGATACGCAACAACGGCAGCAGTTTAATTTATTTTCTCACCTATGGTTCCGCTGTCCCATAATTTTCGCGCGAGCCTATGCGCACCGGGGTACGCGCGACCGTTGCGCACGCCGCGCCGGGCTGCGTGTCTACCAGTTTATTACGCGAGTCGTATGCATTATTCAAACGTTTCCCGTCCGCGTATCGCATGGGATGACTCTCCCGCCTCTCCGCGCTCGTTGTTCCGAAGCGGTGCCTCGCTCCTTGTAACTGCGGTATCTTCGGTATCGATCGGCCATCCTCAACATCGGGGATCGTTTTACAAGCCGGCTACCGGCGAACGCCACCGCCAATTACGAGCCATATTTTACGCCCACGCGTTTCGAGCGACAAATTCCGCGTGCCCGACTAATCATAATGCCGAGCCGCCTGTCGCGCGTTCGACCCCATGCTCGTCGTTGCGAGAACGACTCGTCGATTACTATCGATTCCGTCTGTTAAAGCTCCACGGCTCTTAAGAGCTACAGTCCGGGACAAAATTATGGGACACCGTACGTTTCCGTATGATATCCGAAGAAAATTTTCGTAAATCACAAGCTGACCAAAAAAATAATCGAATGCTTATAGTTAGATAGAAGAATCTTTATGCGAAATGAAATTTTTTTTACCCGATTTGCAACAAACTGGAGCGAAATAGAAATTTGTTTTATTTCTTAATATGTTTAATAGGTTGAAAATAATCTAACAATATTTTTTAATTATACTAATGTTTGTGCTGTTTTAAATTACACTTCTTTCTTGTCATAAGTGCATAAAATCCGCTGTCTACTCGTAGCACCCACCGAAATCAATATTTGTTATTTGTTAACGTTGCATATTTTTATCAGTTGCATTTGGTTATTTACGTATTGGACGACAATCATGTCAAACTGTCCGGCATATAAGGAAACATATTGTTTAACGATGACCTTTATATGGGTGTCGAAATTATTCGTCCATGTTTAAAAATTAATTATTACGCTAATGTAGTCATTGAACCAAAATCGATGAATATTTGAAAAATGCAAGAAGGTTAGGGAACTATTCTGTATCAAACATTTTAACTTTCCAATAGTTATTTTATTAAATATTGAATTACTCTGTAATTATTTTTTAATTACAGGTTAATTATTGGTTAATTACTCTAAAATTATTCTGATTTTATGGGATTTTCGAAAACGTTACGTACAATGCTTTTTAACTAAGAAAATATTTTTAGTTATAACATTTCGATGATGTAATAGAATAACTCCACAATTTTAAAAATCGGCTGCAATGGATTCTCAAAAATTATCATTTTCGATAGTTGACGTGAACATTTTTTGCAACAGTATTTCCTAAAAATGGGGTTTCCTGGAAGTGGAAACTCACAAGAAACTACAATAATCTCTGAACACGTGTAACAAAAACTATCAGCAAGAAAATGAAAAAATGTTGATAACTGGAATTATATTTTACAGTGAATTGTTACGCCTGTACTTTATCGAGTTGTATTATTCGTAGTATTAACAATTATCAAAAATGATGTATCAATCTTCTTCCTGTACTTTGCAATACATACAGAAGCATCGATTAAAAATATTTTATCTTGTACCACAATCAGGTTTACTTCGAATATATCAGTAAGTACACACGATGTAATTTCAGATGAAAAATAAGAAAGTCGAGTAACAAAGGAAAAATTCATGTTAGTCTTCCATTCTGATAAGATCTACTTCAAAACCCTGGATAAGTATCGGATAGGAACTGATTAATGTGTTTGTTCATGATTTTTACTTCTTGCAGAAATAACATGTATTGCACAGTGGATCCAAAAAGTATTTGAATACTAAATTAAATTCTTTCATTTAAATATATCCATTATTTTATTAAATTATTATTTTATTATTAAGTTCTTTAATTTAAATTCTTGCGAAATTGTTGATATTTTATTTGTAATTGTTGTTATCATCATAATTAATATTGTTAATGAAAACGGAATGAATATTAAAATTCACAGTTCGACAATTATAAATACCAGCTCGTGCGTATCAGAGAAATATTCGATATCAATTACCAGGAAAACGAAATTTAATATGGAAAAATTATATTTCCGATTTATTTTTTCACAAAAAGAAGCTCTCTTTGCAATATGAATTGCACGATGCCCTGCATAAGCGTAACAGCATCGCCGTCAGGTACATGTTGCATGAAATGAGTTGTCGATGTAAATTTTTTCCTGGATCGGAAGCGAGACCGACGGAAAATTGTACATTACTGTAGGAAAGTTCACTGATGAACATCCACGCATTAGCCGAAACCAACGAAGAGGATTGACGAATAAATGTAAATTATTGAGAAGAAAGTTGGCGTTAAGAGCCGAAGAGAACGCAAGTTTTAAATTGTGACCTTTCCGAACGAACAAAGCAATCGGACGTGAACAAAAGTTGAGTATAATTCGAGCACGACCAGATTACCTTCCGACTTTTCTGAGCGGGAATAAAAACTTATTCGTTCGCGATAACTTGAACGCACCACTCGAAGTTAGCATCACACGAATTCTTACTTATTAATCCGAATCGATAACTTCAAGTTCTTGGATATTCAAGTCACTTGGAAAACTTCAATGAAAAGCAGGGAATTGTGAAGGTAATGAATAGTATTAGGGAATATGTACGAATAACAAAATGGATATTTAACGACACTGGAAAATAGGCAAACAATTAAGAAAATTAGTGTTCATTGACAAAAAAATGTATAAATTGAAAAATCAGTATTGATATTAAAGATTATCAATATTGAACTATTAAATTTATTAGTAAAATTTTTAGAATAGATAATTAATATTGTAATTAAAAGTTGCGAATGATTTTAACATAAAAATTCATATAAATAAAAAAATTAATATTGATATTAAAGGTTATTTATATTGATCTATTAAAAATAGTGTGATTTTTAAAACAGATTAAATCAATCTTGTAATTAGAGGCTAATAATGAATTTAATGAAAAAATATATGCACCTAATAACTATACTGTGGATTTTTATGCAAAATAAAAATTGCTTGTATTAACGGCAAGATATAAAAGCTACATAGATATTTATTTGTTTCCTCAGTAATTTTTATGAATTGAACATAATGCAACAGTCATTTCAAATTCTTTAAATATTTTTACTGTATTCTACGTGACATTTTTTCCATAAACGCATAAAATCCGCAATCTGTTAACGCAGGTAGTTTCATTTATTGCTACCGTGGCGATTGAAAAGATAATTGAAAATAGACGTTCGCGAGCGTTGTTCATACTGGATTTTGTTCACGAGTTTCATAGGGAATCAAGTATTATGAACATTCTTCAAAAAGTGTGAAATTAAAAGTTTTCAACTGGCTACTGAATGCTATCAGACTAATAAGAAATATAATTCACTAAATAAATTCGTTCATCTCATAAGAAAACGCGACCTATTAATAATTCATTGAAAAACTTCTCAAAACTTCTGCACTCGCCTAATAAAACGATATTTACGATCGAAGAGAACGCATCACCATCGATTTAAATGTATTCAGTCTAAAGAGACCATTATAATAAATCCCAACGTTCGGTTGCAAATGCGCCCAAGAAACTACCGTTAATAACAATGCCAATAAACGTAAGAAGATCGACAATTTAAGCCGGTAAGATCGTTCGAATAATTATTAGCAGAGCGATTTATTCGTCGCTCATGTAAGTTTCATTCCGCAATGTTTTTATTAATGCGGAAAGAAGAATTTTCCCCGCGCCTTGAGGCACCGTCTCCGGTGACGTATTATTTCTTTATCCATTCCTTCGAGCCACTTAGCCGCCGCAAGTAGGTTGCATTTTACATGCACAATGAAATATTAAAGTAAGCCACAAACGACTTTTAATGAAACCGTCGATACTGCGGAAGACACTCTTTCCGTCGTATTGATGGGATTCAAAGAAAATTCCCGACCACCCTCGTTCGCTCTTTCGACTTTTACGATATATATATTTCAGCGAAAAAAAGGAGAATGCGACATGCAAAAGAAGGAATATCCTGGAGGCATCCGAAATGAGTTCGAACGCATCATCCTCCTCGCTGAAATTGCACTTTATCTCTGCGCCACGGCTCCGTGGCTTTACTTCATTTTCCGTCGTTATCGAATCGAGAAGCTGCTCTCTTCAGATTTTTTCTGAAATTAAAAGAACGAAGACTGTGAAGGTTTCCTCTGTACTTACATTGAACATTGTCGAGTACAAGGTCGTCGAGGAATGTTTTCGGGCAGCCCCATAAACTTAATGTATAAACAATTTTTTATAAATCTAAGGTACGTTTCCGTTAGCCGGGCGCAACCTAACCCAGACCAATAATTATAAGCATATTATAATTACAAATATTAATCAATTGTAAACAAAGTAGTTTTACCCAAAAATAATGCTTATAATTATTGGTCTGGGTTAGATTATAATTGGTTAGGTTATAATTATATATGCTATAATTATTGGTCTGGGTTAGGTTGCGCCCGGCTAACGGAAAAGTATCAAGTCTAACCCTTTACGTCTAATTGCACCTGCACTGATTTATAATTATTTTTATTCGTCTCGTTTATCTATTTTTTATTCAATAACGTATTTATATCATGAGGAAAAAATTGGCGGGAAAGTACCGAACAAAAAAAGGCGACACGACGCGAGACGAAATGTGCGTCCAACGAGTCACAGAATATACACAGACACACATGTTGTACATTCATTTTTCACAATCAAAACAAAACAATTTTGAAAAATTTTACAGGACGATCAAGGTAACCTATTTTATCCTGAATTATATTTTACTGAGGGTCAAATCGCCGCACATGCGCGAGAAAACTTTGTCAATATCTCTTATTCATTATGCGCTTAACCTAACCTTACTTTTCTAAAATATCGCTATCTTACCTAATTTACTACTCTATTTTCTACACTATTCTTAACAATAATATTCTACTTTACTAATGCTCCATCCATGCTTTACTATGCTCCTTTCACTATTGTTTTATAAACATTTTTCTCGCACGCTAATTGATTTCACAAACAATTATCACACCTGTCACTCTGTATCATTCTCTCTCAGCGCCATCTAGCTAGGAATGGCAATGATACATCGATGTTTTGGAAATATCGATATTTTCACAAATTCAGATTGAACAACAACAATAGAATCTTTTCAAATATTCGAATGTTGTGTCACATTTTTATTAAACTTACACATGCTTTGCTTAACTGCATTTTTGTAAATGTATTTTGGCCAACCTTCGGCAATCTCTATTAACGTAATAATTTATTAGAATTCAATGTTATAATCTACAATTAACAATTAAAGCTCTCAATGTTATAATCTACAATTAACGATTAAACCAATAATATGTAGCAAAAGCTGCTTATGATTTATAATTAGCAGTTAAAGGACTAATTAAAAGGAGGAAAATAATAATAATAATAAATATGAAAGGAAAATATTTCCAATTCACTGCAGATTTATTATCGCTAATTTCATCAGATGGTGGAAATATAACGGCTATTCAGTCGAAGTTATAGTTGATGCATCTAATGGTTATAAGATGACTGCGAGAGTTTTTATTACGGGGAATAATTAAATATTGGATTATTACTTACAAGATAGTTTGAAACGTCCTTAATGATGGGTTGCCGGCACAGTCTGCCGTTCGATTGTTAGCCCACATATACCAGCTCATGACGTTGACATATTCGAATTATACACCGTGTGTATGTAATAGGACTGCGCCGAGCCTAAGATGAAATGTATTCGTTTGAACGCAACTACTTATTACGTCTCGATTGCATTATAATTACCCGCTGTGAAAATGACACGCACCTTCATCCTCGATTCGTTTTATTCCTTAATGATGTCTCGTGCATTTTTTCGGAATATTAAACGCGTTTGAGAATGCAGATATCATTGAACCTTAATCTTCACGACTTTTACCATTTCCCCGGTCTTTTTATCATTTACCAACCGATGTACAAATAAATCCAGACAACTCATTAAAAAAGAAACATTCGTTCGTATAGAATTAGCCTAATATTGGAGGATTCTATTAAATAATCATCCATAGATGGAATATTTAAAATTTTATTGTTACTACTTGAAACAACATTCATTTTGCTCGGAACATTAAAGATTGTAATTGATCTGTTACGTAGTTGGAAAGTTAATTTGAAGATAACTATATCCACAATGAAATGGATAAATTCAAGCACGTAGAAATGTTTAATGACACGATTAACATTGTTTTTCGACCAAAGCGATTGCAACTCTACGAATACTAATATAGTTTCGAAACCTTACTTTTTAAAGAAATGTAATAAATTCATTTTTTAAAGAAATGTAATTAATTCATTTTTTAAAGAAATGTAATAAATTCATTTTTTAAAGAAATGTAATAAATTCTGTTTAAACTTCTGAATTCGTAATCAAATGTAAATGATGAACAGGACACTGGGAAGCAACGTGACATCTCAACTACAAAAATGGCGTCGGTGGACCCAACATTAAAATTATGTATCTTTAGAAACGTTGCTGTAAAAATAAGTTGCGATTTCAGATGTTCACTGTGAAAGTCATCATTTTATTATTCTTAGTGTTGCTGAAAGAGATGATGTATCAAAGTCGTAGAGTTTGCTCGAGTCCATGCAGAAACAGGTTTAATGCCTCGGGACAAGTATCTTGTCAGAGAAAACTAGAGAAGACGAATGAAGTCTCGACTTCCAAAATGTAGAAAGACTTCGTTTTGTATTTGCGTAAGATATGTGCTCGTTTCTGCATGTCCTGTATTTTAATAACATCCATCGGAGGAGACAGAAATACGATGGACGACAATCAAATATTAATAATTATGAAAGCGTTTCAATCGAATAACAACAATTCCATTCAATAACAATGAGGAAACATATTCTGTACATAATTTAATGAACCATACGAGTTATCCAACATATTCTCTTCGACATGCCATTGGTTCGATTACTGATAAGTATATTGCAGATTTTATGCATTTGTGAAGTAACTAACAGGATGAAATATAAAAAATCTGAAAATATTTTTACATTATTTTCAATGTGAAAAGACTATTAAGGGATGAAATGTATTTTTATTTAACTACTGTTTACCACAATAGATGCAGAATATTTTTATTTTGCATAAAAATCAGCAATCTAGTGGTAAGTAGATTGCATATTTTATACATTTCTGATAAATATATGTAAGTGATATTTGAAATAGTATAAAGATTACTGACACTAGATTATTATTAAATTAAATATTAGTTATTATTATGACAATATTACTTTCGATTTGAATATAATCATTGAATAAAAATGGACATTCCCAACTGGTTCCTGTTCTTTGCAACAGATGCGAACAATTTTTATTTTGCATAAAGATTTTCAGTCTAGTAATAAGCGAAGATATTGAATTTTCGTGAGAGTATATGGAAATGCAAAATTCTCTTATGTGAACGTTCGTCTTTGAGAGCATTCACTTTGCAACTTCATAGCGTGCTGTCCTCGGAAAGTCTGAATTACGTGTCTGACTATTGCTCGTCTTTTCTACTTGCAGTACACCCAGGCGGTAAGGCGTTGTGATGGGATTTTCAGGTCTCTTGCCATTTCGTATCAATCTGTTTGTATGAAATTGTAAAAATTTTTCAAACGACAAGTATATTTTATTAAATGTATCTTTTTATTTTACAAACTATATGTCAGTGAGAACTTCATTTTTTGATTGCATTTTGATTTGACGTTTATTTTGCTTACAGAAATGTGAGAATAAAATATCCTGACAGTGAACATAGAGTAAGAGAGATTTTTATGGAAACGTAAGACTTGTATGTCATTTTTAATAACTTTAATAACTTCATAAATAACTTTTTATGAAGCTGTGGATATGATTGCCAATTATAATTACGATTGTATGCACATCGTAAATTTAGTACCACAGTGAGTTTGAAATCATTATTTCCAATACAACATACAAAAATATAATAAATCTTGAACTACAATATTGCTTAAACAAAATTAATACAGTTACTATTTCCAATACGTTTTATTTGAAATGTATCAAGCTCTGGTTTTCAACCCTTAACTGCTGGGGTCTCTCATGACCCCACCAAAAATTTCTGTACACTAACTTTCGCTACTGCACGATCATTTCAAATATCAATGTTTTTTTAACTTCTTAAGACCACGTGGATTATTTAGTCCCCAATTGCATACTGAATGGTGTCGTAGAAAAATAATAAAAAATTTTGAACAAACATTGTACCACCTAAGGGTTAACTATTTTCTGTTTCACAGAATTATCCATCACTCTGTCTGCATCGGTCATTGTGGAGCACCCTGTACATGAAAGAAACTGCAGTATTATTTCTGTTACAAAGAAGAAAATACAGAAATTAATTTCGCTAATGCACAAAACTACGGATAAAGGGTAAGATGCTCCGTTTCTACAATAGAAAAAGCTGCTTCGTTTTATTGCGTCGTGAGAACGACACGTGATCCTGATGGAACGTTTCTCCCTCTTTTTCTCTCTTCTATTCTCAATATAACGCGTGCTTCATATCGTCGGACATATCCGTATCACATATAAGGTGTATTTCATGTCGGCGGAGATATGCTCGATGTTCGAACGAAGAGGGTTTAAAGGAAACCGATCGGTCGGAAAGAACGTCTTCGACCGAGAATAATGTTCTTTGATTCATCGAATGCATTTCTCGGCTATATATCATGCGCTGCTGGAATTTGTTGACTTCTTAACATTTCAAAGGCCGGAAGCCTAAAGAGAAAATTCCGACCACCTGCCAGCACTCATCAGTATAGGTATGCAATATTGCGCGCAACCCTTCGTTTTAATATTTCGCTTTGCCGAACGTGCCCGTCGGCGAATATTTAAAAGATTTCTTTGAAAGTGCGCGGACTGCAGAGGATTTAATTATCGGGAATCAACCCACATGGTTTGATTCATTAATATTTACCGCTAATCTGTGAACCTTCACACGTGTACGGCGTTTGCAGAGCTGCGCGGACTCGAAATGAAATATAGGTATGTATCGGAAATAGTGATTAACATACTTTTAAATAAACGGGAGGTAAAGGGGATTTTATTTGTTACGAAAATAACACGCGAAGCTTACACGAATGAAAACGGGAATTTTGTACCAAAGAATTATTTGCAATTCGTGTTGAAACACATGCAATATATGTACATACATTGCGTATACTTGTGAAATCAGATAAATATTTCATATTGTCTTTCTGGTAGAACGAAAGATAATTATTGAAAATTAATTAATGTAAACATGAACTCCTAAAACATTTTTATTTTTATTTCAAATATTGAGCTTGTGTAAATTTATAAAATAGCATTATCTAGTATACTATCTGATATACTGAATACTATCATCCTAGTTTTTAGGAAATAATCTATAATAATTTAAATTTGTTCAGCTGTCGGTATAACGAAAAGTAAATTTTTATAGAAAGTGAGGTGTGATTCAATGGGTTTGTTTTATTTCGTTTTATTTACAGTAAAATAATAAATCGGATATGAATTCCAGCAATTCCAGTGTTGATAAATAATAAAAGTAAATAGCAGAGTTGGCTGGAAATCTTGCGGAACAGCAGAATTGATGGCAATAGCGCGTGAGAAGAAATTGTTTACTCGAACAGCTCGTCTGCGCCCTAAAAGATTGCCGTACATCCAGTTTAATAAACGATCCCGCACGCCAAGTGAACGCAATTTAGTGATTAGAATGTTATGACCAACAGAGTCAAGTGCATTTCATAGTCATTAACGTTCCCATGAGAAGGAAAGTAAAATAGTAAGCATCACGCAAATGAATTGAACACCATTGATCACCGGTGTATACTCGCCCTTTAATTTACGCGGTGTATATTTTTCTATCAGCCAGTTATTATACCTTATATAATTAATAAATTCGATACACATTGAAGAAAAATGTTAAGTCTATAATGACCGTATAGAATCTTAAATTAATTTTAACACATTAAATGGAGAGGCTCCAATTCTTTAAAAAAAAAAACAGAAACAATTGTTTGCAAGAAACGTGTGAAAATTTTAATTTTATAGACCAATAATGGTAACTTATTTTTCATATTAAAATCATTGTTAGCTGCAATAAGCATAATTGAGAATATATCGACTATTAATAAATAATTATGAAAATTGCATCTATACAATTATGTGCACAACGATCTTGTACGACAAATCTGAGAATTTCCTGTACGTTCTTGTTGATAAACATATAAATTCCACTGTCTTGGATAATTGCAAATTAAACTTTCGGGACATTATGCGACGAAATTATTGTATAAAGGTTGTATAAGATGTAGAAAGATTTAAAAGTTCGTCATACTTGTGTGCCAAATACGATTTATACCTACAACGAATAATCAATTTTGTACACGCCATAAAGCATAGCACGATACTTGGTGAATTTACAACTTTTCTGTGGCGATGTTTTTGTTCACATTTTACAAGAGAATTTCGTGAAAAGGAACACTGCAACTATAGAGGCTACTGCTGAAATAAACGCTGACAGAGAACGCGTTAACCACTTGCACTACCTGGTAACTCTGAAAAAGTCGTGCCAAAGTTGACCGCCGGAATGGTCGCGGACGGAGACGAGCGGGGGAGCTCAAGTGGCGTAATTTGAAACACGACACCTTACGACCGAGTTACATAATCCCGCTCGTATTTACTTCACGCGATGGAGCTTTTTGGAAATTCAAATGAAAATAGTTTAATTATTTAATATGATTGAAACAAATTTTTGTATAAATAATAATAATATGATTCATATCATGGAAATGTAACAACGAGTCCGACTCGTGATAATCAAGTTCGGCACGGAAAGTAAGAACGAGTCTGACTCGTGATAATCAAGTTTGGCACAAAATTTGCATCACGGGTCAGAATCGTGAAAGTAGTGCAAGGGGTTAAACTAAGAGTTTATCCAACGTAATTAACACCGTCGTTATAATCTCGCAGTATTTCACGCAGCCGATTGTATCGGATCTGATAAAATCAATACACAAATTGTTGACGGACAGCTCTCATTAACTACTGTATGTAGATACGTCGGACATTCGATATTCGGACGACGTTGATTTCCTCCCACGTTGTAAAATGAATTCTATGCGGTAAAATAATGAATAATCACGTTAAACGAAAGAATCTCTACATCACAAAAAAGTCTTAAAATGGAATGAACAATGGATTATGAAACTAGAGGCTTCTAGCATTAAAACTAGTCTAAATACACAGGGTGTTCCAAAAATGTCGTTATTCTTCAAGACAGACGATAGCTAAGATCATTAGAAGCAACTTTTTCTTTTCGAAAATGTTCTCCGCGGCTTCGTTAAGGAGTTATCAACGGAAAACACGAACCAATCAGCGAGTGGCTGCAGGTCCCGCTGGGCGTGGCATTGGCTGAGTCTGTGCCACCGTAGCCGCGCTCTGATTGGACCGTGTTTTTCATTAATAACTTCTTAACGAAGCCACGGAGAACATTTTCGTAAAGGAAAAAGTTCCTTCGAATCACCTGAGGGATCACCCCTTCCAACGAACTACAAAATTTTTCGTTTTCACGAAATGATCACGGCTTAAATATCGGTGATTTCTCATGAATGAGTAATTTGCTGTTCAAATAGTTGTTGGATCCACTGTATGCAGGACAATTGGAGGAACCGGGAAACAAGTGTGCGCAGTTGGAGAAGGATAGGAACCGGAGGATAGCAAGCGGCGGCGGCGGCGGCGTCGGTGCGGCCGCAGCGTAAGAAAACAAACGCTCGTTAACGAGGCGCATCAGGGCAGATTGAAGAGATTTCCTGCCGCAGTTTAGCCGAGTGACTCGCTCCTTCTCTCTTTCTCCCTCCTGCTCCATGGACCTCGACGACCACTGGGACCAGAGGTTAATTTATCGAATTAAACGTTCTACAATTGCGTTATAAGACCGAGTCACCGGGACTCTCTGTTCGCGCGTATGTGTGTCAACATACACGCGTGTCGACCGTGCAGGTTCCTTTTCGACGACTCGCCGTACCACTAATCGATTGTTGCTTCAACGTTTCTTATAATAAAACGTAGCGCCAAGTATACATATACTCACATCGAGAACCCTAACTCGAACCTTCCTTTACGAAAAATCGCAGGGCTACGTTTGATTTTGATTTTTTTATACGGTAGATCCAAACACTGTTTGAAGAAGACTGTATACAGAGTGTCTCATTTAACACTGAACCTACTCGCCGCCGGTCAAATGACCGGTTTCTCGATATTTATTTTACAATTATTGAAATTATAATGATGCTTTCACCGGAAATGATTACACACATTTTTTTTATCCAAGCGCATATTATAATAAAAATCACAGGAAATCTAAATTAATTGTATGACGTTATTTTTATAAGGAAACGCATGCTAACCACTTCTAGAGCTCGGTAGATTTAGTGTTAGCTCTGCCACCCTAATAACTTTGTTATTTATACAGATACAAGGAACAAATTGTTTGAAAGCACTCTTCGAATACGTGTTACATCTGATTGTTGGTATACCGCTGTATTCATGTTCAAAGTCGTTATTTTGGTCCAAAAACCATTTATTTTCCAGTGTAGTTGTCCTCGAGTGACCTTCAATGACCTTCGAATAGGCCATTGTATTCGTATTGAAACGCTCTAACAAAATGTAAATAAATAATCGTTTTATCTTAAAAAAGACTACTGTTCGTAAGATGTCAAAAAATATGACCTTCAGATGACCTATACAGACTTATGCCCCTCTCCAAGTACAATAACTTTTTTCGGAAACATTTCTTTTTAACTGTATAGATAAAGTTATTAGGAAGAGCAAGCATAAATGAGACACCCTGTATATACATTTTACGTGGCAGCAAGGATGCTGACATTTGAAACATTTTGTTGAACTGCTGAAAATTGTTGACTAAAATATTTCAAACAAAAGTTGCAACACGATTTTGTATTTTGTCTAATGAAGATCGAATGAATTTCGTGCACGTTGTTATTAGATATAATCATACAAAGTGTTAAACTATTTCTACGTGAAGTAAAATTTCTTCCAAAGAAATAAAATACTGTGAAAGTTTAAACTTATTTCTGCAATAACTTTCTATATCACGCTAGTCCATCTAAAACCGTTTGTCATCTAACAGTGATGCGTCGCAGCGTTCGATCAATGTCGGAATCGATTGTGCCGATGCAGAATGATGGACGAGAAAAATGGAAATATCCCGTTGTCCCGAGCAATTTCATGGAAACGAAGTTACCTAATTACAAAAAATCTACATCTGCCATCAACTCTCGAAAATTGCTTTACCGATGGGAGAAAACACAGTGGGTGGGGCTAATATATTGAGTTACGCGTTTCAAAATTGCATTGCACAATCGAGATTAGTCTTCTTAGTGTACAACAAAACGCTCTCTTTCCGTTTTTTGACGTTCCTGTGAACGTTCCTATGTGAATAATAGTCGATCTGTTGTTTAAAGTCAACCGTCGCTATAAATATATTTTCGTGTTTCCCACCGTACAGGTTTTCTTAGAAATCGTGTAAACTATGTATTAATTTTCAAAAATAAAAATAATTCCTGAATTCGAAAGGTCTACGATTCGAATTTCGGTGATGTGAACACGACGAAAGCCGGTCCTGAGCTATCGTCTTATATCGGAATAGAACTGTATCAGAGAAATGTCAGTACGAGTCAGAAATGACTCCGGCATAGGCGTAGAACTCGTTCAAGGTTTAACGAAATTTATCATTGCACGATTTTTTACAACGAAATTATTCAAATATCAATAATTTCTCAAGGAAATTTACTATTCGAAACTTTTTGAACCCGTTACATGTTTCGAAAATAATAGTGGTGCTGTTATCGAAAGTCAGCCATCGACAGAAATTTATTTTTATGTTTCCCATCGTGCAGGATATCTCAGAGATCGTGCGAGCTCAGAGGGAATTGCTTATAATAATTCCTGGATCAAGAAGATCCTCTTCGAACCTCGTGTGACTTTCGCTGTTAGATCAAATACCGACGAACGTCACACGAGGATAGAAGATGTCAAGAAGTCAACTATAGGGTAAAAAGGATTCTCGACCCAACCAGTGATTACGGGGTGAGACGTCGAGTTTGCAGACACGCACACCTACGGTTCAAAGTCGCCATGGAAACGCTGCCATACCCGACGAATGCGACGCAATTTAGAATCCGTTTCGAGGCCGAACGAGAAACCGGATAAAAGTCTGTTCGTTTGCAGCTCCGTCGAAATGAAATTGTTCTTCCGACTTTGATAGCATTCTCGTCGAACCACCGCGATCCGATGGTTCCTCTCGATACAGGCGGCACGGTGACTTTTGTAACGAGGCGTACAATGAATTTGTGTGAAAGCGTGCTTCCGGCTATTATGTATTCACATGTTACACGTGTGGAATCTTCGATTTTAAAGTGCGAACGCTACGAAGCGTTTCGAACCAGAAATAATGTTAGATATTTGGCACGTGAACTGACCGATTTTTAACAATAACGCTTAATGAACATAACCATTTGTAAATGAAGCTTATTGATCGAGCACCAGGCAATTAACACGTATACGTATTATGTCAACGAATTAAGAGTTCCGCGACTGTATACAATTAAAATTTGTAAAAGAATAAAATAGTCCTCACTAAATTTAATTATTATGCAAATTAAGTATATTTTATTAAAAAATACTAGTAATGTAAAAATCTGAATGAAGTTTTAATAATATCCTCCTTTGATATTCTATAAAATTATTTTAACCTATAATCAAACCCCTCCTAAAATTTAATTTCATTAAAATTATCTCTGGAAAGCTTCCTCATTCTTTTTATTACTTATTATTTTTGTTGCACCAATTAAGTTATTATTGTCACTTTATAAAATGTTGTTATTACTGTTATTCCTTTAATTTTTTAATTTATCCTGAAAATGAAATTTAAATACAATAAAATATTCCTCACTCTGAATTGTCATACAAATTAACTATATTATACTAAAATTCACTGGTAACATCAAATTTAAGTTTTATGTTGGAAAGTAAAAATTGTATATTTTGGTCGTTCGCGTTCTTTATTTGCAAGATTGACATCTGCATTTTCGAATTTTTTTGCGTTCATTTATTACCACGTTTAATAATTAATCAATCGAACATTAATCAAAAGTAAAATATGATATCTAAATAAAAACGGAAGATAGGACCCCCATGGTTATTCCAGTTGCATTTTACATTAATATTCTGACTACGTTACTTATTTATTTATAAATAATATGTATCATGATATTGTGTTGCAAGATGTATATCTTACCTATAGAATGTCATATACGATATTACGTGGCAGAATATTTTGTCCATCGATACGAAAGGAAGACATAACATAATACTAAGTAGATGCATATACGTATTTTCTATCATAAAAAATATATTATATGTTATATTATTGAATTTCTCGTTATACAAACGAGAAGCTCATAATACGTTGAGAGAATTTATTAATTACAATAGTAATTTGATCAATACATTTTTTATGAAAAACATTTAAAAATAACGAGATGCCATCAACGCACGATTTGTCTCAGACATTTCTCAATTTATTTTAAAAGTTAAGGATTCGAAGCGGAATTTAATTACACCATACGGTAGAACGGATCTTCTTCCTTCGGGCACAAGGAAATTAGAATACAAATTTGGTTTTCGTGGTAGAGTTAAATTTTACCTGAGACCCTGCATTTTCGAAATAAATTGGAAAACGTCCGAGAATATTTGAACGCTGCGAAGGTCAAAATTACAATTTCTTCCTTCTTCTTCCACAATTATGGAAATTATAATGTTTCCAACCAACTTCTTTATTCGAGCACTTATTGTAGTATTAATCGTAGGAAATCTGAGTGAATTCAATCTTGTTATTGGAGAATACATTCTACATACTGTTCCTCTAAATTCAATTTGTGATCTCTACAAAAATTATCCTACTGCTAAAAGCTAAAATTTATATTTTTCGTATTGTCAATATTGACTAAAAGTATAGTTCAATATAATTCTTTTGCAGAACATTTCACATACACGTACACACTTTGGTCTTTGAGAAAATCCCGGCAATTCAATTCAGATGTCTTTGAATGAGTTCGAAGCTTTCACATGCTGAATAAACTTCCATTTTGACAATGTAAATTCCGGTAAAAGGGTTTAAAGGTTCCAGAACAGTGCCGTGCTATTTTCGCAAGAAAAATTGTTCCAGCAAATAATGTAGAAATGGATATTCCCAGAAGAAATTAGAAAATGTTGAAGAAACTCTTCACGTCGAAGCAGAACCTACGAATTAACGTGTGCAGTTCAGTAAAATTGCGTAACTTTCCTTTGCTATTCGTCGATTCAATTCAACAAACAAGTCCGAAGCTTTCACATTTGAAACGCGCCGAATGATCTTTTATTTTCAGAATGTAAACGGCGGCGAAAGAGTCTAAAAGACTGATGACCCGAAACGGTTCAGTGATAATTCCGCAGGAACACGATGAATGGTGAAACGAAATATCAAAATGGACGCGCAAATGATCGCGTAGCCAGCGAACCGCGCTAAGATTAAAGAGAAACCAATTTCGCGTTGGAGAAAATTCAATGATCAGACAAGCGCGCAGCAACGTCAAAATGCTCGATACGGAACGGCATGGTATGGCAGCATCAATCAATAAACTACCATGTAACAAGTAACAACCGTTCGCTACGGACTGAGCCAATTCGCAGCGGACAAAGCACTGTTACAAAAGAACAATAGTCTCTTGCGAGGCTCGTACAAATGGCGAGCAATTACAGAAACACGTTTAAACAGTTCCAAGACTGCATTTGAAAGCGGCGGCAGCCCGATGGACTGAAATGTCCATGTTGAACGCCGTTATAGCGCATGAAAAACCACTCGACATAAATATCAGGCATCACGACCACCCCTAAACACCGCGAGATCCTATCGCAAGAATGTCCGGGACTCGTTAGAGCAACGTGTCTCGAAAGAGAGACAGAGAGAGAGAGAGAGAGAAGCGGAAAACGATGCGGCGAAGTGGCTGGTGATACGTAAAGCCTCGTTCATGCCGGTGGTCATGGAAACCGGCTTTAAAGCAGCTCGCGTCGGCGGCAGCGAAAGCCGATTTCGCCACTGAATGCAGGAATATCGATCTCGATGTTCCTGGTGCTCCGTTGCACTTCAGACCTTCCGTGGCAAGAGGCTGACCCGGCCAGACGCCGCGAATCAGAAGTCTGAATAGAAGAGCCAGGTGAATGGAAATACCCGTTCCTATTCCCTGGCGAACAAGGTGTCGGCGGGTGCCCCACCGGTGGCTTCGTGTACACTCGCCAGCCGACAATGGCGCCGATGGACGAGAAAATTGCTCGATCGATGCTCCCCGAGTCCTTCGCGAGTCCAACGGAATTACCAGATGATCGCGAGGAGTACTCGGCCCATCGACCGCCACCCAGATATCCAGACGGTCCAGGAGTAATTTAAATGTATATTAGGTCACGCCAGGATTTCGATGGCTCCGATCCAGGGTCAAAGGAAAGATTGCTTTGATAGGATCCGCGGACGATCCGCTTGTAATCAAGTGTATCTTAGGAGATGACTTTGATCCTCGATTGAATACCCGGACCGGAGCGAATCAGCTGATTTTGGTTGTCGCGGATTACGAGCGACGGCGACCACTGTGATCACGAATCAAGGAATTCTGGTCGCAAGCTCGAACACGAATTTTTTGAGAAATTAATGAATTCAGAAACGAATCGAAGAGAAAATCCCTCTCTCTCTCTCTCTGTCAGTACCGGATTAGTTACGTGATTAAACGAGTTCAAGGTCATCCGACGGTCATTTCACATGCTTCAATTTATCCTTTTATGAGCTACGCGAAAATGTATGTAGTTATTTTGTAAAAAAAAAGGAAATACATCGATGACCTGGAAAACTACGAGAAAAAATAACATTTAAGAAAAACAACACCTGCAGGATACTGAGCACTTGATACCATTTAAATTGCACATAGATCTTTTACCTTATCAAAATTAAAGAAGATATTCTTGGAGTGACGCTCGAGTGAGACACTGAACAACGATTTTCCCGATTATCGTGCGCGTTTGCCACACCGCTGATAGAAACGGCCTCTCGTCCGTCTGCGACGTGGTGGCTCGAGCTGTCGAAGTCAGAGGGTTAATAGAATGTGTCGAGCGGATCGTAGGTCTTGCACATTTGGAACGCGGCGCTCCTTTCATCGACTTCGGAAACGTCTCTCGCGGCGAGATGTTCGACGCCGACGACGACGCCGTAAATGCGTCTTGCTGGCTTTGTCGGGCTCGCAGAGAGCGAGAAGATCGCGTCGTAAAAGTGGTGAGTGAAGTTTGAAGATTGGTTTGAAATGTTCAAAGGCATCGTCTCGTTTCTCGCTGTTTGCTTCAACCCAGGCTGACGTGAAATTGCGTTTGCCACGAAAGTATTCGTATACACGCCGCTGCTTATTAGCGATAAATTCAAGAATATAATCGAATCGCGGATACTTCAACGCTGTAGTAATTCGATCATTCGCCTGCAGTCCGCACTACAATGAATTCCGCCGACCCTGTTTCCATCCCTCGTGGTACGGCAGCGCACAGAGGCCAACCTGCGCATACACAGAGAGGACCTTGGACACCTACGCACAAAGGATCTCGGGCACAAAGTGTAGTCGGGAGTTGTCCGTCCAATAGGACGTCACAGGGGGAGGGAAAGGCTTTGGGCTTCTATTGTGGCAGAAAGCACTTGAGTCGAAGTCGAGAAAATACGATAATATGGATCTACCGTGAGCAATATCGCTGACATGCAGGTCGTCGTCTTTATCACCATTTTCAGCTGACCGGCGTCAGTAGTTTTTGTTTCGACGCGTGAAATCATTTCATGTGGAAGGGACCATTTAGGAACAAAGGGATAAGGGCGAATGGCGCCGAATGACCGAGCCTTTTCTTGTTCCCAGAAACCTAACCCAGCACCTTCTTTTTAATTGCTACGTCGATCATATGTGGCTAACATTAATCTTTCATTAGGTTCAGAAATTAATTTTATTTAGGACTTTAGTAGGACTTTTAGAAGGAGCATCCACTATGATCAATTAAACTTTATAGTTTCGGTTCCATTGATTGATTTTATATAATTACTTTTACACTACATTAATAATTATTATTAGTATTACTATTACACTATGTTACTATTACTATTACACTACACTACTATTACACTATATTACAATTACTATTACACTATGTTACTATTACAATTACTATTACACTATGTTACTATTACTATTACTATCACCATATTATATTATAATTACTTTGACTTTTTAGATTTTTTTGAGATTGATATTCAGCACTTACCGTTGGATACATCGAGAACATGGTATTACATTGTTTACTACATAATATATTTTGTTTTTAATTTCATTTGCACGAAGTAAACAAGAAAACTAAATCGTAATTTTTGTTCAGTTAAACGAAGAACTTCTCGGTATACAACTTAAGCAGATATAGAAGGTCAAAGTAGTCGAGCAATATGAAAGATGGAATAGTTGCTAAATTAACGTTCGCTGCGACAGCTCGCCAATTTAATGTCCCAAGAGGCAGAAGCTGCTTACAGGTACCGGTTTAATTATCAGCTGTTCAAGGGGAAAGAATGTTCAATTATCGACAGAACTAATTCCATCTCTTCAATGGAATTGGCTGCACGAACGATCCACCCGTTTAACAAGAATTAGCTGCAACCGTGGATAGCGCGTTTGATTAGCGAGGAAGCGTGACAGCAGACAAAGTATCTCGATACTATCGCGCACCGGCGACTTCGCAAGCTCTTGAGAGTCTTCTCGTATTGTCTTATTTCCATTATATTGATATTTCGTGTATTAATTAATTACCGATGCTTGAACAATCTGTCGCAGTAATGAAACAAAATTTGTAAAATTATGCGATTTCGTTGATGCACAGTATCTACCTTCTTGTACGAATTTTCGTGGTTAGGTTGAACGAAAACTAAAAGACTTGGACGTGTAATATTGTAATAATAATACTGACCACCATTGCCGGTTGACCGCGATTACCCTATATTTTCCCCTAGCACTCCGAAAGCATGGCAGTGTTACAAGAAAGAATCGCCCTGTGAAGGATACCGTCAACGCAGGATATCTATACCGGCAACTGTCATAAAACGTTATCAAAGGCGAGAGAGGTATCTACAAACGGTGAGCGCGGTGGCGAGAACGAAAGGGACCGCAGTTCGTGTAACATCACGAAATTACAGCGGATAGATCGTAAACGAGGGCTGATTCTCAAAGCGGGGTGATCCTCCCACCGACGGACATCGTTACATCCGATATAAAACCGATAGGGAACGGCGCTATCGATGTCGTATACATATAGAATCCCGTCGCGGAACGCATTATCAAACGGATAGCCGCGAAAGCGAGCGGATTGTTCCCTCGCTATTCGTGGTAACAGTATTTGCGGAACACTTAAACGGAATCCTGTCTCAGGGGCCGGCTCTCGGGACCGTGTTGCACTGCCGGCCGATACTGTGCACATACCGCCGTAAAGTATGCGCTATTATTATGTCCGTCATGGCGCGGGCATACACGCGCACTACACTTTACTCGAACGGGGGAGAACGAGCTTGTCCTAGGGTGGAAAGCTGGCACAATCGTAGACAGATCAAGGAAAACGGGGTACAAGGAGACTGCCCACTCGTGAGAAAGTCCTGATCCCCTTCCTTCGGGACCCTCTGGATCTCCTGGCTTCCTGGTTCTCCGATCAGAGAAAAGGTTACGGAACATTTTAACCTTCGCTCTTTGCATACACACAGGGTGTATGAAGAGGCTGATTCTATGTAAAAAAATAAGTCGAAAATACACGATAAAATTGTTTCACTTCAGACTACGTTTTCGAGGAAATCGACATTGAAAATGCAGCACATACGCGTGCTATTGATAGGAATCGTCCGACGCGTTTGATCATGACCGGCCTATTCTACTTCCTGCGTGTAGGTACTAGAGCACACGAATCGATGGATCTTTAAAGTCGATTATCTCGAAAATTATTTACTATTTTATATTTAGTCGAATATTTTCGACTTATTATTTTACATGGAATCAGCCTCTTCTATCCGGACACCCTGTATATTCTAATGTTAACCCTGCACTGGAGGGCAATCACACCCCCTGCACAAGTTTTCAGTGCAAATTGTAAAGAAAGAATTATTTCTGGAAATTTTCTGATTTTCATGACGGTAGGTATAAAAAGATTAAAATATTGAATATATAAAAATTCTCTATAAATAAAAATAATAAATTAAAAAATTTCAATTATTTTTGTGAAGTCACGAACGTCACAGATAGCGTTCCTAAGAGAATTTTGGAAACTTTCCATTCAGCGACTTTTCATGCATGTTTTTACTAGTCCGTAGGTATAGTTCGCTATGCTGAATAGGTTTGATTCAAGACATGGACCATAGAAACCTTTCTAATACATCGATTACATTCCCCACAAATTCCACAACTTCAAAGAAAGGTACCGACACTGATCGAAATGGTGCTTTGACTGGGAAAGGCGTATACAGTGGTTTGCACCTCAAATAACTTTGTTGTTTTTAAAGATACGTGAACTGTCTTGAGCACAAGTTGAATGGTTCAATGGCATCTCACACGATGCCATAAAAATATTTGTTTTTTTGTTATTGTTTTTTTAGAGATCTCAAGGTCACCTTCATTCTTTTAAACGGGCCACCCCCTTTCAAACACTTATGCTGACAGTCTCGTTCATTAGGAATTCGGTGAATTTACTTACTCAAGGTCATTCAAGGTTACAGACAAATTGGTATCGTACGCTTCCGAAATTTTCTACATCAATTCTACGCGTTGCGATCACCTATATTTGCATAACAATCCGCAATCTATTTATTAGCAGCAAGAAAAAAAAAATTTTTTATCAGATTCTCTCCAACAAAAATTTAATTCCCCCATCACCCTAATCGCCAGATAGCAATATTTTGTAAATAATGCAGGTCAGTTTGTGTAAACATTAATTAATTTCGATACCGTCTATTATCCACACAACAAGAGCCCGGTCGACTTATATTTTCGTTTAGTTTACCGTTTCATTAGTCGTTTCATTACTTTGAAAGTAATGGAGGCCATTACTACGGCGACTATCGTCCCTGCATGCCTTAACCGCGGAACAGTTTTTGTAATGATTATCCCGGGAGATAGTGCTACGAGTATCCGCGTAAAACGAAGTGTAGCGCGCACTCCGCGAAGCAGTATTACGTTCAAATGTTAATATGCAACGTGCGGCGGCAGACAATAATTACGTTCGGTATCACGGCTGGGTTAGCTCGGGCACATTGTAGTCTTTAATAAGGTATCGCGAACGTTTCGTTTTTCTGACTGTTTATTACCACGAGCAATAATTTCCTGATGCCCGGTACGTGGCACTGTTTCTCGTTAAATACATCCGTGTACCGTTCACAGCTGCTATTTACGTTCACATGAGCGTGAACATCAAAGACGTCGGGCATCCTCTCGCCGTAAAGAAGCCAAGCCGGCCACGATGTTTCCCAATTACAATAATCTGCGTTGAAACTGGTCCAACTGCGGGGAACGCTCCTTTCGAAAAGGTTACTCGAACAGTTTCCATAATCTCTTGAAACCTGCTGGTCGTCTTGGGTATGTACATCTCGAAATGGGACTTAATTACTCGATCGGTAGATTTGAATGAAAAATAAAAATTGTTTGCATTAATCGCAGAGTGCGATTTTCTTATTCGTTTGAATTAGTTGGAAATAATGCAATGGTAATTTTTATTTTATTATAAATACATAGAATCCGCATATTAATGACAATCAATATTTGTATCAGATAATTAAGTGATGATAAGAACAATTTACAACGATTGTCTATATGTAGAAATATTTTGCAGTATACGCCACCCCCGCTCGACTTCAGATTGTCAGATATTTATAAAAGAAGAAAGTGTTCGATGATTTACAACCGACGGACATCGCGGATTTAAATAATTTTTCGATTTGTAACTATACAGTCGTTACGGGAAGCATTCGTACAGCGACCAATTTAAATAAAATTTCATATACCCATGCCAGCAATAAATTCCACAACGAAAAAATGATTAATTCTCAGACGTTTCATGATCCTTGATGTCAACGAAAATAGAGATAGCTGTAGAAATATAAATGCATCCATAATTATAACTTCGTTTATAACGTGTGTCCTCCTTCGTATCCTACAGGATACAGCTTACAAGCATAAACAATCTAATTAATTATAGAACCTCGCGTATCGTCGCAGAAATAACATTTCGTTGTTGTTACCTAGCATTTTCTCGGTTTTCCGAATGCGTGTTTGCCGGAGAATGTACAAATAAAAGCAAAAATGGTGGTCGCACGAAGGCAAAACCAGACTACGAAGGATATGATAAAATTCCTTGTCTCATTTATCTCGCGGAGCAAAAAATAACATTGCAAAGGCTACTGTATACATATCAAGGAGGTTCATTTGAGGGATTGTACCATGCTGAGAAAAATGAACTTTTCGAAAATTCGAACGGGAGATATTCATTTATAAGTGGAACGAGGTGAACCGTATGAATTAATCGATCTCGACGCGGAGAACGCAATCCTGACGACTTTCTTGGAAACACGTCATTTATCCATAACTTGTTGACGGGATCGCGATGTGCGCCGTCTACCAAGTTCCCTCGCAACGACGACGCTGCCAATTATTTTCTCATCTATTCCGCCGCCGCCATTACCATCTCGAAGATTTTTTTACGGAACAGCGATTATTCCCATCATGCTCGACGACGAATCTCCGCCGAGAACATCAAAGTCCTGCAACTTCAAGGGTCTTGCAAATCCCACGCGCTTTTCGCCGACTTCTCGTCTCCGCGGCGAATCTTTCCCCGTCAAGTAATTGCTGAACGACGAGTAACCGTGGTCTTCCAGGTTACAAACGCAGGACGTAATTTTCGATTTTCGCTGAACGTCTCAATTGTTTGTGGCCGCAACATCTTCACAGAGTTATCAATTTCGAGTTCTCAAAGTTTGTATCGATCTAAAAATTCCGTAGAATTCCGTAACTGTCGCCACGATTTTCCGAGCAGTAGCCAGCGTGGCACGAATTTCAGTCGGTTACAAAATGCGAAAGAAAAGAATTTTAAAAAGAGAAATTTGTTCGCGAACAATTTTCCATGGAGATAATTGGAAACATTTTTTCCTTTATTTCGAAGATTTATGGGATTCTAAAGTGCAGTAGATCTTTATGCTATCGAATGCGTGCAATTAATCACTTCTGGTTCGCAACGGGTTCCTCAATAGTATGTAACCTGTCTACGATTTGACGCGTCCATGATCTCGTCTACGTAGGCAATTTATTACTTCCTTATCACTCGACCGACTCGCGTTCTTTCTCTTTTCTTCTGGTGGCACGCGTGCTCCGTTATCTACGCGCGCGTCGCATAAGAAACTCGTCTGCCAACATGCTCGCGTTACCAACCTATGAGTGATCCCGTATTTACAGTCTAGACCACATCAATTAGTCGTTGCACATCGTTTCCTCCATTATACAATGTGTACACACGTCGTTGGCAAAGATCATCATACAGTGATCCTACAATCTGGAAAGAATTTTCCCTTTACCGTGAAAATCAAGGTCGAAAGGTCAATGTTTCTGTTTCATCCTATTCTATCGTGGGAACCGATTCGACTGTTCTGAAAAATGCTGCAATCATAATTAGACTGCAGATTTTATGCATTTATGACAAAAGGGATCAAATGCAAAATAAACATTTTTTTACCTGAATTGCAACAAACTGAAATGCAATACTGCGATAAATGCAGACAATTTTTATTTCGCATTAAACTGATCATACACACAACGCGTTTACGAAATGAAATTTATAATTTGTATTTTGTAGGGAGTTTCGTTATTTTCGTCTTTTTCCAATTTTTCATGGTACCGAGTATATTTTATCTTATGTGTTTATTGCTGCCAACGTCCGACGTTTAAAAGTAGCTTTAGCGTTCACGCAGGATGATTCTACATTAAAAAACAAGTCGGAAATGTGGAACAAAATTTATTCATATCAGGCTTTGTTATCGAGAACAGCGACTTTGAAAATCTGTCAAGTATCTTAGGAATTGTAAGTAGAATCGGTCGGTCATGACCAAACGCGTCAGACGATTCCTTTTCAATAGCTAGCATGTTCGCAGAATTTGAATATTTTTTTATATGAGCCTGTGGTAAATATTATAAAAAATACGGTGTGTCGAAATGTACCGATCACATAAATTCTGAGAGTTTTATTTAAATTGGTTAATGTTTTTGTGAGCTACATACGATTAAAAGCGGTGAAAATCGCGATCATCGTGTATCCTAGCATTTTAAGTAGAATCGGTGGGTCATGACCAAACGCATCAGACTTCAATCTCGATTTGCGCGAGAACAAAGCCTTGTATAAACAAATTTTATTCTACACTTTCGACATATTTGTTAATGCAGAATCGCCTGCGGATGTTGCAATTTTTTTAGACATATTTCAAGAAACTGGAGTGAAATAAAATGTGCAAGTTTCTACAGAGCTGATTAAATATTTTATATTTTATATAATTATATTTTAGTATTTCTTTTTTCAATTTTTAGGAGCCATAAACGCGTAAAGTCGGAAGGAAGCATTGCGATGTTACCATTTACGTCGCGTCGCTGATAACGCGCGATCGTACGATGCTCGTGAGCATTGACGCTGCTGTTTACGATACCAAGGCGTGCTACAGGCCCGACAAAATCACACGAACAATGTTCCGCCATCGCGATAAAACTATATCTTGCAAATGTTCAAGGATACGATAAGGATACGTCCACACTGAAGCAATATCGTGCAACTTGTTTCCTTCTTCCTTTTTTACCGAGTAAAAGAAATCTTAAAAATCTGCAAAATTCATGAATTCGTATTTCATAAACGCAATGGAAAACAAGGGAACGATGATTTGAAGTTTCTTTTTTTGCGTACAATATTCAGTTTGAACAAAAAAACTAACTTACTCCAACTACGATTTTCAACTAATAATGTGAGTAGATGAAGCGATGAAATGAAATAAAAGCTGATATTGTAATTTTTATGTAATATGTGTTCTCAACCAACTGTCAAATAGCTTACCATCCGTTCCATTTGATATATGCAAACTTCTGACCCTATCATTTGATACTTGCCAGAGATCTCTAGAGTATTCGAAGAAAAAAGTTAAGACCCCAAGACCCTCAGAAACGGTTCTCCTGCAAACTTTCACCGAAAGTTTCAACTCCGGAAAGACAACGAACATCTCCCAAAGGGTCGCAACGGCCACCCTACTTTAGCTACTTCCGCTTTATCGCCTGCCCCAAATTTGCCTAACTAAAACAAGCAGGGTTGAAGAAGGTAAGAAAGGTTAACATCAACGGCTACAAACTTTTCACAGGTTTGTGCAGGGCACATCGGTCCCTTATAAAATATTGCGCAAAATAAACGATCAGTTGCGGCCAAACATCGAGCAAGTTTAATATCTTAAATGAAACGTTGTGTCCAAAAATTTTCGATCGTGTCGTCGATTTATATCTGTATGAAGTGAATTTTCATTTTATTCCCGCTCCCTACAATCAATGGAGAACATTTTGATCCGCAGTGTAGTCACACATTTTCCAATGTATCATATCGAAGCGCAAGAAAAATGCTAGTGTCCTGTCTTTTAGTCGCTAACGGGATCACGACACCGCGATTCCTCAGCAACGAAACCGGGATGTCAGAACAAGAAGAAGAAGAAGATCGTGGTAGTCAGAGCCACGATCAGGAAAAGATTAACGCAAAGCCCGGCCTACGGTTCAACGTAACAATCGTTCTGCTGAGACGGCCACGTCCATTCAGCTGCGCCAAGCGATTACGTAATCGTTCCACTTGCCAGGCGAATGCACTACGAGATTACGGCTGATAAAACCATGTTGTATTCGCGAGGTCAGTCGACCGTTTTTATGAATGAAAATTTATATTGTTCGCCGACGGCGTGTCGTGGCGTGTCGTGGCGTGCCGCGGTGACTCGCAAACGTTAGAGAGTAGACACCCGCTCGATTTCGAGCCGCGCCGATCCGAGGCGAGCGAAGCGGGCCGGGGAACACGCCAGACATAGCCGGCACGTAATTAATTAACGGGCGCGATATTTTCGCTCGCCGAGAGTGTTTGCTCTCTGCGAAAGAGAGAGAGAGAGAGAGAGAGAGAGAGAACGGGCCGGGACGAGCCGGGGCGTGGCGAGGCGACACGGTGTAACGAGCCGTGCTATGAAACTCATCGACCCCCGTAAATCCATTTAACCGAAGTTTATTCCTTACGGAATAATCGTGTAATCTGGCAGCGACGTTCAATTAAATCAGTTCCGAAGTTGCGCCCGGGTGTAGAACTCCGTCTCATAATTTAATCCGCGCCAGGCATTCGGCCCGTCCCAACGCGCCCCGCGCGAAATGAAATTCAAACTCTTATGAATGCGCACGCTTAGCCCTCTCTCTCTCTCTCTCTCTCTCTCTCTCTCTCTCTCTCTCTCTCTCTCTTTCTTTCTCTCGTGGCGTTATAACGGGTATCAGGCCGATATTATAGGCTAGTGATGGGCACAGTCCTTTTCCTAATTAGCAGCGATTCCTAATAGTAATATTCCACTTATGTACACGTACGGTCGGGGACGATATTAAGTGGACACCCTTTAAGTACTAATACCTCTTTTCAAAATTGGACCAAAGAATTTTAGTCTTCTTGAGACGCTAGAGAAATTAGTCTAATAGCTTGTTCAATTTTGAAGAGAAAAGGGAAGGTTACGGTTTTTAACGTTTTTTATCTGTGTCTGTAATGAAAATTAAAAATATATATGCCTTTTGTAGATCTAAGTAAAGTCATTGTTTCTTAAAATTTTTGCAAAATTGAGACTTTATGCAAAATTAAAAATGCTCTACGCTGCAACAAACTGGAGTGAAATAGAAATTTATTTTCAGTAGGTTGAAAATAATAGAACAGTATTTTTTAATTCTTCTAACGATTGCACTGTTTTAAATTACACCTACTCATTCTTGTCACAAATCCATGAAATCCTCTGTCTATTAACCCTCAGCACTCGAGTGGAGACTCTGAGGCGCCACTAAAAATTGCTGTACCATTATTCAAAATATTGTTTACATCTAATCAATTGCTAAACATATAACACATCCATTGAATGTAAAAAATCAGAGAGAATGGAAATATTCTAGGTTGGAAGAATTGTTTCATTTTCGAGCTAAATTAGCTCCGAGTGCAAAGGGTTAATTACCGATAGCCCATAGCAACTTTAATCGATTTTAACGAAACTTGCGCGTGTATTAACTAATTGTTTTTTAAGAGAACGGTTCACTTGACACCTACAGTTCTTTCGACACTTTCGTTCTTCGCGATTAGTATGGGATGCGATAAAAAAAATGTTTGACCTTGATTAAAGGGTCAAAGTCAATTGAGCCATGTAACGTTGAAACACCCTGTGCTCGACGACTGAATTACTTGGAAATCGCAAGAAAGAATCATATCGCGCCCATCACAGTATCAGTAAGGGGGGGCACCTGCAGCGAGTAAGAAAGAGAGAAAGTTCTTTTCCCAAAGGACCGCTTCTACTGTACTGGTGGTGTTGCGGCCAATTTCCAGGCGACGAGATGCAATTTCTGCGCGGTAATTTCGCTCTTCTTATCAGGATTTCTTTGGTTTTCCCGCGATCCTTCGAGATCTCTGCACAGATCCCCCGTCGGAGCCGTTTTTGACCCGACCGGCGCTCATCAATTCGGGTTTTAATGAATTTCCAGCGGTGCTTCGATTCGACGAGAGGCTCAATGCCAAGGAATACATTTGTCGGGTCGCCGGGAAATGGAATTGGATAAGCAGAGGATGTAATTAAAGAATAGAACAGAGAACAAGGGAGACGGGAGTGGACGTGAATCATCGGGGACGCGGACGAGAAGCAAGAATTACTGCTTCGGTATTGCGAAAAGTTGCGCGAATCTCGTTTCGTTTGATAGACGAGGCGGGGCTGAAAAGTTTTGCTTGAAATATTTTTAGCTGTAAAGAGAGACCGGGGATAAAATAGGTTTAGATTAATGATCTCTGCTGTACTTGTCCTAGAGCATGCAATTGTTTAACACGTCCCTAAAAAATTTCTCAAAATCAAGCAATCTAGTTATACTGGGCGAGTCACCTGAGATTTTTACATACAGCATCTCCGTTGTTTTACAGTGATACGAGAAAATGTATAAAATCTGCGAGAGGGGCAAAAATTTTGTTCTCGAGGTCATATTTTCCAAAATTTTAAGACCAGCGTCGTTTCTTTTAGTAGAAACGCTGCATTTTGATTGATAAATTAACGAGAATTTAACAATATATGATATATTGACCTTCAAATGACCTTCGGTAAAGTTATTCCGGTACTTTTCCGTTAGCCGGGCGCAAGACCTAACCCAGACTAATAATTATAAGCATTCTTTTTGGGTAAAACTATTTTGTTTACAATTCATTAATACGTATAATTATATATGCTTATAATTATTGGTCTGGGTTAGGTCTTGCGCCCGGCTAACGGAAACGTACCGTTATTACACTTAAACAGTCAAGAATGACCTTGGAATATCGAAAATTTAACCCTGAGAAAACCTTAATCGCAACGTTTAACGTTGTCTCATAATATTTTATGAAACAGTCTGTTCCCGATTTTTAAGTGCCGGATGCAATGGGATTGTATGATTATACATCTCTGCTTCTGATTCGCCGAATGATTTCGCGCCGCAAAAAGAAGGTAATCTTCGTTGACCGCGTGGCACCCTTCGCAGCCGACGAAATATGAATTTCCGTCTGGCCGTCCGTGACGACCGCAAAATGTCGATTGAATCGATCGCGCAACCATCGCGTACAAGTCCCATCAGAATTTCATTACGCGTAAACCCCATGGCCAATTTCAGATCATGTTCTCGGTCTACCTCGAACGATCGACGAATAGTTCGCGTGTATTCAGTTTACAATCGAACGGATGCTTTTAGATCGACGATATTGGCCCTTTCAATAGATGGACCATAATCGGCCGGTCATTATGCGCAACTGGTCAAAAATTCTCTTAAACTCCTTCCATACGGAAATAGGGGAAAGCTGTTAATACGGGTAATGATCTACATACAGTCGAGTCGGGAAGTAAGTTAACGATTTACGATATGTAGGAAAATTAATATAATGAACTAGATGAAATTATTGTATTGTTTTTATTTAGAAGGTGCAAGTAAATAAACAAATACGTTAGTAAAACGTACACATGGTAAATACTTCGATTTTATTATTATTCGCAGATCTGACATTAATAGTTTTTTGTAGAAAAAGCTCATATGAAGGTCATTATTTTTTTTTCATGGAAACACGTATTTTTTATTGCACCACTTAATGATTCAAGTACAGTCGAGTCGGAAAGTAAGTTAACGATTGATGACATGTAGGAAAATAAGTACAATGAATGAGATAAAATTATTATATTGTTTTCATTTAGAAGGTGCAAGTAAATAAACAAATACGTTAGTAAAACGTATACATGCTGGGTCACCACATATTACCACTTCGATTTACAAGACTATTATTATTCGTAGTTCTGACGTTAATAGTTTTTTGTAGGAAGACGCGTAGAGGTCACAAGAAGTTCGTTCGCTTTTTTTAATGGAAACATATTTTTTATCCTAGTACTTAATGCATCTTGGTATTCTTTACAAGAAGGTGTTAACCTCCTTATGTGAAAACAACTATCATATTTTGTCCATATAATGTTTATTAATTGAAATTAGATGGTGAGAAATAATTATGGTACACTTATCTTGTTTCAGTTTTAAATCTCCAGTGCGGAATTCGCCATTAATTAATACTACGTAATTACTATTATGCAATTAACTGCACGTAATTATACGTAATTAATACTACGTGCAATTTCCGTTGTGCTATGTCCTAATTTATATTTGCATGCGAAACGTGCTGAAATTTCACTTTTCTCTATGATTTGCTACACATTGCACCATATTGCTTTTCAACAATCTGCCGAACTTGTTCACGTTAATTAACGTTAAGTATTATATTCATATACAATATGTGTAACTAATTCGATCGTGCAAAGTCGACATTCAAAGTTTAATAAAACAAAAAAATCATATATTAAAAATTTTATGGGTTTTATAGTAAATGGGAAGCTTCGATCCTCAAATCTGTGGTAGCATCATACAAGAATAAAATTTTTCAATGCTTTTACAGACGTTTCAACTCGTAGCTTCTTTAAGAAAAAAGCTATTCTCAACTGAACAACAATATCATAATATTCCGAAGGAAATGAACGATCCATCATCATAATGGACGAAATTAAATGCATCAGAAATCAGTCCACGTTTATCCTTGAACGATTCTTTACGAAAATGTTTAAATATCGATAGTCCTCCAAAAATAGGAAGTATTTGAACACTGTTCGGAGCGAGTGCAGCTAAATGATTTATTTCCAAAGCGCTCAGACAGGCATTCAAACGGGAAAGAAGAAGGAACTGTCACTAATGACGCAAAATGAAACAAAAGAGAACACAGGACAATTTCTTTAAAAGGAGCCGGAGGTGAAATGTCAATATAAGAAAAAAAGAAGAGACGAAGCTCTCTTTGAATCTCATAGAAACCAACCAGTGGATACACGGAAAGATTGTTCAAGAGCAGGCAGTGTGCAAAGTTGAATGTAAAAAGATGATTTAAGCTATTCGGCGGTCGTAAAGTTTCGACGTAACCGTTGAGGACGGTCTGTCGTGCAAACAGTCCGTGCACCATAAAACGCAGGAGCTACGCTCCGCATTCGCTATCAGTCTCTTTTTTAATGAATGTCCGAAATAACGTGACGGAAAAAATACCGGCGATCCGCGAGCATTATTGCGATCGTAAAGGCTTTCGCATGGTAGCCGAAGCTAGAACGGTCGCGCTGAACATCTGGGCAGTTACGGGGAATTCGTGATCAAACGCAGCGTGAGATCACCGCGTCTAGGTGAACTTACGATGACGGTGTTCCGCGTGGAAAAAAAAGGAAACGGCCTGCGCAATCGGACCGAGGAATCTCTGCGAAGTAGCACGGCGTTCTGCATTTCCAATGAATAAACGGGCCGGAGTTATTAGCATCACGTGGATCGCGGCGCCGGCTACTGCTGCGTCTCCATTTTGTCTTTCGGCAAGCACGAGTATCGGAACGTTTCGTAAATAAATTTAGAAACTCGGTGAGATCAAAAAATATTTCAACTTTGGAGAGAATTAAATGTGTGATTTTGTTTAAAAAAAAGAATAGTACAACAATATTTCAAGCTTGAACCCTCCACTTTTGCTATTCATCGTTCATTTGTGACTAAGATATTTTTAAATTGAAGCGTCTATAGAATTTACAAACTTTTCTCGGAACTAGTCGATTTATTAACCCCTTGCCATACAAATCAAACAAATTAGCTTGGCTCAACTGAACAGTTATGTCTAAGCTTAGAAACAGAACATTTTATTTTGATAAATATTCCGTTATATCGATCGCAAAAATTTTAAATAAATGATCTGTAATGTCAGTGCTACAGGTTCGATCCAATTTTAACCTTCAAGCAATTTTGCAATTATTTTAGTTTGAAATTTGCATTGCTATATACATTTAATCAGGTTGATAATAATGTTAATGTGAGTTATTATTACGATAGTTCTGCAAAGTATGAAACATTTCAAAACATTTTGATATGTCTCAGACGTCATTATATGTCAAGGGGTTAAGCTTCGAATGGAAGGTGTACTGCCATGTTTGCAATAATACAAGGTACACCGTGAAAGCCCTACACGGCCAAATTTGTTCCTTAATTTTGTTCCATATCAAAAAAAATATTCCGTAGAATTTGGTACGATTTTTATTAATTTTGCATTTACTACGCCACTGAAAATGAAATTATATTTTCAGCATTTTTAAAATTTGTCTTATAGAAATCAGTAGCCCCGCGTTCATCGGCTAAAAGAGATAACGATTGTTGACAATCAAGGTGGTTGCAACTGCATAAAAGGAGGAGAACCTAGGAAAATTACGCGTTTTATGATGGGGATTGTATTAAATCAATAAGTGGAATATAATGGGGAACACAGGAGAAAAGATCAAAAGTTCGAAGCAAAATGTTGGAGTTGCTTTCTTCGCGAGAAAATTGAGTTTGATTTTCGACAAGCTACGCGTGCACCGAGATGCAGTTACACGCGTTCATGAGGTACATTGAAGTATGGGGAATGTTCATCGCTCGCAGTAGGAGCTTACCGGCTCTCCCCCGGCCCCTGCACACTCCTCGAGCACCAACAACCACACTTTCCTGCACATGTACCCGGTCGAAGTTGAAACTCAATTTTCTCGAAGACGAAGCAATTTACGAAACAATTTTATTCCATATTTCCTTTTTCTTATTTTCCCATCGTAGGATTACCACTTTTCGGCTTTTGCGATCTTCTCGCTTGTGCCGGCAGTTACGACGCATCCTTCTGCCTTTACATTCAAGTTCATTCTACCTTACATATTGGCTGAGGCAGATGTGCGATACGATACAATTTTGTACGTAATATACATCAGTTTTTCAAAAATTATAAACAGATATAAATATTTGAAATTACATACAAACTGCACAATTCATTCGTGAGTATTTATTAGTATTAACAGTAGGATGTGGACATTATTCATTTATTGATAAAATTGGATAAAATTTAATATAGTAAAAATATTAAAAGAATTTGAAAATATGTACAGTGAATCCAAGAAGTATTTAAACACTAAATACATGATTCTCGAAAAATTGCCAATATTTAGACAGTAATAATTTGATAAAAAATAACGACACGGTCATAAAATTTGACTCATTTTAAAGCTGAAAGCCTCTACTTTCAAAATCTATCGTTCATTTTATTCCAGGATCTTTTTTCATGTCGTAACGAGCGAGAAACTGAAGACGCGTTTCTTATTGAAAATGTTACACATTCGAACGTCTGTGAAGACTTTGAAAAATTTTTCTTGCTACTGAAACCAACATAGATTTCAAGATTGAAGCTTCCTCTTTACAACGACATCTTAAAAATTGATTTACGATTTTTTTTCACTGTTTTATGCAACAAAAATGAGGGACAAGTTCGGTCGTTTATAACCCTCTTGGTGTAACTTATACTAGTGTAAAGTTGACGACACAGCTCTCATTTGAAGCTCGATGAAACGGCTAAAAAAATTGTACATCAATTTTTAAAATGTCGTTGTAAAGAGGAAGCTTCAATCTTGAAATCTATGTTGGTTTCAGTCGCAAGAAAAATTTTTCAAAGTCTTCACAGACGTTTGAATGTGTAACATTTTATACATAGAAACGCGTCTTCAGTTTCTCGCTCGCTACGTCATGAAAAAAGATCTTGGAATAAAATGAACGATGGATTTTGAAAGTAAAGGCTTTCAGCTTTAAAATGAGTCAAATTTTATGACCGTGTCGTTATTTTTTACGAAATTATTACTGTCTAAATATTGGCAATTTTTCGAGAATCGGGTATTTAGTGTTGAAATACTTTTTGGATCCACTGTATATTGCCTTCAGCGTATTAAAAATTAATACAATTAATGCAGACAACTTTTATTTACGAAGATTCACAATTTAATATCAGTGCACAATATAACTTAAAAAGAAAAATGCAGTGAATAGCATTTCCCACTCTTCGGTGATGAACATTTTATGTGTCCATCTGTACGAACGTAAAAATGCAAATTGTTTTGGAATTACCGCAGGTAATTTTCATTCTGCATAAGAATTCACGGTGAACAATGCAACTATTTTGCAGAAAATTGTCAAACTATCTGTAATATTTTTTCGGCGGCCACAACGTGTTTCTCTGGTGCGCAAAATGGGGAATAACATGTTTTGTGGGGCAACGCGACATTTCCATATTCCGCGTAATTTGAATGAAAAGCACGGTTTGCAATAAACCGGGCAATCCGCCATTGCAGTCGTAAAAAATTGCACAAAGGTAACTTCCGAGTGAACATTTAGAATAAAAATGTAATCCCGAAGGCAATGAATATGTAATTCTCTATGACAGAATTCTTTTTTCATCGGATTATAATACGCATAATTTATCGATGTAAATACCATAAATTGAAGAATAAATTTATTATTCATTGCTCAGTACAAATTATTCACTAACAACTCAGTTATAATTAAAAACGAATTAAATTAATAATAATTAAAAACATTATTCAGCATAAAAAGAGCAATGAAAACATTTGTCTTACACAGATTACATTCAGAGGAGACGTTTAAATAGAATGGAAAGAATTTCGTCGAATGGATTCATTCGATCGAAGGTTGCTTCATTATACCATGCGGAGAATGCAAGAATTTTCCGTGGGATTTCATTTTCAGATTACATGAATAAAAAGATGAATTAAACCGCTTACGTATTAGATATCCCAGCGACGTAACCAAATTTTCATTACGGTGGAATTGCTCGGTCGATCGCGATGGCGACGCGGCTCGGCGCGGCGCGCGTATAATCTTCGTCCGGTCGACTTCGTATCATATTAAAAAGGATTTGCGCGCAGCCTTACGACTCGGTGCGCAAGGTGAACACCATATTAGATGCCATAATTTAACTGAACCTCGACAGACTGTAAACTAAAAACGCGCGCGTTCCCCGCGTTCCTCTGTTTGCATGTAAACATCGACCGAGCGGTCGAGTTTGCACGAAGAAGATTCGTTTCGAAGTCAATTTCTGATTTCGATTGTGCCGCGAACGCTTTTCATATCGACCGCAGCGATGCGAATTGTCGATTATAGGTGGACTGCGGATTTTTACGGGAAATTGAAATTTTCTGCATTCTGCACAGAAATTACATCTATTATTGTAATTATTTCAATCAGTGTACGCAAAAGTCTTTTTCAATAGCCCTTACATAACGATTTATATTTACAATGGTTAGAGTCCACGGCATTTCTGAACAAAGAAGAAAATCATTAAACATTTTCCCAGTAGATTGTAAGGAACGAGCAAAACTGTAAAATTTTATTTATTAATATTATTAATTTTATTGAATACAAGCATTCATTTTTGTCATAACTGCATAAAATCAGAGTCAACCAGATTCAGACTTGTCTTCCACTCTACTCTTCCCCCACGCTTCCGCCACGGCCCGGTCACGTGACAATGTCACATGACTAATCCGCTACTGGCAGAAAGGGGGTAACATCTACCCTCACTGCGTAAAATCTGCAGTCTATTTACAAATAAATCTTAATAGAATCTGTTAACTGTGAAGACCATGGTTAAAATAAACACCGGTCGCGAACGTGTTAAACCATGACTCACAGAAGAGAGAAAAAACGTAAAAATTCCGCTATCGAGACGAGAAGGGCTGACGAACGAGGAATATCGGAATTTAGAAACCGCAGCGCAAAGTGATCTTAATTAAGCATCGCGTCTTGATTCAATTACGAAGCAACGGTGCTCCTTCGCCTCGGCATTTTACTAGGGCCGGCCACTTAACATAGCGACGTCCCCAACAAGCAATTATGGGTCTCCATTAAGCATACGAATCAGAGAGAAGCCAAGGGAGCCTGGCAATTATTCCGAGCGGCTAATAAATTTAGCTGGCCCATGTATAAGTGGACCGGCGTTCCTCGTTCGTGGCCGTGCTGGACCGGGCCGGAATGGGCCGGAACGGGCTAATATTGTTTACGGCGTGAAGTTAGATTAATCCTATAATAACGGTACCGAAACGTGACCGTGGTCACCGAAGAGTCGAGCCTTCGCGACACTAACGATTCCCATGGTGACGATCAAACGCAACCACAGTACGATGTACCTATGGACGTGGCGGTCATCTTGGTCTACCGAGGGTCAATAATTAGGGAGAACCCCATAATTGGACAACTTGAATGATACACACGGTGTACATGATCGTCTACGGTCGCCACACGTGATTCTCTATTACGTTGTTACATATGTCCGAGTTTTAGTAGATCTCTCGCTCTGCGATTTATTTCACAGACATCACAAGGATTTTTAAGCGTTTATGAAGAAAGACCCGTCATGCTAGCATTAAAGAGCGGCTTTGCACTTTTGCAATTAACCTGTGTTCCATGTTAATTAAATTACTCGAACGAAATAACAATAACAAATGAGGTTGCGATTTATTTAGTTTATTTAGTTTATTTCAACTTACAGTTCGCCAATCTTCACTGAATAAAGTAGAAAACAGAGTAGCAAGTTGAATTTATTGGTCGGGTGTTGACAAATTGCTGTTGTCAAACTGTCGAGAGAAATCCATTCAGTTAATAGAAGGTCTATAGAAGTCGTCCAGAGATCGTGGCGCACCTGTGCCAACCTGCTACCTCGCATAATACATGATAGTTCTCAATTTTTCAATATTTTCGCAACGGTGCTGTGCGATCAGTTGGCGGGTCGGTGTCGATCGCTGCATTCATAATTCATCGATTAAACGTACAGGCGTTTCGATCCATGGGGATTGAAATGAAAGATTGATCACGTGGGAGAATTCTGTTCTCCCTGTTCCTCGCAAATTCTGGTACGTAAGTGAAATCCCGCGATCAATCTTGAATTATAAAAGCTCTGTTTAACCGTTTCGCTCGGTAATCGAAATTGTTCGTGATATTCGCTAAATACTCCTTTTCTGAAGCATTTATACAAACGTCGATTTTAAATGTAAATTAATACGAAATTACTAGAGAGAATGAGAATACAAAGTGTAGAATTAACCCCTCTATTTATTTATTTGGGACACCCTGTAGAAATATGGGATAAAATAGTTTTACGATACTTTAGAATTGTTGTTTAAGAGAACAGTTCACTTGAGACCTATAGTTCCTTTGAGACTTTTGTTGTTCTCTGTAGGATGCAATAAAAAGAATTTTTGACATTGAAAAAGAGGTCAAGGTTAATTCTGCGGCACATTTTTTCAACCGATCTCCACCGATTCAAAATCACGCAATGGTCGCGACGTGTAATATTGAAACACCCTGTACTAGAAATTTCATTTCGGTTATATATTATTATATTATTATCCATTCTTCACTAAATAAAAACTAACAAATTACTAAACCCTATTTTTTCACCTAACTGTACAAGAAATCCGCAGAATTTTCTTAACGAGCTAATATTTCGCAGTGTCCTCTCGAGAAGGAATTCATGAAAATCGGTTGCTTGCGTTAAACGAGAGTCCTGCGTTAAATGGAAATTCCGATGTTGAAAACATTGCGTGAGGAGGGGGTGGGTGGTAGAGCGGGGGTCAAACACAATCCAATCGACAGTAATTAAACAGACAAGACACCGAGCAGACAAGACACCGAGCAGGCAGGCAGGCAGGCAGGTAGGCAAGCGGTGAAACAGATCCGATCAATGTGAATCCTCGCAAGCAAGCAAGCTCGAGTTAGATTAATTTAAAGGCATTCTTTCGGGCGCAAGTTTAATTAAAGTTGCACGCCCGACCCACAGTCACGGGCTGCTTGTGGGGGTTGAATAGCGATCGAACAAACGAACGGATGAACTCGTTACTCGACGCGAAGCGGAATGAAGCGGAGCCGAGCGGGCCGAAGCAGAGCGGATCGGAACACGGCGGCGGCGTATCGTTTTCACTTCGCCCGGTGCGCGCCAACTACAAAACGCATTACGGAATAATGCAATTACCCTCGACGCCTCTTCCGCCAATTTCACGGCAGATTCTCCACCGGTGCCGGCTGATTTTTTTCTCCCTTCGTTCGGGGGCCAACCCGACCGACGATCAAATTATTCACGAAGAACTTTCATTTATTCCGGAACCCGCGGAGAAAAACTCTCCCCGCACCCCGCGCAACGGCGCAATATCGTCGACTTTCGCGAAGAATTTCTGCCCGGCCGACGGTGTTCGCCACTTTAAAATTTCACTGTGCTACGACGCGGATGGATGAACGAAGAAAATGCAGACCGGCTACGCGTGTTATTGTTGGAATCGTCTAGGATCACGCGCCACGCTCGAACAGAGCCTCTTTGCTAGAGATACCAAGGTTACGGAAATAGAGCGAAGAACAAAACTGTACACACAAATGAAATTCGAACACGAGTAAATGTTTATTCTTCCTCCGCGGTCCGCGTGCGGCCATTTTTCTCCCCGGGGATGAAATTAAATGTTTCGCCGTATTTTTATGCGCCAGCGGTGGAGTACCTACAGTTCACGTTTGCACAGTGAGTAGAAATATTTTAATACTTCCCGAGAAAAATACGTAGACGTCCCTTTTAACGTATTTTGTAGAAGTAGCTCCTTTTCAATTAAAAAGAAAATGTGTAAGCTGTTGGTTAATACGCTCCTCAAGCATACACAGTTGCGTGGAGCGTGTTAGGAGAATGATTCAACCATTTTTTTTTTATTTAGGGGTTTAATGTCGTATTCACTGTATGATTATTAGCGACAATACAATTTGTTAACGTTAAGAGATCACAAAATTTACAAAAAATTACAAAATTTACACTAATTTCAAAAAATTATTAAATTATACAATTATACATATACAAAATTATGAAATTATTAGAAAAAAGGAAAGGAAAAATTGCAACAGTTTGTTCGTCAATTTGGTCTCGTTGATAAACTGTGGTAGATCGGAAATTTTTTGCTCCTCTAGATTATCTTTAAGTGATGGTTTCAGTTTTAACTTTTTCGGGTTACGTCGTACTTGATGCAGTTTGAGATTAAATGGTCAACTGTCATACGAACCTTGCACACATCGCACTGTAGGGGTGGCCCTCTTGTTAGGAGGTGGGTCATTTAGGAGCTCATTTTTATTTTATACATTAAATCAATAAACTATGCTTAATTTGTAGCGTCACATGTTGAAGAAATACATCTCATAACACTGACTTCTGTTTACGTGTCTCGCATTTTTGAGTTCGAGGTCGTGTCAAGGTCATAGTATACGAGGCCGTTGAACTCTCCTCAGCAATAATATATGTACTAAAAAGACATGTGTTGACCTTCATTTTTCACGAACAAATTCTGTTTTGAATTTCTCTCTATTGCATTTTCTAGCCCACTAATTAATTGTGTTCCAAACATTCTACTTCCGATACAGAATTGATAGTACTGCCCTTCGTATTCTGACATTTTTTAAAAATCTGCGTACGCCATAAATACATAAAGATCCGCAGTCTATTGATTAAACGAGTTTTACGCAAGAGTAATATACATAGCAAGATTCATTTAATTCTTGTAAAGAACTGTAAACTGTATTATTCAACCTAATAGATTTTGTTTGAAGTCTTCGTTACGAAGCCGACTCGTTTACACAGGGTTTATACATTGTTAATCGTTGTTATTTATTGTGGCAGATAGTGACAAGCTGTTTCGGTAACAGAGAAAGTACAAATGGAAGAGAGTTATTTGGTCGGGCAGGTTCAATGAAGTCACGACAGCCGAAGGTTGAACGAATCCGAGCGAACAATTTCGTGACAATAGGTTGTAATTTCAAGTGCTCAGAGCTTTGCATGCGACTGACGTATGTAGGTTCACGACGTCTGCAAACTTATGGGTGAGTGTGCGGGAGGACGTGAATTTATAGCTACGACTGGGCCATGTCAACGCCGATGTTGCCCGTTTCCTTTCAAGCCCAACAGCTATTTCATTATTATTAACTGAACTTATTTAATCGCACAAATCACGCGGAAGCCATTGCGAAAATACACGATAACAATGAAAATACTGGATCGTCGCAGGCGTTCGTGCTCGATTTTGAAAATTACACGTACGCGATTACATTCCCGAGTAAACAGTTTTATTAATCATAGTCATCATCGGTGGTCTCAATTTTAGTCAAATTTAAATGTTATATAAAGTTGTACCGAATCTCTTAATCCGTAAGAAATGTGCAGGGTGTTGAGAAAAAACCATTCAATATTTACATGGTATACAGAACACAAAAAAAGTCTTGGTAAACATAGGTCGAAAGGTCAACCGTTTCTGAGATATCAACATTTTTGTTTGCAAACATCATGAATCGCTGGCCTCTCTATATTTACTTAGGATCCGCAATCGTCGATACACAGCTGACTGATTCCGGATGAAATCTACTGTCGGCACTTGAATGAGGACATTCAGAATGTGGTTTATAAATACGGAAGTAAACATCGCATGCGATTGAAGTAAATGCGTTGATCGTAATGCTAGCAAACATGTTCACATTCTTTACTCAGCATTGTATGTACTACACAAAAATCGAATGGTTCTTTTTAACACCCTGTATATGATTTCAGGAAAAAGGATCTCTGTCAGTACCAGAAGGGTATAGTGTGAGACAAGTCTTTGTTCCCAATCTGATCGTATGTGTTAGTTCAGTTTTTTTTTCATATGAGTGTGATAATATTTAGAACACTAACAAACTCACTATTGATTTATGCAACTCTCGGAAAATCCAACATATGCTTTTGTAATCATCCAATACATAAATTAAATACAACGTAGTAAAATAGATGCAAAATAAACAGCATCAGTTGCAAACTGCAGCAACTAATTGGAAAATGTCTGAAATTCCTACAGTCTTTCCACTGTTTCAAATTGTTTGTTTCAAGTTTTCTCGCAATATTTCGCACTAGGTCTAATCCTGCTAACGAGGACTTTGCTAAATATTATAAATATTTCCCTTTGAGGATTAGCTTAAAAATGCGTACAAATTTTTCGTTATTTAAATAATTCAATAATCTGTTTGCAAGGAATTACGTGTGTATTTTAAAATTGTTCGCAATACTGAAATTCGAAGAATCATAATAATAATAATTCTACTAAACCCATTCTCTGCGGAGCACTTAAGAGAAGTTGATAATTGAGCTGTTGAAATGTTTATGCAAATTCAGATTTAAAGAATCAATAACTAAATAAAATGTTGTTTTACTGACTTTTTCTATGCGCTACTGTATGTATAAAGATCTGATCTGAAATAAAGATCTACTGTTTGTACTGTATGTGTATTGAAATTAAAGCTCTGAAATTCGTACGTCAGATGTAGTTGCAAGACCGCATTTCGAACCAGAGCTTTTTAAAATTGCGATATGCAACATGTGGACATTGCGAGCAATCTAATCAAACGTGATGACCATGGAGTCTAAAATATTCTCGAAACTCGTACTGGAAGAGATAAATGTCTGATTGATGACTGTTTCAGTACGTTCGCATCGCATAAATATCCACAGGATATTTAATCTTGTTATATTACCATATACAGAAATTATGTACTGTCATATACTCATTAACCTCTTGACGCCAGTCTGCCTATCTCGCGTTTTTCAAGTCACCGGCGTCAGTGGGAGATACGGGTCTATGCAACTATTATATTCAGTTATGCTGTTCCTGCGGCGACATCATCTGACAAGCACGGTGTACCGAAAATTTTTCCTACGTCTCTCGTGTGTCTGTAGCATCGCTACACGTTGAATTGCGAACCATTGTTTTTAGCAAAAATAAATAAATAAAACATTTCCGGGCGAATTCCAAATATTTTCAACGTTCTCCGGATAAAATAATATTTTATAAACTTATTGCAATCAAATATTTCCAAAGTTGTACGCATACTTGAAAAATAAACGGTTATTTAAACTATTTGAAATGGTATTTTACCAAACTCCGAAAGTGTTAATAACCTGCGAGTAATAATTCGCGGCTACTCTATCATTTAATCGGCGACAGCGCACCGGTTGACCCGAAATCAATATTTCCCCGCGTAAAATCAAATAGTACTACAGTTGCCCCGTGCCGTTCCCCCAAGCCGCATAAATTATTAGCGAGCAGTTATTCATCCGGGAGAGAAGCACGTAGGCAGGAAGAGTTCTGAATGATTGATGCAGCCCAGTCCTAAGTCCTCGCCGCGACTTAACGCCAACCTATGCGAAAAGCAATGGTTCGAAGACTGCCAAGCAGTGCTTTAACCCTGCACAGCATTCGTTTCTTTGATTGCGAGACCATTCGCTCGGAAGCTACGAGGAAAAAAAGAGTATTTCTATGGGAAACAGTGATTGTGAATGTATCAACTGAAACATTCATATACAAAATTTTTGTTTTTTTTTTGTTTTTTATTCAGCAACTCAAACCACTATTTAGCTTTAAGAGTATAGAATTTCAAATGCTATTAGAATGAATTAGTTTAGGTCTCTTTGAATTATACAATTCCAATGGCCAAATTACGTGGTTTGCGGTTTCACTGCTCTGTTTACATTTACATTTGCAGTCATTAATTAAGCCAACCCGTACTAGGGAAGCAACTGGGTTATTATCAATAACAAACTGATCTGTTGAAATTAGTATTATCACGTTGAGTGACAAATATCAACACCGAAAATCAGACAAAATCAAAACAATTTCATTAATAACACCGAAACATAATTTTTGTGTGAATCCGAAATGTAGGGTATACTTTTTGGATTCGCCGTGGAATGCCAATGATAAATATGACTAATGATAACAAAAAATGGGGCAGAGCGAAAGGGAAACTATAATTTCACCATTTCGTGGAAAAATATTGAATCATGGATATGTTGGGAGGGGGAGGGGTGAGCCTCTCCCTCTCTATCTCTCGATCCCTAGATCCCTAGATCCCTAGACCTCTAGATCTCTCTGTCTCTCTCTGTCTCTTATACTTTTTGGTGCCACACTTTTGGTGTCTTTTTTTTTGAACGATAAAACATATCCATGTTAAAAAGTAAAACAATATGTACAGAATGTTCTTGTTAGATTGATATATATGTGTTTGCGTGCGTATGTATGTTGTTTTGATATATTTTCTTCGCAGGGATAGAGGTAAAGCTGCAAAGAAATCAGTTCTTTAGATGTAGCACAAGGGAACTGTAGGACACACAAAGACTGCGCGGCAAAACAGGAAACTAAGAAAGAAACTGCTTAATTACCTGTCCGGAACAGCGCTTCGAAATCTCGGGCTTTACATTTTTAAACGACCAGACCGTAAACATTCTCGAAAGGGTAATCCGAAGGTAGAAAATAAATTCAGCAACAACAAACATGAAACCTAAAACTGCTCTTTGGTATGGAGCTTGTTGAAAATTTAATGGAAATTCCTGATGGAGAAGAACAATGACCTAGTAATGAAATTCTTAATTACCTTCTTCTATAAAGCTGGCAAATGAGAATATCCGTCACAGAATATTTGCGTAAAAAAGGATCGATATTCTGAAAGTTTACAGTGTGTAGCATTTTTTTTCATACCTCTGCGGCGATATTCAACCCTCTACTATTAACAACGAAAATTGATACAGTTTTTGCAAAAAAACCAATTTCGAGTAGCCGTTTACATGCAGTACTCGTATTAAAATTGAAAATTGAACAGAGTGAGGATCTTTATGCGTTTAGCTTTTGAAAATTTTCGAAAAAAAAACCAGAATAGAAAGTTCCATAGAATTTCATACGATTTTTATTTATTTCAGATCTACGAAGCCTAGTAAAACTGAAAATTAGATTTTATTTGTTTCCACTTTCTTAAAATTTCCACTTTCATCTAGAAAAATTGATAATTGCATAAACATCCGCAATCTACTTATAATGTTCAGTTGATTTATAATGTTATATCAGATCATCCCCTAAATAAGGCCTCTGCTCTAGTTGCACAGTCCTGCCAGAAATAATGAAACTTTTTTTCTCCAACCTATTTTTCTCATAAATGCTTAAAATCTGCAATCTAAATCATTTTCTGCAATCCATAAAATTCTATGCAGAACTCTAATGATTGTGATTGTTTTTTTGTATTTCACTTTACAACAATATACAACGAAATTTATTATGTACTGGTCCCCACCCTCGCGGTTTCTAATTGCTAGGTAGAATCCAACGAGACAAAGGAGTTTAGATCGTTATAGTGCTAATAGATTGTTAAATAATTTGCATCTACATAAATAAAAGATCCGACGGAATCGCGGGAGAGAATAATCGTACGTCTCCCTCCTTTCGGCGTTACTATTGTGCGACCTATAACAGTGAAATATAAGGGCTCAGCTATGAAACATCAGGAGAATAGATGTCGTCGACGTCGTCTTCGGTGGTCTGCCACGAACAAATCTTCGTTAGATCCTTGCCGCGAAGATTGCCAGGGTCCATTACTCACACCGGCAAACCGGGAACGTCTGTGACAACGCGAAATAAGTGTCGGAAGGATCTCCATGTTGGTACATTCGAAACTCGGATCTTTTGAAAGCAGAAAGAGGAAGACAGAGCTCGGGGAAGAGGCACCTACTTATCCGCTAAGATTCGCCGAATATACATCACTGCGGATTACATCCGGCGATTTTTCATTCTTGCGAATGCAGGTTGTTGGTAATCTGCCAGCTCCCGATCTACCTGGCAAGATCGCAGAGAAGAGCGAAGCATAAAATGATGCTTAAACGTCCTCGTAACATTCGAAATAACGCTTAAGCATTTCTTTTATTGTACTGCTTAAAAGTGTATAAAGACCTATCATAAAATATTAAAATTCATTGAAATGACAAAGCTACGACTAGTCGGTGCAAAGCTTTAACACTTTGACTGCCAAACTAGAAACCTAAAAAATTCCATCAAATCAATGTAGGTTATTTAATGAAATAAAAATTGAAAAAAATTATATGTATGACATGGAATAGTCCTCCAACTTTCTGGCATTTTACAGATCCTAATAAAATTTGGTACGATTAATATATTAGCGTAAAAATTCATTTTAAAACTTGGACAAATAGTTCCGTCACCCACATATGGGTGACATGGCAGGCAACGTGTTAAATGCGTTTTTCTTGAAACTGTACGGTGTGAAAATTATAAAGCGTTACAGACGAATATCTCTAAAAATATTGACTATACGCAAAAATGTTTCTCGATGGACACTCCAAGGTGAGGCGAAGGTCAACTTTCTTTTTTTCAATGGAATGATACGTTTTTTTATCCACCATCGAATAGTGCGTTTTAAAATGATTTCAATGATCTATCACTCAAGGTCGTTCAAGGTCAAACTTGCAGGGAAGTGCAGAAAATGTGTGATCGTTTTATTTGTACTTTAGTTTAGTATGCGTTCAAAACGATCACCTCTTACTTCAGTACACTTAACAATGATGCTCTAACTTTGCTCAACATTTCAACATTTGTCTTAGCACAAGCTTCCGGTATTCTGACTTTCGTGTTTTCACGCGTCGTAGGCTTAATGAACATTACACAGTTTTTGATGTGACCCCATAGAAAGTAATCGAGCGGCTAGGACCTCCTCGACCTACCCACTTTTCTGCACAGATTTCATTTGCAAAATTTGCAACGTGCATATAACTTAGAGTCTACAAAACACATTTTTTAAATTTTTGTTATTGGTGTATATAAAAAAGTTGTAACAATCACTTTTTTCAACGTGTTTGTTAGACGTCATTTATCAAACTAATCCTTCCAGCCTAAAAAGTCGTTTGGTCCATTCATAAAAAAGTTATTCTGACATAAAGCGTTGCTCCTCAGTGACGTAAATCGAGGTAGTAATATCTGGTGAACTTGGAATCATTAAATGCAAGAAGACTGGTGTATCAAACATCCCAATTCTTCAGTTTATATTTCATTGAGTGAATTACTTTGATTTTATGGAATTGTTGAAGTCAGAATGCCAGTAGTATAGCTGAGTGACGTCATCGTTCCGCTGGATTCGAGCGAATAGGGCCAGAACCGGTGCATCGATCCCCCCATTATCTACTATTTCATGTTGCCCTTCCTGTATGTATACACTCCTAATCTCCCTAACCTCCTCCTACACTCCACACGAATTTGGTGGATGGGGGAGTGTCGTCGCAAGCAGTGTCGCCAGATCAAGACTCGTGTCCCCACTCTACCTTCCCCTTCTACCGCGGCGCGATCACGTGACGCGTTTCGTCTCTGTCGTAGCGGAGTCGAAGTCGAATAGACAGTCGAAGGGGGACACGAATGCCTGAAATTTCCTATCGGGCACGCGAATGAAAGCTGTCGCGATAACACACAACGCTGGTTTCTGAATGAAATTCCCGCGGGTAATTACGGTAGGGCACTTTCTTGTCTTTTCTCGCGACGCGCTTCCTCGTTGCGGGCATTTCTTTGGCAGTAATCAGCGAGCACGAGCTCGCGAAAATATGAATGCGACGAGCACCAGGCTGCCAGGAGCCTGGATCCAATAAAGAGCAACGGGGCGGCGTTCTGCCGGCTATAAATCGGCTGTGATAATAATCGATGCCCTCGGAACGAATCGATTTATATTACGTGCCGCGAATGTTCTCGCGTGACAGCCGGGAAATGACGGCGCAACGGCCAGCAGGCTTCGTAGGTTCAGCGCGATTCAACGTTCTCGTCCATTTCATTTTAGGAAGCACCGGTCGAGGAACGTTTAGTTTTATCCGGAGTCTTGGACGAAAGATTCCCATTGATATTGTTTTTAACCCTTTGCAATAATAAAGAATAATAAAGAATAATTCCATTCTATATTATTTTTCTCCATTTTATGGATATGAAATTGACATAATACTTATTTAATAATGTAAACAATATTTTGAATAATGGTACAGCAATTTTTAGTGGCGACTCTGAGGCGCCACTCGAGTGCTAAGTGTTAATATTTCGATGATAATTTTTAACAATACATTACACAATCGTTCGCACAAATATTAGGTGGACCGGAAAATAATGTCGTTTCTTTACATTAAATTTAAAAAAATACATTTTTAACAAGTTTTTAGTATTAATCAATGATGTTTCATCCTCGTTACAAACAACCTTTTGCCACCTAAAGTGCAAATAAATAAATGTACGAACGTCTAATTCACTTAGATAAACATCGCAAATATTTTTGGTAGCAACTGTTGCGTTACTACCCTTGTGAAACTGAAAAAGCATACAATGCCGACTATGTACCTTTTCTGGTATTTGGTTGAAAAGTTCACTTTAATCTTAAAATATCTTGGCACGACTTTGTAGTACACATTGAGTTAATAAATAATAAGTAAATATTGTCATGCGCAGAAAGGACATTACTTTCCGGTCCACCTAATATTTCAGGATAAAGTACCGTTCAATTCAATTTGGTTGATCTTTCAATCGTGTTTCTACGTATGTATGATTTTTTACGATCAGCGAAATTTTCATAGTTTCACTAAAAAATTTTATGTGTTTTCGATTGATATCGATTGCATCTTTAGTTGTTAACGACTGGGATAGTTAAATGTGTTTTTACGTTCACGATTACAATTGGTTTCTTCATAAGTGTTCCCAATTGTTGCGCACAACTTTTATTATCACGATAATTGCCAAATATTTTTCGAATTAATCATTTAACAGGAAAAATATTTTCTAGACCTAACCCAATGTAACAGTGATAATTCGATCGTATTTGTTTTTCAAATCTGAACTAAAATTACGAAAGTATTACACAGTTAGCGTAGTCTTTCTTCCATGGTATCGAAGTAACATTATTAACACTCCAGATTATAGCAGATATTTTATATGTTGGAAATTAGTAAGAAAAGTCTTCGCATGAATGAAAACAAAGCGATAGGACAATACTCCATACTCGGTGGAAAAGATTCATTACTGTTTGAACGTATCTCCAAAGCAATGACTTATATTGGCAATATCGAGTCAAGAAAAGCATTGTAATCAGTTAGAAAAGGAAGAATTAATATTTCCTTTCACAGCGATATCTTTTTGCTTGGTAAATACTGATTGGTATGTACATTCATAAAATGTGGCAACCTCTTGAATCATTTTCTTGTTATTATACTCGACGATGGTCGATTAATGCTCGAATGTCGATTCATAGAGCAGTGAAAACGCGATAAAGCTGCATAGAGGTATTATCATGTCGATAATACAATTTCATAGCGTCGCCAATATTATTAGCATAATGTTTTACTATTATAGTAAACCTGAGTACACCCGCAACGCCATTAACATTAGACGATAAAAAAAGCGTTATCACACCTCAACCTGATTAACTCTTGCCATGGGTCATTCATAGTTAAACCGACTTTGTAAAAGTCATGGTACCTTGAGAATTCATTATCGATCATGCGTGTGTCACCAGAGCTCCAGATTAGCAGAACTTACTAATATTATTTTTTAGTAGATTGTCTTCCACGAAGTCTTTGCATTTTTCTTTTCACTCAATCGGTGGTATCGTTCGCAACAATAAATATTAACACGCAACAAAAGAATACTTTCTGGTCAACCAAATGTAACGATTTTTAAACACGTTTTTGGCCACTTTTTTTAAGGTTGTTTGAACTACTACAAGTACAGTGTATGCAAAATATTATAAAGATTTAATTTTTGTATTAAATAAATAAGAATGTAATAATATTTAAATTGTTATAAGAATATGTAAAACTAATGAATAATTACTATACAATTGCATAAATAGTCAATTAGAACATTTTTTCATCCAATAATTATAATCTTACACAGCATTATATGCGAATTTATTAAGTGTACAAATTAATTCATAAGCAGTTCTAATTTAATTTTGAATCTGTATATTATATTTATACGATGGAGTAAATACACTAATATATGAAATTACTTTCGAATGAAATTCATTAAGAAAAGGCTACGAATTACACAGAATATTTGCATTTTCGTAGCAGAGAGAGAAAAACAACATTCAAGAGGTTTGCTGTCTTTTCGCCGACGGGTCGATAAAGACCCGCCGAGCGCCGGGCAAAGTACGTCGCGTCGTGTCGTGATTCGAATCGTGCAAACGTTTGCGAATCGGCCGGTGTTTCGCGGATTCTGCTTCTTGTTTCCCCGGCTATCTTAATAGCGTGCTTGTTTGCTTGCACAGTGTGCGCCGCTCGTTCGAATGCTCGCATTAACTTACGCGGCGAATTGCCTTGACGATTACTTAACGCCATTTTCAACGTAAACACGCTACCGTATCGTCGCCGCGACTAGAATATGTGCTTGTAGCGGTGCGTTTCATTCAGATTGCCCTGAATAGTGGCGGACAGGAACAGCAGACATGGGAGAAACTTTCGCAGGACAAATTACACGGCAATTTACACTCACGATTAAGAGATTTACTGCATTATTTTACTATCGCTGAACGCGAATTAACCTCTCGCCTTGCACCAGTCAGACATTCTCGGAGAAGATTTCGAGTTACACTCGATGAACGAAGGACTCGAATACCAATTAGTGTAAGTGCAATTTTCTCGTATCAATTTATCTGAACCATCACGGTTCAGTTTCTTTTTTACTTTTTTACTCAAGTTTATTTCTACGTCATCTCCTTAACCCCTTTCGATATAATATCGAGGCAGTCGCGCGATGAAGATTTCGAACAGAATGTAGATTAATTTCAAAATCAATTAATATTTTCGGCGCTCGGGTTCGATCAATTGTTACTATTTAATAGCATGTTTGCAATATAATTAACGACGTTTTATTTTAGACCATTTTCAAGAAAAATAATTGCGTTTGCTATATGTGAAAATAATTGGAACATATTTTTAAGAACAGGAGTAACCCCCTTATTTTAAAATTTTTTAAAATTTTTAAGCGACAATACACAACACACGTGCCAGTTCCATGGCCGTAGGGGATAGAAGACACTTTCGTAGATTAATTTCTATGGAACCAAAATATAATTCTATTTCGTTAGATTGAAAAATACATGGAAATTTTCTTGTTCATCCTTTAGAAAATTTTGAACAACAATGATCTAATCATTGTAGACTGTAAAATAAATCGTAGAGGTTGATGAATATATTGTTCTTAACCTTCACGTGTTTTTTTCTTGCAACCAGATTTAAAGAATCTTAATTACCCCAGTTCTCGTGCTTAGAGGCTTACAGTAATGGCGCGGAGTAGGGGTTGTCACGTGGTACCTACAAGTTTCTCGACGATCAGTATGTTTACCCTGCTCGCACCTGTTCACACAGCGAACTAAGCGAAACTTAAAGCATAAAAGAAAAGTCATTGGACGCGTTTCAGTGAAATTTCTCAGGGAAAATTCGCGTCATTGCTTTGATTGTGTCAGTTAGTGACTTTCGTCTCAAACGAGAGCACGGGCTCGAAGAAAATTGAAAAACTTAATAGGAAAGTCGTTCTCAAAGAAGACTGGAAAACTTAATACGGAAATTGTTTCAAGCAAAATTCAGAAAGTTCATACGGAAACTCTTTGAAGAATCATCTTTCGGTACCGCTTAGCGCAATAATGCGCCGGTCGCTCGCTGACACAGTTTCAAACATTCCAAGATCGTCGGGTTTTTATAAATTTCCGGAATACCATGACAAAACCGACCCGCCGCGAATGAATTTTCCGGAAAAGGAAAGAAAAACGCGGAGCGCCAGAGGCAAGGAAAGTCTTTGATCCGCGAGAGATTATTGGATTGCTTTTCCTAAGAAATTCGGAGCGGCGAACTAGAAGAATGCCGGAGCCCGTTCTGCTCGGAAGAGTGTGTTCAATCGATGAGGATACAACGCGGGGAGAAACGATTGCAGAAAGTTCGCGGCGAGTAAAGTTTACCCGGCGGTAGCTTCCGTGGACGGAGAAACTATTTCTCATCGTGGGTGCGCTCTTGCGTTTCGATATCTGCGAACCTTGAAGGAAACAAAAAGGATACTGTCCATTGCGTTGCATTTCAATTACAGCGATACAGCGGAAACGATACAGCGATGTGGCTATTGTCAATTCAAAATTTTCTGTGTTTGGCGCAAGAAACAGAGGGCGCTTATTTTATATCTTGCATTAAGAATTTTCTTGCAAATATTTCAGATACCGTCTTTCGAGGAATTAGCGTATTTTAACGATGAATTTTTAAGCGCACTCGCATTTTCAGAAGCGCACGTACATAAACTGCGCAATGAAACAATTGTTACTGTCGTTAAATACCGAAATTTATGCGTTAGCCTTTTATGCAGCTCGGTCGCAGTGAACTCATTGATCGTGCGACGGCGGAGCGGGGTGATTGATTAACACTCAAGTTTGAATTGAGCCAATCAATCAATCTGTTCGGTTAAACTCTGTTTAGGACGGGACGGAATAAATAAACTTTCATAACACTGCGGACCGTTTCTCGATCGATTTTTCCGGTAAAGACCCTTCTGTTCTGTGTGGAGCGGGGCAACACAGACCGTTTCCTGGCCAGTGAAAACCATTTTTAAATCGTTGAGAGCTCTCCATTCCGCCTGGCGCTTCTACGCGAGCTAAGAGAGACCTAACAACTGGAATACCGGCGCGACGCGACGCCGCAAAAATCCTGGATAAATCTCGAGGGAGGAATCTGAACGAGTTCTACGGGCGCCGCGACGTACATTACCGGAAAGATGTCGGGGGACTCCGAAAAATAAAACAAAAAGTCCTTGGAGAAAATGGCCAAATGCGTACTTCTCGTCTGAATCGATCAATAAGATGGATAAAAAGAATAGATTAGAATATAATAGAATATACTGGAATATATGTATTACAATATAATTGAATGTACTACAATATATTAGAGAACAGTAGAATATAGTAGAATATACTGGAATATACTCTACTAACTCGAAAAGTCTCCCACAGCAACTAATTGCAGGGACCTGCAATTAAAATGCGCTAACATCTCCATGCAACTCGCAGTCGGCCATCGTCGGCAGTGCACCACGCGCGCAACGTTAGCATAAAGTAAGATACACGGGACAATAGGGGAGACAAACCGAGTCAATAGTTGTCGTCGGTGGAAATGCAAGGGGACGAGATCGTTCTCAACTATTTCGAGCGGTTCTCTCGTGTACGCGACCTTAAACCTCGCGGACCTTAACCTGTCAACTAGTTGATTCCTCAGCCATGACTTTCCACGTACGTAATTAACAGTCGTTCTGCATTCAGGCGATTGTCGCATTAATTGCAAATGAAACTGGGTGGAAGTTGAGGCGAAGGAAAAAGCCTGCATCCATAAACTTAGGTAATTTCTCAGTCAATATTTACACAAAGTAGAATGAAGTAGAACATTCCAACAAAATTGTAATGTTACGTGCTTAATGAATATTCACGTGATAAAACTGACTTAGTCGAAACATCGATAACCCCTTTCGTTACACATCTTGAATTTGATTAAGCTTGCCATTTCATCGATATTAATCTTCATTGGCCTCGTTCTTATCTTCCAGATCGAGATCTTCATTGTTCAACCTTCTAATCCACCACTGAATATTTTTCCCAATTCTTCAACACTTTTTCTTACGAATGAAAAAAGCTTGAATGACGGTAATAAATATACTATTTCGATCAACTCTGCCACAATATTTATCTAAGTAATTGAGAATTGGAAGGGAACAGATATAATGAAAAAGATTCTACAATTCATTAAATAAAATAATGACACTAAACAAGTACAAAAAAGATTAAATCTGCAAATAAAATATTAAAAACGTGATGATTTTCATTCTTTGATGAATGTAACGATGTAATGATACCTCATGGTTCATCATGAAATTTCATGAGACCGGTGCATGTACCGTTCGTATTAAATCAATTTACAAAATCCTATAACAAGAAATATGATCGAAATTGAAGATTTCCTCGATGACGTTGCGACTAACCTTATTTCAGGGCGAAAGTAATTGGCGATGTCCTTCCTTTCTGCGTTCTTCCCTTTCTGTTTACTTATCGACCAGCGTTCTCGGTTCCTCTTCTTGTTCTTTATTCTTCACTCGAGCAACTTTAAAAGAGAGCGATGAGTTCGAGGAATTAGCGCGCTCTTCTGACGGAAAGCTGCCTGGGATCTCAGACGACGCGTAGAATTTTATTTTCCGTGGAATCGAAGGCCATGCTTCCCGAATGTTTTGACGACCTGCGGAGAGAACGAGGTTTAATATATGATTAGATTAGATTAGGCACAATGCCTCCAGCACATTGCGTAACGCTATTGGTCAAAAACTTGTTTAGACACTTTACGGAGAAAAGAATCGCTTGCTCGACGCTCTCTTATAAGCGGAGTGCTGATATTCGTCAGTGATTTTTTATCAAAAAATATTACAATCTATACTTGCTAGTTTCTCGTATTTCTTAAAATTTTCCTAAAAACTCTGCATTATATTCTATTAGAATATTAACTCTTTCTTTATTTAGACTCTCTCTCACACACACGCTTTGTTACTAAATAATATTACAGGTTTTACTCGCCAGTTTCTCAACTGTTTATAGATTCAATTTTCTTTACTTAAAATTTTGAATCAACCTCTACGTTTATTAATAAGTTGTTTGAATATGCATTGTAATCTGTGATATTAATGTTCTTTTTATTTAGATGAGAAATCCAGGTACACGTATTTGACTATTTTCAATATAATTAGCAACAAGTATCGTTTAATCATTTCTTAGAAGACGAAGCAGAATTTGTTGAATGTCTATATTCACTTGGTTGCTTAAATATTGATAACAACAAGATTAGATTTGAGCTTAAAATAAAAGAATAACGTTCGCAGCTAACAGGCTTTGTTTGTAATCTTCACCAGTGACTCAATATTGTGCGACGAGGAGATAGGATGGCAGGAAGTTGTTCGGAATAAAATTTTTTTAAAAAATCAGAGTGCAAAAGATTAGCGATTCGGTTTGGATTCTACGGTTGCGTCTTCGATACAGAGCCAACGCTGCACCGTCCAAGATAGGCATTCGATTTCCAATCAACGGATTTTCTTGGGCAAACACGGGACGCTCTTTAAGAAACATTAATTTGCTCTATAAACAGCCGAGGCCAGAGATCCACTGTTTATTCAGCCCCGCGAAGAGAAAAATCCTTGCGAGAAAGTACGTGAGTATCTGCGGAAATCGGACGCAGAAGAAAACTTGTGTAAACACAAAGAGGGCAATTTCGTGGAAGAGTCACGATAGCTGCTATAAAACTGGAAGAAGCCTCCGTAGCTTCCAGCTCCCGGAGCTTCTCCAATCTTTCGGGGCTGTATTAGCTTACATAATCGTCTACTGTGAAGATATTTCGGGATATTCGATGGGACGTTTCCATCGAATTTAGAAGTTCCATCTTCACCCCGTATCGTCTACGGTGAATCTAACGAAACAATTTCACAACAAAGTTTGGCCATCGTGCAGCTTTTCCTTTCTCATTTTTGTGTCGGAGAAAGAAAAATAATTTCATGGCCAAGGCAACCTTAAACGTCACATCGTTATGCGACGTTCACAATCTTGCAGTTTACTCGCGGTGAAATTTATTTTGTACACTTTGGTGCTTATACAACATACGAAGAATCCGTTCTACTTTTTCAGTTTTATTTGTAGCACTATAATAATACATTTATTTTTACGGTTTAATATTTCGTAAGGGAGGTACCGTTGTGTTTGATAAAATATTTTGATAGGGCAGGTAAGCGACAAAACTATTGGGTTGGCAAGAAAGTAATTTCGGTATTTTAAGATGAAGTAAAACCCAATTTTTGATATAATTTTTGATATAAAATATTTTTAATTCTCTGCAATATCTTATTATCAAATGTTAGTTATCAAATGTCAGAGAAAAAATATTGTAACCTTAACAGAAGTTATTGAAACAAAAAAAAACATATCACTGTCTATTAGTGAAAACCGAAATTATTTTCTTGCAAACCCAATCTATAAATATATGTACAGGCTGTCTAACACTTTTCACGATTTTTCAAGTACTTGTAATATTCTGACAAAAAAATATTTTAAACGAAAGTTGATCAATTTTCGATTGGCTATACGTTGAAATGAAAAAAGTTCGAAAAACTTATTTCGATCATTTTCAAGGTCACCACCTTCATTTTTTTAAATGACACTTTATATTTTCGACTTAACGGTCATGATCTTCGGAGCTGGACCTTGGGGCACTATTAAATAAAAACTACAAAGTGCCACTTTAAAAAATGAAGGTCAAGAATTTTTTTCACTCTTTTCTGCAACAAAAATGAGGAACAAGTTCGGTCGTGTATAACCCCCTTGGTGTAACTTATACTAGTGTAAAGTTGACGGCACAGCTCTTATTCGAAGCTCGATGAAACTGCTAAAAAAAATCGTACATCAATTTTTAAGGTGTTGTTGTAAAGAGGAAGCTTCAATCTTGAAATCTATGTTGGTTTCAGTCGCAAGAAAAATTTTTCAGTCTTCACAGACGTTCGAATGTGTAACATTTTCAATAAGAAACGCGTCTTCAGTTTCTCGCTCGCTACGACATGAGAAAAGATCTTGGAATAAAATGAACGATGGATTTTGAAAGTAGAGGTTTTCAGCTTTAAAATGAGTCAAATTTTATGACCGTGTCGTTATTTTTTATGAAATTATTACTGTCTAAATATTGGTAATTTTTCGAGAATCGGGTATTTAGTGTTGAAATACTTGGATCCACTGTATGTCGAAAAATGATCCACTGTAAGAGACATTTCAACTTGAGTGTCGTTGAATTCCGTAGATCTTAAAACCACATGAAATGTTTGGCGGCACTACGGAAATTCCGCAGACTGTTCAGAAGTAGTTTACCGTCGAATTTATTTTTTCCTAGTAGGAAAAAATTGGTAATTTCGGAACGTGTGCGGGACTGAATGGAGTCCCGAGAGGATTTCATTGAAACTCGGCGCGGCTACTCGACACAGAGGCGATGCGATGGTGTGGGGATAGACGGAAAGGATGGAAATGGAGACAGCATAAGAGAGATAAGTAAGGTGAAATGCTGGAGGCTAGAGCTCCGTGCACCCCGAGGTACATAGATCTGAATGAAGCGGACGGAGTGAGAGCGAGAACAGGTAAAAGAGCATGAAGAATGAAAAAGGGAGCGAGAAATGGAAGGTGGGCTGGGTCAATTTCGAAGAAGTGCTTGCAAGAATTAAAAAGGAACGGGGTTCAGAAGTGGATCCGAAATGCAGGAAAAGGAGAAGACTTGCTCGAATAGAGAGATTTTTCGCGGCAGACATTGGGAGTGGGAAAAGTGGAATATATTGTGGGCGAAGAGGAATACTGCAACAAACGATTAAAGCAATGAGAGACCAAGGGGTGGGAAATAGAATTACTACGGGTAATTGGGATAAATGGTACGGTTAGGTGAGCATTTCCCAGGACCGTAAAGGGGAGAACGAAGTGCAGTGAAAATAAGAATAGCCGCGCGTCAGTTTAAAAGAAGAGAACAAATTTGTCTACAATATGCAGACGAGGACTGTAACGCTGGAACTGTGGAAAAATATACAGACGATGAAGAAAAGCAGAAATATATTGTGGAAGAGAAACAGTGTGACGACATACAAGACTAATGGAAAGAAAAATTTAAAAAAAGAAGATAGAAAGTTTCATTCTTGTAATTTATAAATTTAATCAGCTGAATTTAATAGACTGACTTTAATAGACCGCTTTAAATCTGCTCATTTTAATCATAAATATATAAATTCGCATTCCCAAGTCATTGCAATTACCTAATATAATTATAGAAGTATACATACATTATAGAAAAATCGTGTATTGTATTTTTTATCGATGCAATTTGAATATCAAGGGAGAGATTATTTTGCAATATTGGCGACCTCAAAGGAATTTTTGAAATATTAAAACCTTTCTGAAACTTTGCGTACGGTGATGGAAAATGCTGTGGAAAGAGCCTGTATTTATGAGCACGAATTCTATTTCCAAACGAAATAATGAAAAATAAAAAATAAACTTGTGTTCGTAGAAGTTATTTTTATATCATTCAGTCTTCCATTAGCCACCCAGCATGTCTGGAGAGTAATATATACCAGTAAGCTTGCAGAATGTAGTCACAGAGTAGCTCGAACGTACTCCAGTACGCAAAGGAACAAGTTAATTAAGGACCACCCAGAAGCATCCCTCTGTTTCCGCCGATGTTCCGCAGCGACCGATGGAAACGTGCCAAGAAGTCGCGCGAATGCCGATTCTCTCGTCGCGTCGCGCCGGGGCATTGCGTCTCCGTGTAACTCGCGATTCTCCGTGAAAGAAACGGTGGGCTTGACTCCCCCGGCGGATTCAATTATCGTCGTGAAATAGCGGATGCTTGTCTTTCGTTCTAATTATCCTGTGCGCGTTAAAAGAACTGCCGACAGTTGCGAAAGGTAGCTCGGGGCTGCGAGGAAAGAAATCGGAAAAGACTGGACTCTTTGATGAAAGGATTTGAATCGCGTATATTGTAAACACGTGGATCCTGGGAGAGCAAAGCCAGCGAAACGAAACAAACAGATGGTGAGAAGCTGCGTACCAATGAAATTACACTGCAAATGAAACCTGAACTGGACTCGGTGTAACAGAGCTTTATTTTACGCGTTTCTTGAGTTCGTTCGGCCATTTGCATTCGGGATGCAAAAATCGAAATTGATACAGCGAGCACCGAACGGGATTGGCGTGTGCGGCCTTTTCTAGTGTCTCAACCATTATCTATCATTAAATAGATTCTATGCATTCATGACAAAAAAAAGTAGCTGTGACTTAGAGTAGTAAAAATATTAGAAGAATTTAAAAATACTGTTCACATTATTTTTAGCTTATAAAAATGACTGAATATGTGCTTGGATAAAAAAATTTAATTTATTTTATTTAATTACAAAAAAATTGTAAAATGTGGTAGGTTTAGTAATAAACATATTCAGAAAGAAAATAAATTTCTACTTGACTCCAGTTCGTTGCAATTCAGGAAGAAAATTTTTATTTTGAATAACGATTGTCAGTCTAGTCATCGTATATTAATTAATTTGTGATTACAAAATGTTATTGTTAGACTGGGGATCTTTACGAAAAATAAAAATTTTCTGTGTTTGGCGCGAGAAACAGAAGGCGTTTATTTTATGTCTTGCTTTAAGGATTTTAGCGAGTCAAAATTATTGTGTCGATGCTCTTCAATTTTTTAGATCTGTTTCAAATTGCAACTACTCATTTTCGTTATAAATGCATAAAATCCGCTGTCCAGTTATTTTATTAGACTGTCATGCAAATTCTAAATTACGTGGCTTATTTTATAAAAAGCAAGATGAGAAACAAGATCAATGTACCATCTAAAAAATTGCTTATCGTGAACATAGAGTATACATAAATGTCACCAATGTTTGTTAGTATATGTATGCTTCCTGATATTTAAAAATGTGCAAACACCATAAACGCATAAAATCTTATATTATATTTTAATTAATCTAATATTTTGAAGTAAATATTCTGGATAATATCTCTCTTCTATCTATCTTCTGTACGAACACGCCAAAAAGTAGTAACATGGAAAATTTTTACCAGTTCTACGAAACTTTAAATAATGTAGTGCTATTCTTTTTGCCGCACAGCGCGCGCGTATTATCCGGTTGCATTGGAAGTATAAAATGCATGTGGCTCATATCGACTGTGCAGTTGAAGTTTTCCAGAGGCGTCCAGACCGAAGACGTTTCGTGGAAGCGACTGTTCTTATTGCCGAAGAATTCTAGGATATCGTCGGTGGTCCGCTGGTACGTATTGTGTTTTTCGTTTTATTCTTTATCCGCCGAAGACACAGACAAAAGGAGGAAGCCGCGGATAAGCGTCCAAAGCGGTGGTAGCGTACAGGATCAGCGCCGCCGAGAAGTATTTTCAAAAAGAACCGACAACCTTGTACCCCGGCTTTCTCCGAGATTCCTCAAAATTTATTGCGCTTTATCCTCGAGAGATTAACACCGTTCGGCGACAACGGCCGGAGGAACTACGCGGATATTTATTACAAAAACAAACAACCGGCCTTAAATCACCGATCATGCGGCGAAGCGGGATCGCGAGTTGCGAATCTGAAGACGCGCCGAAGGCATCCTAGTGATCTTCTACAACTATTGTTTCGTCGCAAAGGAACCAAATTCCGAACGGGACACACGGTCCTCGGTTTCGAAGAATTTGGTTGGAGAATATCAGAGTCGTCTGCTTTCTCTTTTTCTGTCTCTCTCTCTCCACTCGAAAGTTGCTCGAGCCAACCGTGGAGGGAGACGAGTCATCAAGGGTGCGTTGAGCCGGTAATGCAGCGTTCGGCAGAATCCAATCAACGCATCGTCTTGCGTTACCCAATGAACGTCACTACATTGTCCATAGACTATGAAGGAGCTCGCTTCGCGATGAAGAAAGTTCCCTGCAGAAACAAATGACTATCGATGTCGAAATCGCTCGTCTTTTGTTCGAATTCAAGTGTTTCGTTCACTTGACGAACGAACAAAACACGGCTATCCGAGCCGCGTTTTGTTCGGCCATTCTCGTCAGAAAAGTCGACCGGACAACATCGTTCCAAATCTCTGGGAAAACGTCGCGCATTCCCTGCATACATCGTTATAAATCTCTGGGAAAACGTCGCGCATTCCCTGCGTATAAGGCAGGTCCTGTCAGTCAAGCCTTACCGACGAGTCCTCTGACAGGTCCGGGACGAAACGCGTTTTCTTCGATCGTGGTAATACGTTCAAGGTGTGAACCGCGTCATTTACGAGACCATAACCGAACAACTATAGTGATGTGAGGATTATGGTTACAGGGCTGTACCTCATCCAAAGGGGTAGGCATATTCGTGAGACATTTTTTCATTCTGTTATATTAATTTATAATATAGTTATATCAAATTATGAAAATCCTAGGATGTTATTTTAAAAAAGGACACGTCTGCCAAGGAAAATTTCGCGAAACAATGCGTTAAAAAATGGATTCTTAACAGTAATGTAATCATGAAAAAATTTTTTAGACAAAAACAAACGATGGACGGCAAATAGTAGAGGTTTCAAGCTTTAAAATTAGTCTAATCGTTCTAGGATATTATTTTAAAAAAGAACACACCTGCCAAGAAAAAATTTCGAAAAACAATATGTTCAAAAATACGTTCTTAATGTAATCATGAAAAATATTTTAAGCGAACGATGGATGGGGCGAAAGTAGATGCTTCAAGCATCATCGTGATTGTAATTATATTGTTGCACTATATTTTTCAACTGAATCAGCACGAATATCGACAAATACTCGAGAATGGGTACGTTATATTGGGATTGGAATACCATTGAATGCACAAAGCACTAATGTAAAGACGTATGTTAAAATACAGACTGGGTAGTCTTTGTGTCGGCCATACCTTGGATAATTTCCGAATGTATTTACGCCGGGATACACAAAGAGGCGAGCAAGTGTTCCAGTTAGACATCGCATTGCGTTGCCACAACGGACTTCAAAGGGTCCACACGAACGGGAACAGCGTTCACCGCTGCACGCACCAACGAAATCACTGAAATCTGTTGCTCCCCATTTGCCGCGGCGAAAGCCGAAAATTAACCGGAACCGCATATTCCGTCAGGGAAGTTCAGCATCGATGATAGAGCGGCTACTTCACGTCCGAATTATTTTGTTTTCGGTTTATTCGCAGGGATACAAATGCGAGGTAACTCGAACGCGTGACGTCAACGAGGAACACGTGTAAATATTCGCGGAACCCCTACTTTCGTCCACCGGTAAAATAAGTTTGACGAAGGAACAGCGCAGCGGTCGGGGAACGCGAGTGACTGACACGAATTGTCCATTGAATGCGGCTTATTTGCACGGGACTTCAGTTCGTTAGCTCCACGAACTAGGTCCTCCACCGATAAATATTTACACATCACCGAATGTGGGTTAACGTTTTGCATATCGCCCCCACGAAGGATATTGCCAGCCGAGACAAATGTTATGGATCGAGAGCGGCAACGTGGAAACGTGGCCGTGATAAGAGCTTCCTTTTGCCTCGCAGTCTTAATTGCTCATTCTTATCGCCACACGAGGGACCGCCGCCGCCGCCGCATTGTTCGGCTCGCTGAAATTTCGCTGAACCGAGCTTCCGGGCTACCGGAGGACCAACACGGAATTGCGAAATGTACAGTGGCGAGAGCGTACACAGAGACTTCCACTAATATTTTACCAGTTTTAACTGGACAACTTTTTTAATATTGCACCTGACTGGAATTATTTTTCTTTTTTTTTTTTTAGATGTTCGAACAATTGGTTTAGTACGTGTGATGTGAACAAAAACTGAACGAAAATTACGATTGGTCGGAATTACCGAGAAAATATTGAAAGTTCGAAAATTTTTCGGGCCCATATTGAAAATTTAAAAAATCGATTTGTAGATAAAATAAGTAAAACTGACATGACGAAGATAAATTACTAATTCATAAAATTAGTCTGTAAAAATTGTAATTTATACAAGGATTCACAGGCTGATGATTAGAATTATCGAGAAATAGATTTTCATTTCTGTTCCCTGCGACAAATCTAGACAAATTTTATTTGAAGATCCACAGTCTGGTTACAGATATTCAGGCAGTTACATAATCGATGGCACACACTTTAAATCGGAATAACTTTTTTATTAGTGAAAATTTTGAAAAAAGTTAATTTGTAATTACGAAAAAATATAGTTAAAGTTGCTTGTTAAAATTTTTTTATTCGAGTAATGAAAATTTAAAATGTACTTTGTTGATTCGTATAACTCATTTGTAGACGTTTGTAACTCATGTAAACCTACAAAATACATTTTTTAAATATTCGTTATTGGCTTAAATGAAAAAGTTGTAACAACTTTTACTATTTTTAATTCTAGATGCAATTTTTCAAAATATCCATTACACGTCATCTAATAATCTGATTCTTCTATCGCGGCAGAAAAACTGAAGTTGTCATTCTCAAAAGAAAGTTATTTGGAATTAGTGTGTGCCATCAATTATGTGACTGAAGAGTCGACTCTGGACTCGATTTTTCAGAGACTGAGTGGGAAAAATGTTTCTCATAAAAAAGATGATCAGTGCCCTGCATTTAGAAACGATAAAACGAAATGGTTTTGTAAAATGAAAACCGTGTGACTGAGAGCAGAGTTTTCAAAGAGAAAATCAAACAGTGGACACGGTAGAGACTATCGGTATGCCTGGTATTTAAAAAGTCCGATACGGATAGATGCCAGTCTAGTGAAATATGAGATAGTTATATGTATATCGAACACATACGATACGATATCGGAAACCCTAGTTTCACGTCTAGACCTGAATCACTTAAAGTTTGCGCGCCGAATACATACCCAGTCTCTTGGGAGCTAAAGGAAGCTGCTCCGGAGTCGACAAAATTAATGTAGGCAATCCCCTGGCTAATAGAACCCGATGTAGACAACTATGGATTCGTGAAGCTTGATAAAGATGGTTACAGATTTAAGCAAATTGATCGAGATAACCCCAGACTCGACGAGCTCGATAGAGATGGAACTCAGGATAGTTTCGAACTCGCTGGGCCAACGACAAGCGACCTTCAAGTTTTAAACGTTGATGCAATCTACTCTGCAAGAGTTTATTACACTCGTTAAACATTTGTTAAACTCGGTAATTACTAGAGTGCGAATCATTATGCAAAATAAAAAATAATAACATAAACATTCGTTTCACACGCTAATAGTGTTTTTATGTTGGGAACAATATAATAAACTTGGATTTTTTATATTTTTCTATAAATTATTAATTAATTAGATTAACCAATACCTTAACACACTGACTGCAACGTTGGCCCAGAGTCGCCAGATCAGGGGAGTTGACTCGAACTGAGAGGAAAAAGTTACCCTCTCTCTGCCATTACCGGTTTAGTCACGTGACATTGTGACACATGCACGGCATGCGTCACGTGACCGGGCGGAAACGTGGGAGAATAGCACCGTGGAAGGGGAAGGGAAGGGTAGAGTGGAAGACTTAATCTGGCGACTCTACGTCAGTCATACATGGGAGACGTATTTTTTCACCATATTTAGCAATTAATTTATTTTCTCACTGTTTTAGGGAAAGTTAATTTTTATTGGGACTGGATGAGCCAAAATAGTTGAAGGAACAGTCGATACGATAAATTTTATCTTAGCAGTTTTGCTTTCCTTTACAAAATTCCGTTAATTTTATAATATGTTAATAATATAAACACAGGGAAGGTGCGGTTTATAAAATTAATCATTGCAAAATCATCGATTGCAAGAAGTAGAAATGAATAACTTTACAAAATAATATATTGGCATCTTAAAATTTGTTAATTTCCTTACAATTTTAAATTCCATGTGCTCGATCTTGCTATAAATCCATCAAATCCGTAGTCTAGTCAGAAGAATCATTAGCGTGATTATTAGAATCAGTACACGGTTCATCCAACGAGAAATAAAACAATGAATTCGTGTAACGTAGAGTCCCGAAACGAATGAAATTTTCAAAGGCGTTTGTAGGTTCATGGTTATTGAACATTTTCCGTAAGAACCTCTCCAAATGCTGCGGAAGGTAGTAGTCAGCTGGAAAAACGTCTGTGGAATAAGCTGGGCGAGATGAAGTCGCATAGCTCAGTTCGTTCAATTTCTGCTGAGCCATTTGCGTGATATGCGGTCGAGCGTTCTTACGAAAAAGGAAAAGTCCTTTCTGAATGATATATTTTTCAATTCTTAGATCCACTAACGTTGTATATTGATGATCACTTGGCAGAAATGGTTCGTTGGAATAAACCTCTTCTGTTCATTTTTACTTTGACAGTGCCGATCAAACAACATGACACAATAAATAGAAATCCATTTGGCACTTTAATTACATTAATTCAACGCGTTCGCTACCAGTGTCACACATACACACGTGACGACCACGAATTTGTACTTCATTAAGGGATACACGTTGACTTAATATTATAATTTTATTAATAAAAGAATAGTAGAAGTAATTAGAAAAATCAATAAATTATGGAAATATTTAATAATTTATAATATATAATAATAAAAATTATTATTAAATATTTCCATAATTTATTGAATTTTATAATTAATTCTACTATTCTTATGGTACACACAGATTTCTAAAGCATACATACATATACATATAGGTTGATACGTATGCATATACCTAGGATTTCCTCGATCCTAAGGTTTCGAGGATACCTGGCGTCTTGTGAATTCTCGAGGGCTGATATGTATTAATCCTTTGTGCGAAAACCCATTTTAAGCTAACAGAGCTAACTACTCAAAGCCACTTAGAGCTAAGGCAGATTAGAATTAAGCGTATTATACGTGTATGGTCGTAATATTACACTGAATTTTCAGCAATTTAGCCCCAAAATATTATTATCCGTGAAGCATATCGAATAAAGATCCTTATATCATAAATCATATTTCAAATTTTGCTTTATCTCTCTCAGGTAAAAATTAAATTTTAATGCCACTTCTGCAATATATGTTCAGCGCAAGGTGCGTCATTATCAGATGACTAATAATTATTTTCAATAACCTCGATCGCTTACACGTATTACAGAAGCAAGCTTAGCTGAGCAGCTCTGAATTCCAGAAGAAGTAACAGCGAGAAATGCATACTTTCGACGGCAGGATTTTATTTAAAAATTGCTGGATAATCCGAAAAGTTTATCGTACTGCACACTCGAAAGTGGTACGGTCGACTGGTGGAAGGTGAACGTCAAACGTCGGAATCTGAAAAGTTCGCAGCCTTTCATGCGAGTCTACTTCTTCCGTCGCGACATTCCGCTAGAATGCTTATTCAAATTCGATTCGGAGCTCGATAACTAGCCACGCTGGCTCTTGAAGGGCGGCTTTCTACTCCTCGAGAGAGAGAGAGCCGTATATCTTTCGCGGCGTATGGATATTGTCCTAGCCGCACGCGCGTGTATGTGCACGTGTGTGCCTGGAATTCACGCGAGTGAATGATCGCAGCAAGGATTCCTGGGATTCCCAGAATCCTGTGTCCGCATCTCTATTTCCGGCCGCAGACGTCTAAATTCCTTGGAAACGGCAAACACTACATACTTCGTAGACGCTTGTCGACGGCTTTCGAACGTTTCCGCCATTTAGGAAAGTATACAAAACAAAAAGTCAATTTAATGCCTTTACTGCGTCTGTCGCAATGTCACGTGACTAACGCGGCATTGGCAGATAGGGGGTAAATGTATAATAATATGTATAAAATATAAATTAATAAGTTTCGAACGAAACAATCTTTTTAAATGCTTTAAATATCTTTACCGCTTTACATTTCATTATTTTTGTCATAAATGCATAAAAACAGTCTGTCAGATTGTAGAAAATGCTAAGAGTTTATCGAGCTAAAAAACGCTAATATTCTCGAAGATGAACTAGGTTCATGCCACATCGCTGTTGAATAAATTACAGTTATTCCTCTGGAAATGAATATTCTTCTTTTTTTTATTTATAGTTTTATCTCGCATCGACTGAAAATGTTCAAAAAATACTCGAATACAAAATTCGATAGAATTTAGTACGATTTTTATGTGTTTTGGATATAAGAAAGGCTGTTTCCGTTGAAAATAGAATTTTATTTCATTGCACTATCTGAAAATTTGCATAAACATCCGCGGTCTAGTTATTAGCGACATGACTTATCCCGAGCTCGCTGACTTATTTTACGGATATGTTTGGTTTCCTTGATGTTTTCATCTCCGCTAACAAAAACAGCAATTCATATGGTACAACGTGATGTTCCCGTTATGTTTGTTTCGAATGCTGCCGAACATTCTGCAAATTGAATAGAATATTTTTTGAAAGCAATGCATATACATACAAAGTTACAAATGATCGTGTCCAGAGTTCATTGCGTGCTCGAGCGAGCTCGGTATGGCAATTTTCGTGTAGTAATTGGTGAACCGAGCAAGTTCCGATTCTGCACGCAGGTTTCTTTTTGTGGGAGTTATCGGCGCGATTCATTCGCCCTGAGCGCTCCTTCGTCGGGTATTACTCGCGTCCTTGAATCGTCCATGCGGTCGATGAAATGCCATTCCATTTTCTTCGCATTTCGCGATTCTTTCACATTCCTCGCTGGTACTTTCGGTAAATGAATGACTGATTTCACATACAATCGCTTATTCATGCGATCCTCATAAATGAATCATTGTGCATTCGCTCGGACTTTATAGGGACTGACAACAACGTTTTGTTTCAATGACAATTACGCTCGCTTTCAATGTACATTCGTTCACCTTGATCAGTGGGGACCAGTGCTCGGGGATACCTTAGGAATTTCACAGCGATCCTAATTCTCTCGAATTCCCCGATTCTTTTGCAATTCCGTTTCGAACGTCTTCGTTAATGGTCCACAACAGCACAGCGACAAAACGTACGAGAACAATGAATGCTTTGGCAATTAATTTTCATGACAGTAACGAAATGGATAATTAAAACGTGAAACTCGGAAATCGTTTCAGTTGACATGAAAATTAAATGAAATTCGATGCGATCGAAGGTACCGTTTATCATTGAACTTATCATGTAGAGATGTTACTTGTAATGTTTATTGTTAATGTTAAACAATATTTTACTTCAATGTCTTTGTACGTCAAGGGGTTAAATATTAACATTTCCCTGTCACACTAATTTCATGCAAGGTGGTCCACTATGAAGACCACTATACATCAAGTACGATGATGGAAAAAATATTTGACATGCCATTTGTTGGAAATTAGTTTCATAATTAATTTCCTTCGGAAGTTAGAAAAAATGTATACGATTTTAGATCCTTATACTAACTCACGTTGAATTACGAAACATCTTTTTGGACAACGAGAAAATATTTCTCGTAAATAATATTGAAAAAAATTCACCCATCGATATAATGTAATTTTGTCCGAAACAAGTTCTTCCATAAAATCGAGAACAATGGCGATAATTGGTACGTCTAGTTATTTCCTTTAGTCGGTCCACTATGTGGCGCGAGTAGAATTTTGATGTTAACTTTTTCCTGGAAGGGGAATCAATTTTGACCGGTGTATCATCTTTATCAGTAGACGGAAGCTCGCAGAGCGGTTCGATCGTTGAATTTTCTGCTAAGAGGACTGGGAAGACGTTTACGGGCGGCGTTGCACGTCGCTTTGCATAATGTATTCCACTACGAAACGTATAATACGCGTCTAAGAATAAAGATATTCGAAAGCGTTTAATCTACTGAACCGGTCGCGTATAAAAACAGTAGGCAGTTTCCTGTCTGCCCGCAATAACAAAGCTCCGACGGCGTTATCTCTTTTAGGGAATTGCGAGCTTTTACCGACAGCCGGGTTGAATCGGATTTGGATATTGGTGCTCTCAAAGTAAGAGAAGAACTTCTGAAGAACAAATTCCATGGTAACCCAATTCCAACATGAATAATTTAACCCTCCGGTGCACGGATTGAATCCGGGGAAATTCACAAAGTAGATTTTCATTTTCTTTCGCTTGACTGCCTTAAAATTATTTAATCTTTTACGGACAAGGATTCTTTCAAATATTGGGAATACTTTCCACGGAAAGCTAGATAGGTACTATATCAAAATCTTTAGTTCTGAAAAAAATTCTGTTACTAGAATAATTTAATTATTTGTTTGTAACTTTGTTCACTCCTTATCTCTTTGCTACACAAAAGGCAGGTAATTACAAGGTCATTACTGTTTGTAAGATCGCGGAAAATATGACCTTGGAATGACCTTCACCCAACCAAACTTCCTTTTTTCGTGTAAACAATAAAATTATGAGGGTTAGCAGAGTTAAATGAGACACGCTGCATATATATGGAAGGGAGAAATTCCTTTTCATAGATTCATTCGACTTCGTATGGTCACCGCCTTCTGTATTGTCAGCGAATGGAGGTACTATCGATTTCTAAAAGAAGACGAGAGATCGAAACAGAATGAACTCGGGTCGAGTAAAGCGATGAGAAAAATTCGAAGTGTTCCGGCCATTTGAATTTTCGCTGAGATGACTGTTCGCTCGCCACCCATGAAAATTCCGTGAGCGTCTAATGGCGCTTTAACGATCGATCTCGACTTGGCGTACAGATGAAAACATTACCGGCGTGTATCACTGACCTTCGTACCGAATTAAACTACCATGCATGTAACCTAAATACAGACGATCGCCAAACGAGCAACGAGACAATTAAGCCTGCCGGAAGTCGTACGAATAGCTGCTCAAAATCTAATTGACACACAATGCTGGCACACACGATTCGCCTTCTCTCTTAATTACATTCCAACGTGGCGGCCGACAGGCACGCATCTACCATTACTTTTGGGCATCTTCGACTAACTCTTCGGCTAACGACGCTGTCAAATAATAATCAATTCTATCAAATAATTTATATAATAAATTATATATAAATTCTTTAAAGTAAGACGTCTATGATCCCTTATCAAATTTACATTCGACATACTGCCAAAAGTATTTGCACATTAAATTCCGAATTTTCGAGACATTTTCTTTTAATCAATTATTATTTGAAAATGAAGACAGGCTTTCTCTCGAAAATACTACAAATTGGAATGTCCCTAAAGACATTAGAAAATGTTTTTCATAATTAAATTTACTATTAATTTGATGTACATTCTTTGACTGTTTCATAGTCACTGTATATTTCCATCAAATCAACACAATTGTCACTTACATCTCGCATTATAAAAACGCTGCTAAATGAACAAAAATTAAATATTGGATAAAGTGCTTAAATAAATTGTTCTGATTTTGGGGGATTAGTGCGACACTCAACGTGTTAAAAATAAATAGTACCATTGGTCAAATCGTGTCGACTAACTGAAACATAATAATTGCTACGCCATGAGTAGACTGAAAATTTTTCAAGAAATATTGCAATACGAAATACAATAGAATTTGGTACGATTTTTAAAAATTTTGTATCTACGAAGCCAATTGCCACTGAACATATGATTTGATACCACTTTTTCAAAATCAGTCTACAAAAATTAAAAATTCCATAAACATCCGTAGCCATGAAGAACAAACATTGGCCCGCTCGATATCCAGCGTTGTTATTCGCGACATCGAATTCTGGAACATTTTTAACAGTGGTGGCGTTATATCACCAGCGGCATGGAAACACGGTCTCCGTTTGAATGGAACATATTGAGACCGGAAACGGTTGCATCCAGTCTTGAGCAGACTTTATTGTATTTCCGTCGACGAGCTGACTGAATAGCATGTATTTACATTGACATTTGAGCGACGTACTTTTCTATATTGTGTCGCGAACATTACACAGCGTTACGTCCCAGAAAATTAAACCGGCGACCCCTCGTGAAAAAAACGTTAACGTCAGCTGAGACTGAATTGACGCTCAGTTTTGAAAGAGCCTCGACTCAATGCGACGAGAAAAACGCAACGCGGTACACACACCTTTCACTCAGTTAGTTTTTCGTTGTCGAGGGAAAACCTGGCTTTTCAACTTTTCTTCTTCGCAGCCCGTCGTAGTAATTCATATTAAAAAACGTCATTTTATCTTTGTGCAAAATAAAAATTGTCTGCATCAGTTACCCCCTCTCTGCCAGTACCGGATTTGTCACGTGACCGTGGTAGATGCGTGGGGGTATAACGTCGTGGAAGGGGAAGGTAGAGTGGGGACACGAATTGTAATCTGGCGACTCTGATCTGTATCAATTCTAAGAAATATGAGCCAAAAAATATTGTCATTCTTCCTTCAACAATTTCAACAAGTTGAAAATAATATGTAGATATTCCTAACCCTTAAATGGCCCTTCAGAATGTACTTTAAAAATGCAATAATTTGACTACGTTATCTTTAATATTCATTTCTATGGAAATGGGAACATAGTGAGATAGTAAAATTTTATCTAAATCCACGAATTGCTATACTAGTAACACATTAAATAATATTAGCATAGAGTTCACATAAAAATTCTTATAATCATCTTATTTTAAATTGCATCCACTCATTTTCAGAATATGTGTAATTGATACAGATGAACGAAACGTATTTTTTAAATTTTCAATATACACATAAGAAAGTTGTAAACAATTTCTAGTATTTTCTCTGTATTTCCAAACAATTGACATTTTTCCGAAGATTTGTTTTCACGTGTTGTTGTTAACTGATTGTTCTAACTTCTCAAAAAAAATGCGAGTCCAATGGTCCAATATTACAAGGTTGTCGTCCTTTCAAAAATGTCCGAATATTACTTTGATTCACTGTAACTGTCCACTGCAATTTGTTTGATAATTGTCTACAACAGTGATTTTGAAGCTAATATTCGTCTAATTACACCTCGAAAATGTAGTTCGTCAATGAAATAATACGGGGAATCAGCAACCATTATGGACACCTATTGATTGAAATTCGACGCAATGCAGAATTCACCCAGCATCGGCCGTGTGTTTATCATAAACATTTCACGTTATTCTAGAGTATTTGGATCGTATTAATATGTCAGATTTGTTATCTGACAAACGCCGATGTTTCGTTTAACGGGACGACAACGCATTACTCTGAGCATGAAGTGCTTATTTCATTATGCGTTTCGCGTTAGGTAACACGATAATACTATACAATCCTTTGTATATTAAAGCAAAAAAAATCAGTTTGCGAGATAAACGGCGTACATAGACGGGTAAATAAACTGTTATGAATTTCTTGTTTAATTTCAATTTGATCACGTGACTGTCGTTAAAGAATCACTAAATCATTCTACGTGACGCTGTTTGGTTAGCACAAAATATTTTTATAAAATACGAGAGAAAACGATGAAATAGGCTAACACGTTTTAGAGATTTTACAATAAGATATCATATATTTTAAAAAGTGGTATTTTCAACTGTTTATATACAGTCGGACCAAGCAGTTTGAAAAATAGAATTTACAGTATATTTATGCATTCAATTTTGATATTTATATAATTTATATTTTGATAATATCATGCAAAAAACAAGCACAAATTGTGTTAGAATTTTACATAACTATGCAAATGTACTGAAACTTGTTGAACGAATATTTTTGGTAAATAAATTGTTGTAGGTTGAAACTAAAAATTAGAAAATGTAATAATAGAAACTACCAACATATTTAACACATATGGTATAATACAATGAATGGAATATTAACATGAACTTTTATTTTAATTTTATAAGTTTCGAATTTTATAATTTTAATTTTATAAAATCCGTTTATTTCTTTCGTAAATTAATAAGTCTATATTTTTATGTTCTGTTATTTGATCTGCTTATCCTACTCATCTTTAATTTTGTCTACTTATTACACTCGTAAACGCATGAAATCCACGACCTGGTTGATACAACCGTAGTATAAAAGTCGGTATACTGTATTTTTAATATACCATTCGAATACACGCGGAGTGCTTGCTAATGACGTCTATTAATTAATCCCAGATAGCGACCGAGACACCGATAACGCATAAAATCTTGACACGACAGTAAATTTCGAGCGCGACATTTTAAGACACGCTCGAACGTCCCGATAATGATCAAGAAGTTCCGGTGGTAGTTTTCCAAGTGGAAACGAGCGATGCTAGAGAAACGAAGGATCGAACTACTATGGGTAACACGAAATGGAAGTTTCAATTTCCACGTGAACAAGCTCAACTAGAGCAGTGTTTCACAGAGAAAACGGTCTCCTCTCAGAGAGAATTGAGGGGATAAACGTTACCCTCTCTCTGCGAGTACCGGACACGTGCACGACGGGGACAGGGAAACGCGTCACGTGACCGGGTCACGGTGGAGGAAGAGCGTCGTGGAAGGGGAAGCTAGAGTGGGGATACAAATCTAAATCTACGCTCTGTAACATAGTGTGATCGATTTAAAGAACAAACGTGTGAAAACACTATAAATATGCCGATACAACGATTGAAAATTACAGTGACTCCGATAATTGATCACACACACACACACTTTAGATCGGAATAACTTTTTTATACATACATTAGCTCGGAATTGTGAAAAAAAAATAGTAAAAGTGATTATTATAACTTTTTTATATGCGCCAATAACAATTTAAAAAATGTATTTTGTAGACTCGTATAAGTTATAACTCGTATAATATAAACGATCAAATCTGGTAAGAATGGCGCCTAAAATCGTGAAAAATTACAATTTTTACCACATTTGATCGAACTCGTAAACCAATTAACCAATACGAGTCTACAAAACACATTCTTAAAATTTTTGTTATTGGCCCAGATAAAAAAAGTTGTAAGATTAACTTATACGAGTCTACAAAACACATTTTTTAAATTTTCGTTATTGGCCCAAATAAAAACCAACTTTTACTATATTTTTCCCAATTGTTAGACGTCATTTACTAAACTAATCCTTCTAGCCTTACAGAGAAATTAAAGTCGTTCAGTCGATTTATAAAAAGTTATTTTGATCCAAAGTGTGTGTGATCAATTATCGGAGTCACTGTATATATGTAATTTTAGCTCGTTCCCTGCACAGTAGAACTATTTTCCAGTGAAACATGTTAACTGGTTAGTCCTAATGAACAGGTTGAGAGCTTAAGAAGTTGAAGAATCGCTCTTGGTCAAAATCGTTTAGCTATAATTTTCGATGGTGTGGATTGCTCTAGACAGATGTAAACCCAATGCCAAACAGCATAAATAATCATGGCAAATAAGGATAGCTGTTTACGTGATAAGCGAGCCTCGGTGTATTTACTGCAGGAGCAAGGTCGGAATAGAATTTCTCTAGATTGGACGCAGGAGATGGAGGAAACTAACCTAAGATTCGACAAGTTGATAGCGACGGACGAGAATGGTTCAAGTTATTGATCATCGAGGAACGAGATGTACGGTGAGCTCGCAGGTGCATCGACGCGACGTGCCGCGTCTCCAGGCGCAATGGCGTTGCTATTCCTGCGGGAGTAATTCTTTCTTCGACCTTAATTTAACATCTACAACGACCGTTATCTTGTCGGTATTCTATCCATTCTATTAGCTTTTACATCGGAATTTTTATTGCCACATTAATTTCACAATTCAGCTTGTACGAACTGCTAAAATTTTCTACCAAATACTGTTACTTGCCGTTTATTGAGTTCATTTTATATTTTACATTTTATATTATACAATTATTATGAAAATGAAACGGTGAAATTTAAAACAGTAGGAAACTTAGCAAAATGTTAGAATATACAGGGTGTCCCAGTAATGTTCAAACTTTGTCAGTATATTCTATAGCACCAAATGAGAAAAAAAAAATGCTATGTAAAGGTCACATAGAGCTTTACAAAAAAATTACAACAAAAGCCAATTTTTGTTATAACTTTTTAATAAAGCTCTATATGCCCTATGTTTACATAACATTTTTTTTATTTAGTTTCATAGAATACTATACTGACAAAGTTTGAACATTAAAACCTAGGACACCCTGTATATTGTTATCAATTTAATAAAAAATACTATTTTACTGAATTTTTACATCTTACTATCACTTCTTTATGCATCAACCGATTTCGATGAAACTTTCTAGGTGTAATATATGTAACTTGTTTAGATTTACAAAAGGCATGTTTTAAATTTTCATTATAGGCACAGATAAAACAGTTAAAAATCGCGAAGGGTGTACGAATTCCCTTTATACTGATTGCATTTGAATTTCTTAAATTCTTTCTTATAGCATTGTTTTTATTCCTATTGTATTGTTAATTTATTGATCGCGCTTTGTTAGACCATTGTCACGGAATTCCACAAGCTTTTCGTGCAATCACGCAAATCTCGTTTCACGAATGCACCCTCGGACAATGATTCCTGTCAGCTTCTCTGTCTTCCTTCTTCTCTTTGTCTCTCCGATTGTTAATTCCCTTCGTCAGCGTCATGTCACGTCGCGCAATAATAATATTCCATTGCCAATTATACGCACCCTCTGACGCACGTTGCGCATAAGCGGTGGCCCAGCACGATCCACCGTCGACATATATTGCGTATGGATGTTTGGGTCCTTGCGCTTTCTGCGTCAGAAACACAATGCAACAATCTGTCCAGAATTTAAATACTTCGAAGCACAATCTAAATATAATCGATCGAAACTCATCATGTTGAATAATACTTGACGGATTTAGCATCACTCCAAAAAGAGGCATATGGAAAACATTATCTGCATAAATATTTAAATACAGTGATGTCTTGACGTATACGCAAAAAGATAGCACATCTTGTATTATTTAAAGCGTTATAGTAGAAACTGTTAAAAATATTGGGTAGGCAAGAAAGTAATTTCCGTTTTCACTTTCCGACATTTGATAACTAACATTTGATAATAAGATTGCAGAGAGATTAAAATATTTTATTGGTTAAAGTTCATATAAAAAATTGGATTGTATTTCTTCTTAAAATACCGAAATTAGTTTCTTGCCAGCGCAATACGTTGTCCATGTTATTACTTGTTTTTGAACAAAGTATTCAAGAGAATTGTTGAATGCTAATAATAGGGACTCGCGGTATTAAAATTAAAATATCTTCCAAATTAATAGTTCTTCTAGATGCGTCGAGTAGTGCATAAAAAATTATATAATTCCACTAAAACAAATAAGGATGACCTTCGTATGACCTTCACGCGTCCACTCACAAACAATACATATAACGGTACTGGATTAGATCCCCCTCGAAACAAAAAAAGTTTTGAATGAAACATTTTATCTGAACAGTTCTGGAGACAATCGCATTTATTGATTAAACTGGGACACCCTGTATAAATACTTATTGTTTTTTTTCCAGCATTGAGAAGCAATGTACGAGATAATGGCGCATAGTTATCGAAACAGCTCGTACAGCGATGCGGGATTCTTGTGATCGAATGAATAGTGGCGCAAATATTCGAACCACTGCTATAATTAAGAGGTAATAGCTCCGGCCAGTCTTGTATAACGCAAAGCCGCGTGAGATATCTAGAGTCTCACACTTTCGAGTTACAAGTAACTAGATTACGGATGACTGTTAGCACAGAGGAACTTGGATTTTCGCTTTGCTCCCTTGACGGTAACGCCACGGATAGTGTTCGTGCGTGGCACAGGCACTTTACGTCTTGGCGCGTGCGAGCCTGCCGTTAATGGAAACAGAGCATTCTGTATGTTTGTACACGTATTTAGTTAAACAATCCTCGTCGGTGTGGGTAACTCGCGAACAAGAATAGTTGATGCACGGTTTGCTGGACCACCGGGAATTAATTGAAAACGAAACGTAAGTGTCTGTCCGAGCCGCTTAATGCCACGCAGACTACTAGGAATTTCGCGTCGCGATTAAATATTAATGCGCTTGCTATTACGGAGCGTCGTTTCATTAATCCTTTACGAACACAAATGTCGCGTCTGGTCAGGTACGCTGGCGTTTGTACGCACCGAGTGGCCGAGAGCACGGTAGTGCTTGCTTCGATTTGATAAATCTACAGGGTGATCCGTAACTGGTAATAGGAAAAAAACATTCTCGAAGCTCATTTTTCAAGCTCCTAGGTGTGTGTGTCCCCTTACGAGCACTAAAAGCGAAATGTTTCAGCTTATAAAATGTGACAAGTCTTTATTTATTTAGTTTTTGTGCAATTTTTATGTCAACATGTGCTAGGATAAACAGATTTACCGAATCAATTTCGATAATTGTCAAATGGAAAATATAATAAATACTTAAGATAAGATAATACATAAGATAATAAATCTTAGATACGAAACTCCTACGATTCATGAATGTTACGCAGCATTACTAAATCAGTAATGGATTTATGATGGAATTTCCAATCACACAATATGTAACCTTTAATGGTCTCACACACAAAGTGTAATGCATGGTTGGGGAAAAAAAAATCCATTATTTCTGCGCGAACTTCAAGACTTTATTTAACATGTTTCTGATTGTCCGGTTTGGATCAAATATGTACCGTTTTGTTCTATAATTTGTTGCCATTTTAAAGGTAGCTTCATAATGCCTCTCTCATAGAAGTCTTGAGTTTTTTCAAAGAAAAACTGTAAAATGTACCGAATTTTCTCTTTGTTGACTTCCATTTTTAACACCCTGTAACTCGCAACTGAATGGACCAAACAAAAAACAACAGAAGAATTTTTTTAGTGTGAAATGTCACCTTCACAACGAGCAAAATCTGAAATTGTTTGATCGATGCTTTACGAGATATCGATCACTAAAGCCATCTACCAAAAAATAATGGATTTCTTTTTCCCCAACCTAATATTTTGGTTTCTCAAGCATTATGGTATATATTAATAATAATAAAGTGAATGTACTGTTGCTATAAGGGAATACGTGATTCATATTTACGATCGTAAATTGTTGAAATCAAATGTTTTCGGCGATCGAAATTGATCGAACCCGAGCGCCGAAAACATTATTTGATTTCATCATACGTTAACATTTGACGAATAAAAAATATTCATTGAACCTATAAAGTATATCATTGAATATCGTAGAAATGTTGGTTATTGCCATAAGGGTTAAACTTCCCTATGACACATACACGTGCGCACGTGTCGCGTTCGGAAGCGGTTGCGAAACGAGAAATTTGTAATATCTGACCCGGTAGAATGGTATCGTAATTCTGGTGGCGGATTACGTATCGCAGCCACACTATCCCGGGCCTCTTTCATTTCGTGCAGGTAATTTTTGCGAACGTCGGGGTAGAGAGGGGGTGTGGGAGGAAGAAGGAAGGAAAGAGAGGTAGAAAGGTTCGAGCCAGCATGTGGTGCTCGTAAATTTCAGGGCTGCCAGCGATGGGCACATTTTTACGACCACAGGAGTGTCGGATAAACGTGGCTCCTAATGTGGGCCTAAACCGAATTATGCGAATTAGAGGCCGGCCATGGACAGATAATGGCCCCCCTCGGAAACCGAGCAGACCCCTACCACATACCTTCTCGTCTTCCCGCAGCTTTTACACAGGAGATTAAATGTTATTAATGACTGCGACACACCGGTGCGCGTGCAACACTTTATTGCCCCTGCCCTCGCCTGCACCCTCCACGTCGCTACAACATCATCGTTTATTAATTAAACCGTAACGTTTCACTTTCTTCTTTTTCAATCAATTGTTGGTCGTGATTGTGCGTTTTTCCTTTTTACGCGTGACGATTGAATTTATTTTTTTTGTTATTAACAGTCACCTTACAGTAACGAGAATACATCATCTTGTTTAACACTCGCATTCCTCAGAAATTTCCAAATAGTTTAGTTAAGGAAACTGAAACCGGGAGATCCAATTTGATCAAGCTAATTAGTTCTTTAAGCTGGAAATCTTAATAAAGTCAAGATTTTGACAAAACTGGATAGGTCAAAAGTGAATAAACAAAAGAATTTAAGAATGTAAATATATTGCCAAAAAAAAACCAGTCATCGAGAATAATTACTTCTAACCAAAAACAAGATTCTGGTCATTTTTAATGGTCGTCAAAATAATTTTAGTCATTGATAAGCATTGATTAAATGGACGAACTTGTCGATTAGAGTCCTCTCCTCAGATTTCGGCAACCTTGAAGTAGTCAAGGTCAGCATTCTGAACAACATTTTCCTTTAACGTTTTTTGCAATTATCTCGTAAACTAAAACCGATCGACAAGTTCACCATTAAATGTATTAACTCTTATATCACACTTTTAAATGTTGTTTTATAACTAGACAGCAGATTTTATGCATTTATGGGAAAAATTAGTAGGTGTAATTTAAAACAATAAGAACATTAGAAAAATTCAAAGATACTGCTACATTATTTTCAACCTACTGCACATATTAACAAAGCGAATAAATTTCTACTTCACTCCAGTTTGTTGTAATCGACGTTCAAAAATGTTATTTTGCATAAAGACCCGCTGTCTAGTTATAACAATTGTAAGAACCTCGATTAATATCACGGCGGCTCGTTCATCTCTCAGTGTCCATTCGATAAATAACTCGAGCGACGATGCATTCCCAAGGTAAACATTAGAAATATCGTTATGGAAATGCCCGGCAATAGAGTGTCCGTAGCGTGTATCTGTGTATCGCGACTGGAGACCTCGTGTAACACGACGTATCGAGTTTGCGGAGTTTACTCGTGTCCCGATATACGTGGAACTCAGACTGCTTCCCAGTTCCTGAGAGCAATTACTCCTGTCTACTATAATTACGCGACGTTGCGCCGCCGTTATAAGGTACTCGAACGTCGCTAGATAAGGTCAGGACACGTCTTTCCCCCCTCACCGTCACCGATCCTCTCTGTCCACCGCTCTGTTTCATACTCGTCCTTTTATAGACAGGAGTGTTATACCTGACGGTATCTCGATCGATATACTGCCAGCATAAATCGATAGTAAATAAGGAACTTGTTACAGAGCGCTGCCCCTTAACAAAATAGTACATGTGTGATCAACAGACTGCGGTTCTATCCATTTATGAGGAAAACGAGCAGCTGCGAGGGAATTTAAGAATATTGATATGTATTAATTTTAGATATTATGTCAGTAGAAATAAAAATTTTAAATTATCAGTGGTAAGCAAATATTTTTACTCTGATCATTTATGAACTGATGTCCACGAAATATTTAAAACAGCAGACAAATTAAAAGAATTTAAGAACACCAATATGTATTAATTTTAGCTTATTAACTAGATATTATGTTGGTAGAGATAAAAATTTAATTTTTATTTTATTCTGATTTATAAATTTTTGCCCACTAAATATTTAAAACAGCAGACAACATTAATAGAATTTAGGAACACCAGTATGTATTAATTTTAGCTTATTAACCAATAAAAATTTTGAATTATCAACGACAGCAAATATTTTTATTCTACCTATCTATGAATTGTTTACTAAATATTTTAAACAGCAGCCAGATCGAAAGAATTTAAGAATATTAATCTATTAATCATAATTTATGAAAACCATTAAAGGAACTTCAATTTGGTTTCCCCAATTTTTATTTTGCATAAAGACCCGCAGTATAATAATAACATTGCACAGAAGCATGAACTCGTCTGTGAATCACTGCTGTAATTTTTATCGTGAGTACAGTACCAAACACCGAGTAAATAGTTTAAAGATGATTTAATTAACAGTGGCAATATAAAGTTTAGTTCTTATCATTCAGCACATTACGGTGACAGTTCATAATACCTGGTTTTGCGTACGAATAATTCTCGACTCGCAGAATATCGGGCATTTCTGTGTAGCGTGTATCGTAAAGGACCATAACCGAACCGTGTTTGGTCGTAACCGGAGACTAACAATCCAGGTTTATTCCACAAACGTGCTCCGAACCTGTGACCAGAATTTCTTCACGACGCGATCATACGGCAAAAGCAAACTCCGGCAAACAGTTTGCTCGTAACACGGTTTCCCTGTATGCTAGCTTCTAATAATACTACTCCCAATATGGCGGTGGCCGCGTTAAATTGTCTTTCGACGGAAACTACGAGGGCATTGTTGCCGTTTCGTGACGGCTAATCGGTTGCCGGACGTAGCAAAACTCGGAATTTTTGGTAGAAAAGTGGAAACTATAGAGTACAATTTTTTTGTTAGACACTTGCAAAAAAATTCATCACTAGACAGCGGATCTTCGTGAAGAATACAAATTTTCTACCTGACTTGCAACGAACTAGTGAAATAGAAATTAATTTTTTTTCCTTAACAAGTTTGATAAAAATTCTTCTAATGTTTTTACTGTTTTAAATAACATCTACTCGTTTCTGTCTGGTCATCACTTATTGTTTCTACTGATTATAAATATTATTATCCCGATTTTTTTAGTGAAACTTTCCAAGTCGACATCTTCTTTTGATGAAAAACATTTGAAAGGTTTCGCTAAATACAAAGTTTTATTCCTCCTTTTTTCGAAGCCAAGCAAAAAAGATTTACACCAAGATGACGTCAAACTGGCAGCACTGCTAGGGTGCAAAGTTTGAAGCAAATCAACCTGGTCTACCTCCGTATGTATTTTGAGCCCCTTCCAACGCCATTAAACAATGAATCTTCATGAATATTTCTTCACGTGGAGTGCAAAAACATTTTCAAACTACCATACCAAGTTGAACTGATAGTTGTAGCAGCTCGGAGATACCGTGCATAATGTCGTGTGCGAGTAGAAACAGTCGCTAATGGGCAGACCAAGTCGGTAAAGTTTGAGCTGTTCGAAGTTGGAATATTGAAACTTCGATTATACCAGACATTTCAGAGTATTTTGTTATTACTGCCTCGCGGCTATAAGCAAGGCTGGGGCTAGTTGATTAATGAGGTTAGTTGACTAATTGTCTTTAATTAAATCTAACGGTAGATGGTGCTTTTATTCGCAATATTGAAATATATGAATGAGTAACTAGGTCATCGTTTCAAGGAATCGCGTATTAGGTTAGTAGAAATAAAAATTCTAATTCTATTTATGAATTTTTCTCCACTAAATATTGTTTGACATTTTTTCACGAGTATCTTTCGAAACACTCGTCTAGTGAAATGACATCAAACCCAATGCAATTTGCAGCACATTTACTTGTTTAGTGCACTATAAAGTAGCACCTTGATTATCTGTACTAATAAGTGTAGATCTAACTAGATGTAACTAGATTAAATCTTTACTAATTTATAAATTGACCCTGCAGTAGTGGGGATAAATTTTTCACAAATATCGTGAACATCTCTTTGACGTTAAGTGGCGTTACCGTAGCTGCTGCGATGAAACTTTTCTCAAGTTCTGCTTAATGGAGGAGAGGCTGAGGGTAAAACGAAACGAGAAGAGAATTGGTCGGTACGACGAAGCCGCGGAAAATACCGGTAGAAGGATAGAAAGCAATAAGAAGAGGCGAAGCTAAAAGGGAGACTGACAAGAAAGAGGAACAAGTCGTCGTCGCGGAGAAGGACGGGAAGAAGGACACGGCGGAGGAGGTCGACACGTGATGCTGGATGCTGGATGAGGACGAGAGCCAAGTGGAATGCAAGAATGCATCCGGCACACCTGCTTCGGGGCATCGGCTCAAACCGATCGTGAGACAGTCTGGACCATGATCATGCGAACCCGAAGAATCCTCCGCGGGCGTGTGGGTGACGCCTTGCATGACCGTATCCTCTGATGCAAGGACGCTATGTAACGACGCGAAAGAGATTACAGACACTAACAAGGAAAAGTCAATCCACGAAAGTCGACATTTTATTATCTACTAACGTGAAGTTTACAAATTTCCTATGCTCTTTCTAAAACCAGAGATCGACAGTTGAAAATTTGTTAATAATCTTTCATAATTCTTTTATAAGTCTTTTGGAATTATTATTTAAAATAACATACAACTCAATCATTTTTCATGGTAGCTGCAACGATTAGAACAATAAATTTATACTCGTTGCATGCCTACATTACTTGAATGCATAATTGATCACAATAGAATGAAATTTTATTTCATTTATAGCAAAAATAGGTGATTATAATTTCATACAATGGAAAAATTAAATGAATACGAGAATATCGATACATCTCTTACGACTGAATAAAATCACTAAAGAGAGAAATAAATTCCTGGTTGGTTCCTCGCGACTTGCAATCGATGCAAACAATTTTTATTTTGCATAAAGATCCGCAGTCTATTAATTACGTCTGCCAATCGATACGATGCTTATTTCATAAATGTAAAATAGGTTTAATCGAAGGGGCTGTTAGGCTGTATATGTGGCGTCTTTGCACCGGCGGATTTACCATTGATAATAAATCATCTCGGATCGACGGTCAAGTGGGACTTGATAAGTGTGGCAATTTAGAGCTTTATCAGAAACAATTTTCCGTCCGCGAGTCGGTGTACTCAGATAGTGAATTCGTTTATGCGTTTATCTTTTCCGTGCGTGTATATTGAACTAACAAATAGCTCTACTCGATGTCGGGAAACAATTTCATTGTACAATTTCATACAATATTCAGTAAATTTTTCAGTTGGTTCGAGCTTTAACAGTGAAATTATTTGAAGCAATCCCGTGTCTTTCATTAACACTAAACTTACCGAGCACTGAAAATGGCCACTATAAATTGCCATATAGATATGACGCAATCGAATTTATTATTATTATTTATTTATTGCCTTAAACCAAATAAGGTTTATACACCATGTACAATACAAATTATACAATATATGTATAATTATGTTACAGTATGACTTTTGAATTTTATACGATTTTTATTATAATCTGTGCTTAAATATAGAATCGTGTATAATCATTTCCAATGGCGGCATCTTTCTAAATTCAATAATCGTAAAATACAAAATCTGGAAACGGTCATTTGACCGAGTAATGGTAGGTTTAATAGTAATGAAAACATTATTGCATCATAACCTACACTTCCAGATTTTGCTAAAGTAATTTTAAAAAATGTATGAACTTAATTAGTTCATTAGATCTATCAAAAAGTTCAATCCGTTTTTTAATGTACATGGTTTACCACGTTTGAAGTTACAGTGGTCAACTGGTTCTCTGCCAGTAGCAGATTAGTCACGTGACAGTGACGAAACTCGTTACGTGACCGGGCGGAAGCGTGGGGGAACGGCGTCGTGGAAGGGGCAGGATAGAGTGGGGACAAGATTTCCTACATCTTCACGAAGAAGAATACACAAGTATTTAATATATTCTTGATATTTAATCACAGTTATTTTTAATATTTAATTTGGTTGGCTTTTATTTGCGTATCTAAAATAAGCAGTGCAATTTAACACGTATAATTTCGTTCGAGTGGCTGCCACCTTTTTTCACCTATCTATAGGAATAACACGATGAAAAGGAGAAGAAGATCTTCAGCTACCTGAAACTTGATTCAAGTTCGTCGGAAGAAGTTCTAAAAGGCATAAAAATGTTTCTTGATACGAGCATTAAACTTGCCCGCGCACTTTGGTACATAATTAAACGCGACGGCGGACTCGATATTAACGCTATACGTTTGCATTATGCGTAAACGACGTAGTTTCGTGCTCGCTACCCGCTGATTATAACGGTCGCGAGTTTACTCCGCCGCGCCGGTACTCTTCCGCGGTCGATCCGTACGAAAGATAGTGGCGGAGCTTTCGTCATAGTTTACACGCGCGTATAATTAGTAATTGGTTCCAGCCTCCGGGCATGAATTATCGATGTTACAACAGATACGTATCTGGCCGTTTTATTTTACAACAGAGATCCTTCTCTCGCCGCGTCGGTGGCAGCCCCGACGCGACGTCCGCCGCGCTCTAGAATGCTACATTGTTAGAGCCTCTAACGTTTCCCGGCGCCTCTGATTACACCTGTTCCGCATAAATCGAGAAAATAGACCGAAGCCACCGTGGCCGCGATAAATCTCCTGAATGTTCCGCGATTAAGGCTCTAAGGGTGATGAATGCCATCGATGCGGACAAATTGTAAAAATCTAATCGCCGCAACCGACCAACATTTTTCTATGCGAGAACACTTGCGGCAGAGCTTGGAGCTCGTGAATCTGAAATTAATTTAAATTAATCGAACCATACGCAACATTTACAGTACAATGTACTCTCGCAGAGATAGTCGCATCTTGATCGACTAATTATTTTTTTCAGAAACGGGAAGTTTAGTTACGTCCGATAACACGTTTCCACTTGTTTCGGATCATGAATACAAACTATTCGTTTACCGTCACGACGGAGTCGCCGGACGAGTTGATGAATTGAGGGGAACGACTTACCCTCTCTATGCCAATACCGGATTAGTCACGTGACACGCGCGACAGAGACGAAACGCGTCACGTGACCGGCCCGCAGCGGATGCGCGGGGAATAGCGTGGTGGAAGGGGAAGATGGAGTGGGCACACGAGTCTTAATCTGGCTGAGCCTACTTAATCCTTAGCAAACATAGATTGTTTAAAATGCTGAGAATATTTTCCCCGCAGACTATGTATCAAAGTGAAATCATTGTAAAAATGAACAATGCTGTTGTTTACTAACTTCAGGAGTTAGATATACATATAGTCCTTACGTCATCAGTATGTCCGACATTCGTCCTCGTCCTATAAACACTCTTTCTCAGCATTTATTCTTCTTATGCATTTATAGCAAAATTGAGTATACAAAAATCGAAGTTATTGAAAAATTAAAAAAATTGAAGTTGTCAATATAGAATTTCTCCTCTATTAAGATCATTACGGGAAAAAGTAAAATTCAATTCAATTTCTATTTTTTGCAATCGGTGTAGAAAATTTTTATTTTGCATAAAGATCCGCAGTCATAATAAAATCTAAATAACTTCAATTTTCTCACTCTTATAAAACAAGAGTAACTTTCAGTGCTCGCTACATATAGTATTAACAACACAATTTCTTGTTGTACCACCACCGTCATTAGTTCTATCTGTGATCCACCAACACGTGTTCACTTTTCATAACGACCAATTTGGAAGACCATCCAACTTGTTCGGCCTGATTATAAAGGACTCCCTGTATATTCGAACTGCCGACGTTTCGCATATTTGGTAGCAGAAATCACGGAAAAATCAGGATCGTGCGCGTTGAAATCGGCAGAAGCCTAAGTGGGTCATTCGACTGAAAAATTGCGCACGTATCGCGCCGCTCACTGAAATTTTAAATAGTAGGCGTCCCTATTGTGGAATCGGGTAGCAAAGGGCTCGGAGCTCTCTATCTGTAATGCAAATCGCATTAGAATTTCGCGTGGCTCGTGTACGCAATCGTATCATCGATTACTCCCATGTAAAGGGAAGCATTGTTCCCGCTTTCTCTCGGATTAATTCCATGAGAAATGCCGGGAGGAAGCATAATTTCAATTCGAATCAGCGGATTTGCTGTCGCTAAAAATTCCGTAGATGTAATTCAAATCAGAAAGATTAACATCATTTCAAAATATCAATACATTACTATCGACTTATTCGATTAAAGGAAAGCTGTTCTTATATTCAGCTCCTGTCTCTTGCAATTGATGATACAGACAATTTTTGTTTTCCATAAAGATCCACTGTCGAGTAATCACTGTGGATCTTTATGCGAAATAAAAATGTTCAAATTGCTGCAAACTGGAGTAAAATGGAAAATTATTTTCTTTCTATATTTAATAGGTTCAAAATAATATAAATAAATAAATACCTGTTTCAAAATTTTATTTATGAACCTTGAACTGTCCTGATAGATGCGAATTGTTTTGCCATATTTATTACTGGATCTTGAGCTTGACATCTTCTGGACTCGATGAATACAGAGATAATGATTTTTCCTTTGCTTCTCACTGTACTTTGAAAATTGCCAAATTTTGGCCAGGTTTTCGGGACCAGTGTGCGTCAAAGGATTCGGTTCTACGAATCCCGTGGGTGTTTACAGGTGGCGCGCCGAGCCGACGATCTGCCGATTAACATTTGTCAGGATCATGGAACCGCTCGTTGCGGAATCTGGACGCGAACAACGCGTGTCTGGCGAGAAGGCATCGTCCAAGGCGCGGCGATTAAGCGCCGCGAATCGCGTGGGCAAAGCCATCGGGAAACAATAAAACCGGCGCCTCCGCCAGACGCTCCTGGAATCCGGCCAGATCTCCTTGCGCTCGCTCGCTACTCGCTTACCCGTTTGCTCTCTCTCTCTCTCTCTCTCTCTCGGTCCTGCGCCTAACGGTTGCCGGCGCCGATTAGCGCCAACTACTTTTTGCACAAGAGAGAGAGGAAAGTCGAAGAGCTATTAGAGATTACAACACATGAAATGCTCGTTTCCCTTAGCTCCGGCTGGCAAAAACACGTCTTCTCGACTTCGCTTAACGCCGCTGACGAGTTCTGTGTACAGCGGTGTCAATGCTTCTGGGGATTCGATTGTACGCAATCCACAGGTCGAGTCTAGGAACTTCGGTATCCGACGCGACGTACGAAAACATGGCCGAAATAGGAATTTATTTCAAAATTTACACGAGTTTCTCAGATCGCTCGGGAATCTGATGTGAAAATTATAAAAAATAAAATGGCGGACTCAATATGGCATATCCCATAAAATTGTTGGATTTCCTTGACCTCGGTTTTCCCAGACATTGTCTTAGTACACGAGAAAGCAAGAGCCGTAAATAATTGTTTAAAGTAATATTTAATAACACCGTCCAACAAATTTCAACTTTTTTGGGGGATTTCGATTCTCGCTATGCAATTCTTATAGAGTTTTTTGCGCTGATTCCGAATCCTTAATTTTTCTTCTAGACGCACAGTTTTTGAGAAATTTGAGTTTGAGAAAAAGACATATTTTTCAACTTTGAACAAATATTGTGATGTTATTATAAAAGATATTGAATTGATCTTTACAGCAAAAGATTCCTTACACTTTCCCGAATACAGTGATATCCAATATTAATACATTATGATTGTTTAAACATGTTTAAACGATCATTAAAGACGGAGAGACACCAAAAAAACTCTATAATAATTGCATAGTGAGAATCGAAAAATTGTTTGGCTGTTGGACAGTGTAATCTATTTGAACAGAAGTTCATGTAAGTTCCGCTAATGATATAATTTCAATCAGTCACTGCTTCTTCCACTTACTGTTCTACGAGCTTTTCAACGCGCATCTTTGAAAAATTTTGTTGCAGTTTTAATGAGAAATATTCTTCAGGACCGGTTTTGTCTTCTTCGTAAGTTTCGAAGCTTTTTCCACTTTGATAACTTTTAACGACCTGAACGGCTGATCGTCCGAGAGTGCTGAATCAGTAGAACAGGGGAGATTTTTCATAATTTTCCAGTTTAAGCCTTTAATTTTATTTTAATTCGTAATGCTCACATATGATGGAGCATTGTACGGATAAAATACATGGACGATCTGTCGCCAAGAAATGATTTAGAATTTCTGAATTAATAATCTGATTTAGGTACAAAAAGTTTATAAGAGAATCATTCCTTTCGCGTCTTGCCATACAGAAAATACAAACTTTTCGTTGAATGCAATAAATGTTGATACTCCTTATTAATAGATAATGCTGTAATGATGCAATATAATATGACGCTGTATATTATCTTCAATGGCGTAATGTAATATGACGCTGTATATTATCTGCAACGATGTAATATAATACGACATAGTAGGTATATTATTAAGTGCTTTTATTGTTCCCTTTCTACACTGCACAATTTTCGAGAAATAATAAAAACCTAGCTACTCGCAATACAGTCATGCGTCACGTTCATGTTTCACATACAGCCTGGAGGGAAGCCCTTCATTTTCGTGACGCCCCAAAGTCAGCCTTTCAGCACAGCCTTTCGATTTTTAAGAGCTAACAAGTTCGTTATCAGTGCACACGACTCGAAATTATGCATAGCAAAGAGTTCCATTATACGTGATAATGAAAAAGATGAGTGATACTCCTTCGTCAAAAATTTTTTAATAATGCTTGATAAAAAGTGAAATTGTTGAAATGCGATTCGATATACGGTCGGCCATTATTTCATGAGTTCGCAGATTCGTCTAACGTATAATGTACCGCGAAGAACAAATTGGCAACACAAGGCGTTCGTCATATTTGTTATTCGTTTCCTGTACTAATTTATGATTTCAACATTGTGTAAATAAAGTCCTGTTCAAACAGCGTTCAGATAAACGATCCACAGTGCCGGAAAAAATATTATGGCGTGTATTGTGGGCGTGAAGAATTGAGGAAGAATTAATTTTAAAACTTACTCCCACCACCTACAGTTTTTTTTTAAGCAGAATGTTCGCGATACAGAGTATAAAAAACACTACAACTTTCAAAGTTAACTTCTTTCCTGGTTCTTATTGTAGTTTCCTAAATATTAACAATAAAACGAAAAGTTAAGATTCCCTTGAGAAGGTGCCAGAAAAAAAAATTGTTCAGTTATCAGTATTTGAATTGCTATCAGTATATGTTCGCGTTATAAAGTACAAAAAACACTACGACTTGGAAGTTAACTTAAGAATTTCGTTTAAAACTTACTCCCTACAATTATTTTTAACCAAAATGTTCGGAATATACAGTATAAAAAACACTACAACTTTCAAAGTTAACTTCTTTCCTGGTTCTTATTATAGTTTCCTAAATATTAACGATAATACGGAAAGTTAAGATTCTCTTGAAAAGGTGCCAGAAAAAAAAGTTATCAGTATTTGATAGACTGCATTTGTGTAAAGTGTCACGTTGTATTTTCTAGTTGTCAAACATGGTAGTGGAACTGTGGACGTTTCGCTCTCTGTACATCTTATGGGTATTCAAGCTATTCCAAAGCAAGTACAGAAAGTTGCAAAAAGAACAGTGTAGTTCGCGTTAATAAAACATTTCTCTTGGACTTTGGCGCCTATATCGCCCGGCGATGTAATCAGTGGACCAAAGCCTCTCGATAAGCCATTGATATCTTATCGATAATCATTGGTAGCATCGTTAGCAACTGAGAGATCCGCGCGATATGCGGCCCGATGACTCCGAAACGCGAAGACGAGAGCTCATTATCGTGAGCGCGCGGGCTGCAATTCCCAGCGATTAGCATTTTCATGTAGCTACCTACCGAAGCGACGAGAAAACGCAGCAGTGATTCATCGAACGAGTTTTGCGACCAGCAGACAAGCGCCAGAAGGTTTTAATACTTGTCCCGATCGGAGGCATTCGAGCGATGGCGGCCTTCGTAGCGGTCCTTTTTTCGAAGGCCGACGATAAATCTGCGAATCTATAGGCATCTATAAAATCTGAACACGTGTTACTATTTTTCGACGACGACGTTGTTAAAGAAAGTGCGCCGCGCATGCACAGCGGCCGCTGATCGGTTTGTCTAATCAAGGAGAGTTATCGAATCAGGAAGAAACAGATGCAACCACGTCGCTGTGGAACTTGTCACTTTTCTATTAAACCGATATTTTCTCAATTTCCAGCTGCAGTAAATATTCCCATTTTTTTTTCTTTGTTAACGTTACAGTAGAGTCTTATATGAACTGAATGGGGGACGATAGCTTCACGTAAGGGAATGATATACAATAGAAACGTTTAGCACTTATTGGTAGATTGCATGCAATTCTTTGGACGAAATAAAATCGGTAGATCTTATCCAAATATCGATTGGTTAGTACATCGATCAAAGAGAATGTGCCTACTTCAAATGTTTTGACAGTTTAGTCTATCCTACAGTCATGGAACCGGTGTTTGTGCTTTATTTAAAAAATTTTGAAATTTTGAAATAAGAGGATTTTTCTGTTCTTTAAAATATGTCCTAATTCTTTTCACATATAGCAAGTGAATATTATTAGTGGTACCGAAACGTCGTTAAGTATATTGCAAACTTGCTATTAAATAGTAACAATTGATCGAACCCGTGCACCGACAACATTAATACTGGTTTTAAAATAGGTAGAATTTGAAATTTGGATTTTCTTTTAATTTTTCGTTCATTTTCCGGTTTATGTCACATATAAGTACGAGCCAGCTTCTTCTTCGACGCGAAGTCCCCACCATCGATCAGTAAGTTCCCCCACTACATACTGAGCGCATTTGCTTCAATTGAGGCAAAACCGTCACCACCATAGCGCCCACTGTATCAATAAAATGATAATTTTCTTTCGTTTCGCGTTATGTCGTGTTGCTTAACCACTAATAGCAATTACAATCTTGATATTAGCATTACCAGAGCACACCTGCTCGGACGAGGTTAACGACACTCACTTCGTCCACACTGGTGAAATTAATTCTGGACACTTTGAATAAAAATATTCTTTATTTTATATTTCTGCAGAATATGTATATTCTGCTATGCTAAATTGATACCGTAATATTTTTATTCTATTCTATAATGTTTATACTTAATATTTTCGCATGATTTGGTTTGTAAATGTTCTAAAATTTTAATTTAAAACTAAACTGTGTTGTTAGTTTTGTTTTTGCGTCTGGCAACACGAAACATAGCATGATGTGAATATATTATAATAAAATATGAATATAAAAACAAAGGATATCTCCTTTGATGTGTTGAAATTGTAATTTTTATTGTATATAAAAAGTATGACTGTAAATGGTCTTTTTACTGATTTTTTCATATGTATAAGCGACGCTCTAAAATAAGAAAATATAAATGATTATATACTAAATAATTCGAATAAATGCGAAATTTAAGTAAAAATTTTAGTGTCCATAATTAATTTCACTAGTGTATATGTTCGCTATAGAATCATTATTTTTATAGGTTTTTAAATGAAAGTAAACCGGAAAAATCGAAAGAAAAATAAAAAGATATTTCATCAATTCGTTCATCCAATTTATCTTTCGCTACGTTTTCCCACGACTATGCAAACACATTGTAAATACATAAAATCTCAAATCTGTTGTAATCATATTTTACTAGAAACAACGAAAATCACAACACGATTTCCACGCGCATTCGAAATTCTCATGAATAATCGATTGTTATAAATTGCTCTGGACAATCGTATTAACCGAACACGGCAATCTGAAAATTCCAAATACAATAATATGCTTTTAAGTGTCGCGGCTGAGCCGTTTTTATGGCGGAGTATTAATTTCCCATTGTGCGAAAGATTGACGATTAAAACGGTAGCGGAATAAACACGGATTAAAACGTCTCGCTCGCACACATATAGTTCGTATCTCTTCGCACGGTTGCCGGTTCTTGTGTACACAAGATATCGACCAGCACACTCGAGTTCTTTATCAACACTGAAAATCCCACAGTCGGCATTTAAGTCTCTTGTAAAACAATAATTGCCACGTTTCTCGACGATCACCGATTTTTCAAACCGATTTTCTTCTCGTACCTCCGTGAACATCGTCCGAAGTGTTCGTCGAAACCCGTTTACTTCGAAAATCTCTCCGTATGCGTGCCGCACAATCAACGTTCCAGCGCGTTGATGGAAAAACAGATACCTCGGCGGGAGAACGCAATTCCTGGTTACATAAGGATCTATAATCAGTTGGAAACGTGAGCGTACAACAAACGGTGATATCCAAGTCTTCCGATTGATTCCGTTTCGTCCCGATGCGAGAACGTGTAGATGCTTCATTCACATTTTACTCCGTTCGACCATACACGATCATTACACCAGGAAAAACTGAACAGGTGAAATACAAAATTGCGATGACTGGTGGATTCTCATGCACAGTGGAAATTGCCTGCTTCGGTAGCAAGATGCAGGAGTTACATAGACACAGTATTATTTTAGTATATAAAATTTTTTCAGAATATTGACGAGAAACGCGTTTAAATTCTTCTGCAAGTGCTAGATATTTGTTTATATTTTATGTCGCTTTCTTCCGCAGGTTTTTCCTGCATCTTTCCGTCGATTTTTAGCTTTAGGTTTTTCATGAAATGTGGTATTGTCCATGGTAATCTTCTACTGAAAGTACAGTGCATCGACGAGAGAATCTTACTACTTGTTGTCGAATAATTTTACATATATTGGTGCGTTGGAACCAACATTTTGCGGCCACTATTGATCTATTGTTCCAGTTTGTCTGTATTTACATTAAACAAATTATGTTAGAATCTGATAAAAATAAACAGGCGCAAAGATCGAAAGACTTCAACAAGATTATTCATTTTATACTATTTTTCACTGCATTAAAATTATTAGTAGAAAATACAAATTCAACTACCGCGTCTTGCAATTGATGCGCAAACTTTTTATTTCTCGAAAGGAGTCTAATGAATGCTACGATTGCCGCGTGACGAGCTGCGCACCGCTTCTGTTCCGGGCGGTTCTCCTATTACTATTAATACCTACTCTATCGCAGTGAAAAGAATCACGGCAGCTTTTCCAAGTGCATTCATTCCGGGCGGTACTCGAGGCGATTAGCGTGTACCTGCAGTGGAAGAACTAAGTAGAGCGAGACCAGTACCAAAGGTGGACAAATCGCACAAAGTGCGCCCGTTTCTTGTTAATCGCTTCATTCAGATGACGTGGTTCAAAGACTCGGGACCGGCACTTTTGGTCGCAAGAGAATTTTTCCCCTCCGGTAGGTAATTCATCGATAAATGGATCAGCCGAACTCATCAGAGGTGCGCTGTCGCGACAGAAAAAAAATTGATATCACGGAACCGGTGTAAAACCACTTTTATTGCATCTCTCGGCGGGAAACGTGACAACACACAATCACCGATCCCGCGTCCGAGCGATCTTCCCGGGATCCAATTTGTCAACCGATTCCTTCCAACCTGCTGCTTCTCTCCGCTCGATCGATCCCGCCACGAATCAACCGGCACAGCTTTCGATCGCGGCGCACGCGTCCCATCAATATTCAAAAGCGTCGAGGCATCAATAATTCAACATCCGGTTTCGAACGGCACATTGCACGCAACAATCTATCGGTTGACACGATCCGCGGAAACAGTTCCCTCGGATGACGAAATCCTCGGCGGAGCCCACAGAGTTGCTACAGTAGTGCACGGTTAAATTTACATAAAGTCGCCACCAGAGCATTTACACGGGTCAGCTCAGAGCTGGGTAAAATGGTAAATGTTGGTCCAATTTTTAACAGTGACAAACAAATACAGCTCGTCGGAAGCCAATACAGTAGTGCTCGGTTAAATTTACATAAACTCTGTACCAGTGAATTTACACGGGTCAGCTCAGAGCTGGGTAAAATGGTAAATATTGGTCCAATTTTTAACAGTCACAAACAAATACAGCTCGTCGGAGTCCAATACAGTAGTGCACGGTTAAATTTACATAAAATCGGTAAATTTACACAAATTAACTCGGAGCTGAGTAAAATACTATTTAACCGGTTCCCATACTTTAACGAGTCTGACTCGCGACGAAGATTTTGGCCGAAATATGAATAGCACGAGTCAAACTCGTGGACTGAAAATCGAGCCAAGCGTAAACATCACGAGTATTGCAACTGTTTTAGAGCATCACTCTGGTCTGTTTACCGCGCGTCGTCTCCTACCGCTTGGACCAGGATTTCGTCGAGCTAAATGGCACGGGAAAGAGTTAAAATAGTAAATATTAGTCCAATTTTTAACAATGACAAAGAAATATAACACGTCGGAGGCCAATAGACAGTAGTGCAAAGTTAAATTTACGTAAAATTGATAAATTTACACTAGTCAGTTCGGAGCTGGGTAAAATACTAATTTAAATAGTATAAAGTAAATATCAGTGCAATTTTTAACAATAACGTTCGACAAATACAACTTTTTTCTAAGCAAACTCATCGATCAAAGTGAGCACCATTGTATTCTACGCATTCTGCCAATGAATTGCACGTTTCTCGATCGTATTGCGATAAAAGCGGAATTTTTTGATCGCTCATATACTTCATTTATAAATGTGGTCATCTAGATTTTCTAGTTCTTTTTACCACCGAAGAATATTGCACTCATGGAGCAACCATTTTGACCAAACATCGCAAACGTTATCAACATGTTCTTCTGACACTCGATATAAAAAGAGTACACGACAACGTGTAAGTAAACGTTAAAAGTAAAATTAGACGTGTAAATAAAAACTGAAGATAAAACCTTATAGGTCAGTTCGGTACCATAAAGTGATGTAGACTTAGGGTTTCTTTCGCACGTTTTGTCCTTGCGACGAGTAGACTAAGACGTGATGAAAACAAATTCTTGACCTTCTGACCTTGAAATTAATTTTGCGTTTAAAATCACGCTACGATAGTCGCGGCATATCATTTCGTTACAACCTGTGTGCATTTTCTTCCGATGTCATACAGAAACACGAAGAAACATGGAGTATCCAATTGTTTTACCACCTCGTTATACCGATTTCCTGTTCCTCGGTCACTGCCAGAGGAAAAGCTCGCGAGAATTTCACCGCTGGCTCCGGAACCGGCGTAAATTTCACTATTGCGATTCCGAGGTCGCGCGGAAAATTAGCGTGACGAGTATCGTCTATAATTCACGGCGGACAAATAAGCAGTCGAAGATCTCCCTCTCTCTCTCTCTCTCTGCGGCTTGGCGTCCCTTTTTCGCTTCCACTTTCTCGTCTCTGTTCGCCGATCGCGCCTCTCTATCATTCTGTATCCTCCGCGGCGAGTCGCGGTTCTGCGTTGCACTTGACCACCGTGGAATCCAACGTGCTCCGTCCGTTCCGTTCGCCTCTGTGTATCTACGGGTCGTTGATATCGCTTTGCCTCGTGTTTTCTCGGATAACGTTATATGTATAGCAGTAGTAGTCGTCGTCGTCGTCGTCGTCGTCGTCATCGTCGTCGTCTGCCGCTGCGTACGCCACTGTGGCGGCGGCAACGGCGGCGGCTACGTGCTCGACGATAATAATTATTGACAGATGCGACTGACTAATACGACCACGCTACGGCGACGTTCGTCTAGCGCGGGCGAACTTTCAGCTTGCGCGCTCTCTGCCGATCCTACTCGCCTTCGATCTCCGACGCACGCCACGCGAACGGCGGCTGACTCCGGGGGAATCGACGCCGTCTCGATGCAACTCTAACGATCTCATTCCGAGTGCTTTCGGGACTCGACCCCGCTGACCCAACGCGACCCTGGAACTTGCGCGCGGACGACTTCGAACTTTGCGCGCGAGCACGATTCGGAAATATAGCGCAGCGAAACTCTCGAGCACGATCCATGATCCTCCTCGAGAACTCGAGGCTCGAATTCTGACGGGCCGAGGTGCTCGAAGTCGTCCGCCTAAGTGGGCGTTAATTTAATCGAGAGTTAATTCGTTTTCCGCTGTCACACAATAACTCTGCGAACAACTCTTTCACGTAATTGCGTGGTAGCATTCACACCGGTGTAAATGAAATAGGTGGTCGCACACGAAATGTCCGAATTCAGAATGCGAGTACTATGACGTGTTTCAATAAAAAAATATTATTATAATCTACAAGTTTATTATATGTATATCATTTAAAGGTAGAAAGCCGATTTTTCAAGTCCTATCTTCAGTTTCCAATTACCCGACTGCGGATCTTAGAATAAAAATTGTTTCCTTATTTAGCCTTGTTTGTTTGTCCTGTAGTGTTGTTTGCACCAAAAAGAAAAATTGGCCTTCCGCCCGAATAGCTCGAGAAGCTAACCACACGATGATTAAAAAAACCGCGTGTGCTGAGCATGCACTATGCACACATAATCGGGGTCCCGAGTTTCAATTCTTCGCCGCGCCGCGTGCTCGCGCTAATTACATAATTTCCCGTAATGATCCTTTCCTCCGAGCGAGTGTCCTGCGGTTCTAGACCACGTGTCTGACACGCTGACACCCGAGTCACGAAGTAAATAGAAGATTACGGAGAGGAGTTTAACACCTTTCTCGCATTGGCGCGCCACGTGTGATGCAATCCGTGCGGCGAGAGTTCTACAGCCATTCTCCTCTCACAGCATCAAATCGAATTCCTCCCGCGCGCCTCTGTATCCCGGGAAATCGGATTACCCGCAAACAGCTCTACTAATAACCTCTTTTATGTAAACCGGCCGAGAGCCATTTACAGGGACGTCGAGATAAATACGGAAATTTTTCGGTACGGAAAACGAATATAAACAAAACAATTGTTAACAAGGTAACTCGCTACGTAAACCGCCGATCAGTGAGCAATTGGCAGATGTTGTTAGGTGTATGCAAATGTTTGGTCTCTTTCGATCGTTTATACATAATGACTATACAGCGGATCTTTATAAATAAACATTTTCTAACTGATTTACAAGACACTGAAGTGATATAGAAATTTATTTTCTTTGTTAATATGTTTAATAGGTAACAAAATCTTCTAATGTTTTTACTGTTTTAAATTACACCTACTCATTTTTTCATATTAACGACGTATAATTAGACAGCGGATTTTATGGATTTATGGCAAAAATGAGTAAGTGTAATTTAAAACAATCATTTATTTATTGTATATTATTTTCATCCTATTAAACATGTTAAGAAAGGTAATTTTCTATTTCACTCCCGTTTGTTGTAATTCACGGAGAAAATTTGTATTTTTATAATTATAATCTTCTGTATTTTTTTGCAATTGTTTGTTCGCTGCTGATGTGTCTACATAACCGATTTAGCAGTTAGTAAAAAACTGACGTGTAAAAATATAAAAAAATAGAAGGGAGACTAAAACTTTTGCATAAATAAGATACACAATGATTATTTATAATCTATAACTTCAACCTTCCGGCGGATGTTAAACAATGTCCGCATGTTGGTTGTCCTTGCAGACTGTTAAACGAATAACAATAATTGTATTTCTCATATAATAATCAATTATATTTCATAAAACCCTTCGATATATTATTAGACTATGTTGCATTTGCTAATGATATCAGGTTAGTCGAGTTCGTTCGTGTAGAACGAATGTTCCACGTCTTCTTTTTTAGATCCGACGTCGATAAATGTCGATGAAAAGCTGAGTGATTGAATGTAATGACTTGACACTAAACCTACCGAGCATTAAACTTAGCTGATACAAGTTGCCTTACATAAATGACAAGATTGAATTTATTTTGAGATATTTATTATATTAGTAATTGATAGCCGTTGATCCGTCAGAAACAACCAAAATCTACATTCTACATTGCAAAATAAACTCCAACATTTTCTATGTATTCACTACATCTTGCAAATAGATATTCACTAATAAGTAGACCGCTAACTGACCCGACATCTATTTCTACAGGGTGTACCAAAAATGTTGTACTTGCGTGTTGTTCGTTCATAACTCTTTTATAAAGCCAGCGGAGAACATTTTCACATAGGAAAAAATTACTTCGAATGACATTAAAAATCAACCTTTACATGGATACACAACGTTTTTGGGACACCCTGTATACGTAAAACAAAATGAAAGCAGCGTTGCTATTTGTACAATCACTAATTTAGACGCGAGAGCAAGAAAACTGCAGACATTTTCGCCCGAAACCCGGACACTTTTAAATACCTCTTAGATTATGTATGCGAGCTATTTTCGATCTGATGGTGCAGCCAGAAAATAAGTATTCTGCAGGAGATTCTACCGAAGGAAGTAAGTCGAAAGTAGAATAAAATTAGCTCGCACGAGTCTTCGCTTTCGAGGAAACAAGCTTTGGATCTACTTAGGATCTCAGACTAGTATTTGCGATAAGTAGAATCGGCCGGTCATGATCAGACGCATTCGGAAACAAGCTTTGGAATCTACTTAGGATCTTGGTCTAGTATTTGCGATAAGTAGAATCGGCAGGTCATGACCAGACGCATCAGCCTACTCGACAGCACGCACTTGATGAATCTTCATATTCGATGCTCTCGAAATGCGGAATAAAAAGTTTTTATTCCTTTTTTCCGACGTATTTTCACATTTAGATTCGCATGAATAAAACTTCTTTAACTCTCCGTACACTATGCGAGAGTCATATGGGTTCCGAGGGTAAACTGAGGGAATACGGTTACCCTCTGTCATTACTGGATTAGTCACGTGACATTCAGACACATGCACGACAGAGACGGAACCTGTCACGTGACCGAGCCGTAGTGGGATTGGTCACCGCCGGAGGAGTGGGGGAATGGCGTCGTAGAAGAGGCAAGGTAGAGTGGGGGATCAGTCGTAATCTGACGAAACTGGGTGAGGATTTCGAGTGACCGTCAACATGTATTAGTGAAATAGCGTGGGTCAGAAATGACACCGGCATAGGATTAGAACTCGCTGGAATCCGAGGATTAATCATTGTAATAAGAGCAAATCATACAAGATCTTAATGTCATCTTGCCATCATAGTAAAGTAATACATATTCCTTTGTACAATATAACAATTGAAATAATAAAGAATGACAAGCTTAGAAATGTGGAAGATCGTTATTTAGTTTTTAGAAAAACCAGTAATATTTCTCACCCCCTTCGCTTACAATTAGACTGCGGACTTTATGCGACAAAATTGAGTATGCGCAATGTAAAACAGAGGAACAATTTAAAAAATTCAGGTATGTCAATACGTTATTTTCGATTCCTTAGAATAATTGAAAAAAGCACCCTTGTATTTGACTTGTCTTTGTCTATTTATAATTAACATATCAAAGTTCATCTCCACTACGCGTTTATTTAAGAAGGTCTACTCTATTGTCGGCTAGACGATATTGATAAGAGCTCGTGGAAGAATTTCATTTTTCGATGCACGAACCATGACCCATTGCGAATAAATGAGACAACGATGATAGCAGCGCCTCCGTTTATTTTTCCGTTGATAAAAACCATGGTTATACAGCGACGACTCGCGGAAATATGGATTTGCTTTCCGTGCAACAAGCGTTGTTGCACGGACGGTTGCCCGGGAATTTTGTCGTTAATCGCGCTTGGGTCAAGCCAGACTCGCGATTTTATGCTCCCTCGAACGTGTAATGCTATTGTTACTTGGCGGGCACTTGTTGATATCTGCACGCCGGAAAATCGACCGCGTTGCATTAGTGTCCACTTTCTTCAGTGATTCGTATCTACCGACCAAAAATTCCTTCTCTACAAGCGAATTGCACGAAATTATTAACTACCAATTTCGTTCTTATCAAATTAAATTCACTGTTAACGAAGCATTGTTAGGACACGCGTACTAATGAGTTTGAATTTTAAAGTCGCCATTATATTCTGGCGGATCATTATTAAATTTAATTATCCGGAATTACATGTAGAATAATCGTAGAATTATGGAAATAAAATGTTGCCGGGATCATATTTTCCGCCTCATTAAACAAATGAATCCCCGCGTACGTTTCGCATTTATGACAGATCCAGCCGCAATTCGGTTTAAATACGTATAATACACGTGAAATCGGGTCCGTTTCCTGACAAACAATGCTAAATGTTATAATAGCGAATGTAATAATTCGCCATTGCAGCGCGTCGCGCGGTGATATTGCTCCTCCGCGCGGAGATATTAAAACAAGAGTAATTAAAACTTTCACTTTGACCATGTATTTCGACAAAGGAACTTTTCAACAGCGTCTAAAACTTTTGCGGTGCTTATAAATCATTAGATTACTTTTTGTCGGAAAAGTTGAGTGCGGTGTCTTTTGACAAATTACCGGGACGTTGCAAAACACGCAACAAAACAGGCAATAATTCCTAAAAAGTTCTAACAGAAAATTGTAAAAAAATGTTTCATACTCAAGGCTGTAATGAACTAGAATAGTTGCCTAAATGTTTTTCAGATTTTACAATTGGCTGATTTTGGACACCGACGTTTTCATTTATCGTTATCAATATTGGTTATGAAAATGTTATCTTCCAGATTCAAAGAATTCAACTTGATTCGTTTTATTTCTCAGCGCGAACGCTAGTTTGTAAACATTTTTGCACGATATAGAAACCTACAATGACTCTGACTCGTGATTAGTATTCATTGATAATAAATAAAGGATATTGTAGTGTGATAATTACATTATCATTCAAATCTAAGCAAACAAAACTTCCGTATCTGCAGCTTTCTTTATTTTGTATCCCACATATAATTATTTATAACTGACATAATTGTCGCGTTTATGAACTAATAATCACAGAACTTTGAATATGCATTTATCATCAAATTTGAGGTGAATACGAATTTTCTAATAACCGAATATACATTGGAACGTGGTGTACTCCAAAGGATTCATTTTCAATAGAACAACTGCAGAGAAGAACAATTTAGAGAGAATATGCACACAGTGTTTCGAATTCGTTTTTATTGCTATGTACAAAAGATAGAAAATAAAATGCAATGGGGTGAGCCGCACCGAATAGTTTTTTTATCAATAAAATCAAAATGCTACGACAATTTAAACATTGCAATAAATGCATTGTTAAACATTTTTTCCCTAATTCATAAGCTGAATTAATCTTACTTTATATTTGTGAGTTTAAAATAGTTCACTTCATCTCGTGTAAATATACAAATCAGTTTACTTCGTTTCATTTAAATATATAAATTAGTTTACTTCGTTTCATGTAAAATTATTAGTTTACTTCATTTCTCGTTCCTCATCTTTCACATTGAATGTTTAATTTAATTTAAATTGTTGATTTAAGTGATAACTCCAAAATGAGATATCAGAATAGATCACTCCAAAATACGTATATTTCAATATTTAAGCAATGCGGTTTTATAAGCAATTACGTTCTCTGTAGGAAATTCCGTTCTAAATCATCTCGCAATCTCGTCATTAAATCGTCTGTTTGTTCTAGCAAAATCGAAGTTGCGCGCAAGGGAAGCAAGCTTAGCATGAAATCCGAGGGCTCTTTGGTGAGTTTGCAGGGTCAAAATATCTAAACTACGCTTCTCTCAAAAGGTGTCTTCGCAAGAAGTGTCTTGATAAGATTTAATTTATATAGACTTTGCGCGGTTCTTATTGTAATATCGAATTAATACAATTCTTATGAATATTCATAATTCTTACGAATTTCAATAATTGCAGAATAAAAAAATCTAGAATCGGTCATTTGACGAGTTGTGATAGGTTCAGTGTTAAATTTGCAAGCTGTATAGTAATTAATAAAATTTTTAAATTTAATTGATTTTGTATAATAAAATTATGATCTTTTAGAGAGATAATAGTAACTTATTTTTCATATTAAAAACAATAAGTAATAAGAAAGAAAGGGAAGTAGTAAAAAGATTAGTATTAAAATTGAATTGATTTATACAATTTAGGGGGTTGTATAGTAATTAATAAAATTTTGTATAATAAAATTACGGTCTAACGATTTAAACGATAATATCCCAAAGCACAAATATAAAAGACCGCTGCAGAAAGAATGCAAAATTAAACCTTTGACACTCGTGGTCGGAGCGAGCACCAAAAATCGCTGTACCATTTCTCGAAATATTGTTTACATTATTAAATACGTTGCTATCTAACCAATTGCAAAACATTCAAGTACTGTATGAGGTATTACATCAACGTTACATCCATAAAATGAAAAGAATAATATAGACTGGAATTATTTTAGGTCGGAAGAAATGTTTAACACGTTAACTGTCACGCGCATTTACAAGGAAATCTGCGTCTGGCCACGCGCGCTCCTTAGAAATGCGCTGGTCTTGTGGTATAGCAGTGTTTCAATAAAATCCATTAAAATTTTCTGATAAGAAATTACCTAAAATTGATTAAAACTATGTGATTTTTTCCGTTTTATATCGTATTTCATACTGTCAGTCAACGTGTTAATTTTTCCGTTAAAATAGCTGCGAGTGCAGAGGGTTAATTTGCCAGGAGAAAAAGAAAATATACATAATACCGTCTGAACAATCGGCGACGAGTCCGCGCGTGCGCGTCGGCGAGTTGCCGAACGGCGAACGGTGGCGTGAATGGATAGAGGACGAGCGTTACTCACCTCTCGTGTGAAAACGTCACGGGTGCCGGTGTATTCCTCGAACGGGATGTATTTTCACGTCTGCTGTCGGAGGGTAGAGCCCGGGGGTCGCGTGGGCGCAGAGTCCGCGTCTCTGTGTAAACAAAAACACGCACGTAGTGGGAGAGGGAGAGAGACTTCAAATCGTCCGTCGAATTTCCGCGAATGTTCCTCTCATTCTCCGTTGAAGGCGGTGCGGGAGGAGTAGGTGGAGCAGCGGCGGCACATCACATTGCTTTTTTCGGAGCGGTCCTCTTTCGGACGTGCGGTCTCGCCACTGAGGCCGCGTGAACGGAACGGAACGGAACCAGAAAAAAAACAAATATTACAGTCGCGGCGTTCTCGGCCGTGTAAGGGACAAGTTGAAACGCGGCGAAAGAGATGTGGCTGGATCGGAACAGAGAGAAGAGAAGATAAGTACGCGGCGGCGGCGGCAGAGCACGGGGAACCAGAAAGAGAGACGGGGGGAGAGAGGCGGGAGGGAGGTAGTCGGACAGAGAGAAGAAACCAAGTGGAAAGGAACGGAAAAACGAGACACGAGAAAAGTGGCCAGATAACGAGCACGAGTTTCCTGCACTGGAAGAGTGTACGTGATACCGGGAGTCTCACGCGTCAATCACCACAGCGGCGCACACACGCAACACACACGGCCGCGCGTAACACGCAACACGCAACTCGTTTGTATCGAGACGAACATCGTAGGCGCGCACGGGAAATACCGTCGATCCGGCCCGACGATTTCGCCACCTAGCCCGGCTCGTCGATGTCCCGTCATCATCCGCACACAGCAAATCCACCTTTCCCCGCGGCTTTTTCGAACCGTCTCACCGGACCGCGTGCGCGAGCTACGGATGTATACGTATGTATCGTATATCGTATATGTATATGTATCTCACTCCGGACTCTCGCAGTTTCCCGAACGTCGCGGAAACCTTTTTCCCCAAAGAAAGAAGAAGAATGAGAAGAGAAGAGAAGCGAGAGATCTTTTTATTTCCCGTTTGTTTCTGCTTCTTTGGATGCGTGGCTGCGTGCGTGGCGCGCGCGTGTAGTGGCTCCGAGTCTCGCGACGACGAGGGAGAGATCGTCCTCTTCCTCCGTCGTGTGTTCCTGCTCAGGATCCGATCGAGCAGCCACTGACCCCACGAGACGACGACGGTCGGACCGGAGAAGAGAAAGAGAAAGAACGTGTCTCGTTCCCGAAGGGAGAGAGAAAATGACCGGAGGGAGCGTACGAAAGACGAACGAAGAAAAGCGGGAAGGGGAAACGAAAGAGAGAAGGGAATCGGTGAAAGAGATAGAGGAAATGGATAGAGAGCGAAAGAGCCGTGATTGGAAAAGAAAGAGAGCCTCTCTCGGGCCACAGCGGGCTCTCGCGTATTATACACACGGACTCACACAGTTGTTCAACGCTCTATCTCTCTCCTCTCTCGCTTTCTTTTTACAGATGTATGTTTCTTTCTTTCTCTCTCTCTCTCTCTCTATCTCTCTCGGTTCGGTGGTTCTTCCGTCGTGTTGTTTCTCTCGGCACGGAAATTAAATCGCGCCGGAAAGACACACACACGCGAGTTCGAGTTTTTATCCGAGTGGCACGACGCGTCTCGAACCGATCTCTCTGTGTACGCGCACTGTGGTTTTGCTTCACGCGATCAAAACACTGTCGCAATGTCACCTCCTCGATATTTCAGCATATCGTCCCGGCGAGAGACGGACACGGGTTCGCGCGCGCACAAACAAAACGTGACAGCACGTCGCGCGCTTGTTTAGAATATACTGAATACATTTTGACCCGAGCGCTCCGTTCAGGCTCCGCCAGTGCTGGCGCTTCGCGCGTTCGGCCCGCCTCGGCCGGCCTCGCCGCCGATCGGACGCGCTCGCGCTCTACGCACGAGCCAACCACGATGCCCGGCCGACCGCGAACGAAACTCGCGCCCTCGCTCGATTGCAAATTACCTTGCCAGGGACGATGCACCGCGATCCGTGTTTACTGAAATCGTGGCATTTTCCGTTTCGCCGTTTTCCACGCTGCCCGCCACCGGACCGTCAAAAACCGCTCTTCCTCCCTTGTCCCGTGCGCCGTTCAAACCACGCCCCCGTCACTGGCGCAATTCGAATTAACCCTAGGTAACTAATCCCGTGTTAGGCGGCTCAGACTAAACTTCGTCGTTCTATTGTGCTGTTCTAATACCTTGGGGACGGATTACTTTTTTGGAGATTGGGAATTAGCGATTTGAGGTTTTTTTATGTTTAATTTAAATTTTAAACGGTAAATAACTTTATTTAGAAGATTTTGGTGCAATAAGTGTTTTAATTTTATTTGAAAAATATTGAAAATATTTTTATTCTCTCTTGAAATATTGTATTTGCTTTAATTGATTTTCTCCATTTTCAATATTTTTGCTGAATATGTTCTTATTGAATATATTTATCAATATAAATTGTATCTTACTGGCAAGAAAATGACAAACCTTTAACGATATTTTAAAAAAATATATAATCATAAATAAATACGATACATTATATTTTATTGCTATTTCTAAAATGAGTATGATATATTTATTTATGTTCTTATTTAAGAACACGATAACTCTTTAATGAATACAGATAAACGAATAGGGTTTCATTTAAATAAACATTTTTTCACAGTTTCATATATTAAATATAACATTAAAAAGTAGAAATGTCGTTGTGTATACACTTGAGAAACAATTCTGAAATACAATTTCTCCAATATATGAATCATTAAAAACATCAATGAATGTAATAAGTAGAAAACTAATATATAATAATAATTTTAAACCGCCATACTTGTACTTAACTACATAATATAATCATTGCCCACGTCTAAATAAATTACAAGAAATTAAATTTAGAGGATAGGTATTTATAAACGATTTTTTCACTTCTTCAAGATCTAAATGCAGAAGAATTGTTAAAATAATATGCATGCTTCGATAATTTTGTGAAATCATTCCATTGAACCAAGTTCAAAGTTTCTATTGCGAATATTATCTGTACAATCTGAAAATCGTCCTAGGAATTCAAATTGAATACTTTAGCGCGGGATCGGAGTCGCGATTCTCTAGAACGGAACTATGGAAATGCCAGTTTAACTTGAACGAACTACATATGTATATGCAACTGATCGAACCGCTTGAAGACAGGTCTTTATCGGTTTCTTTGTCCAATCTACGGGAACGGTTCGCAGCGATTTCATTACCCAGCCAAGATTGAAAAGCCCTTGCGGCACAGTGGAAACAATGCATCATAGGCAGGTGCCGGGCGTAGAAGCGCAGAATGGAAGGGAATCGGGAACGACAGTAAAGAATGCTGGTGTCCTTTGCATGAATGTTGCCGTCGAAATGCTGCAAGCTTGTCGAAACCTCTAAGTCGTGTGTCACTTTACCAATACTTCCTTGCGCTGCGTGAATCGAGAATTGTAGCAAGTTGTAGCGCGAACTTGTACGCGTAACGTCAACACTGAACTACATATATGAATTATTAACTCTTACATTTTTCTAGCGACTCTTACAATTCTCAGAATATTCATATCTAGCAAAAGCGTCTTATTTTAATAGTCAGCCTTTCTGAAACTAAATCGCTTAAAAATAAGGGAGCCAACTCCTATACATTTGAACTCCCATTCATGACGTCATAAAAAATTTAGAAAATATTGTACTAATAATAATAAACCTCCAGATGACTGACTACTGGCTCTAACCACCTAACGCTCATACCCGTGACTGTTGCGGGCACAGCCGATATGCTTTAGCTTGCAGTTAATGCTGATATGGCTCCACCTTATGCTTATTCATTAAAAATGTAGATTTTAGACTTCGGTAAAACTTGTAGTCGAGAAAATGGCTAACTATTAGAACCGTTGCCGAACGCGTCAGCACAAAAGGATAACTGTTTAAGAATTTCGTTCCTCCGACCGATCCTAAAAAGGCAGCCGAAACTTAATCGTTTAAGTAAGTTTGGTAAGTCGGTTTGGTAAGTCTGCGTGTGCATGATCGATTAGCACATTCTAATTTTACAATTTCATGAAACATTCAACAGCGCTGTCAACATAATGGCTGTCATTAGACGGCTAGGCTTCCTTGCAACCGAAAAAATCCTATCAAGAATTCTAATAGCATCGCGTACGAACGCATAAGCCCTCCGCCTCTGGTCAACGATATCGCCGGGCAAAGCAATCCAACAGTAGTATCGAAGAGTATTGTGGAACATATACTTTCGCATGTATACATTATGCAAATTGATTCCATCGATTGGCCGGTGGACCCTACACACGCGTAGGCGCAGACTTCTCGTACGGTTCAACGACGCGACGCTACGCTGCTCTAGCTTCTGCTCCCGGCAACTATCCAGGGACCTCGATTTACCAGGCAATTTCGAGAAAATGGCATCGTTTTCAACCGGAGGCGAGAAACCTAGAAATAGTCGCTCGCAAAATTACTTTCCGATTACTCCTGCACTGCGATTGCCTCTATTAGCTTGCTAATTAACGCCGTCTCGACATATTTCTTCCATTTTCCCATACTCAAAACAGGTTCGAGCCACGGGGTGTATACACGAAGATACACGATAACATCAATTCCAACTTTATTTCAATAACTTCGACCATTTATTCTTGCATTTCAAGATCGGACTGCGGATTTTATGGATTTATGCGAAAAAATTCGATTATTTTAGTCACACAAATTGTTATGAGAAGAAATGAAATTTTATGTATCTTCTAGTAGGATTTTGCATAACGTGAAAATGCGACGTTCATTATCTGTAGTATTTATAATTAGTTCCTTGGTTTTTTCCTTGTTCCGGCACATTTAGAGAAATGTTCACTGAATGTGCTACACTATTTTGCACGTTTTATCGACAATTCAGAAATAAAAATTAGAATGTAAGATGTTACTTATTTTTTATTTTTAGCAAGCGTTTTTTATTCTATTTTTATGCGCATTAAGTAATCAATTTATGACAGAAATGAGTAGGTAAAACGCAAAACAGTGAAAATATTTATTATGTTATTTGTAACTTTGCCGCAACGCCGAAAAGTAAACGGAAATAAAGTATTCTATTCTATTATTTGTAAGTAAAAATTACTAAAAGAAGAAATAAACTGCAGTTCCCGTTTCTTGCAATTGATGCAAACAATTTTTATTTTACATCTGTTGTAAGCTGCACGGGCTAATAGTTATACTGTTTTAAATTACAGTTATTAATTTTTGTCATAAAATTCGTAGTCCACTGTGATAATTCTGTGTGATTCAATGCAGCAGGGGTTTTGCGAATATTTTCAGATTTTCTGTTCCTCTTGACCACACAAAAATGGTACACCGAACGAATGAATTCTCGTATCAAATGTGCCGATGTTGCGGCGAAAAATTCGGAAGATTCGTGTATTTCTAGATTAAGACACTTTCGATTATTATGAAACTTGACATACGCTCTCATCCACCACCTGAGAATTAATATCTATCTTCGGCGATCGTAAAATAAAAGATAAAAAGATAATCTTCGCGCGTAGGCATCGGGGCATAGTCGATTTGCAGTAATCCAGATAACACTTTTTTTCCAAATCGACTCGGTTCTGCTATCGAGACGACTGGTGCGCGTATTTGCGAGCCACATGATAAACCGGGTAATATTTTCTTCGGGTTTACAGACGATTAACGATCTCTGTAATTATCTTAAAAGGTTTCTTCGTGGGAGTAATCGAAGGACCGATTATCGTGTACCGCCCATGGCGACGTTGCTCTTCTCAATAGTATGGTGCAATTAAAGTAAATGGACGAAGAATAGAATAAATAGACGGGAAACGCGTGTAAAACGCGTAAGAATAGCCGTGCAGACCATTCGCATTTCGGCGATGATTAAAATTGTTCTACAGGGTGTACTAGCCAGTTACGAGTAAACAATAAATTTTTTCTGTTGGCTCATAAAAATATCCGAAAATTACACATTGCTGCGAAACATGCTATTTCATTTGTTCAAGAATGCACTTGGCAATATGAAATTATTTGACTGTTTGCATTTTTTCGAAAACTCGTACGATTAAAAAAGTTTATTTGTTGTATATATATATATTTCTTCGAACGATTTTACCAAATGAGAGTCGTCGCGAAATTACTGGTTAAAGATGGCGACTCACTCCATGCTGAACGAAAAGAAACGTCGATGGCACAGTTTCCTTTCTTGCCTCCGTGATCGCACGAAATAATTTTCAGTTTACTAGCTGTTAATACTCGCGCATCAAGAAAATAGTTGGAACCGATCTCACAAAACGTAGGCGGTCGTTATCGCGTAAATGCCACACAAGAAATTACACAGCCACATCACTGATTCTTATCATACATTTCATTCCGTCCAGGAAACAGAAAAAAGAAAACGGTCGAAGACGATTTAACGGTTGCTCAACAGCGAAGTATAGTGATAATGAAGGTCCATTCTCGCGAGCAGTCAACTGTGTACAATTATCTGGTGGTAATGCGCGGTTGTCGTCGGTGAGATTAGCCGGTTTCTATCGAAAAATTTCTTCAGCTCGTCATCAAATAGCAAAATTATGTAACTGTACAGCTGCGCTTTGCAAAACATGACATTACAAAAAACTGTTGGACTGAGGGTTTATTTTTATTTTTTCGACTAATTGTAGCCTTGAAACCTCATTTTGTTATCGAACAAATCAAGTAAGTTATGGCTTGGATATCGGTGAAATGGATATTCGACAAAGTTCCAATGTAAACAAAATTATGGGACGCCAAAAGTTGCTATTATTGCGTATTTCAACGAATATATGTAAAATGTTCACGTTAATGTTTGTCTTCGAATCTATTCATTCCATACAATTCATTTTATTTTCACTCGTTTCACCCCGTTTTACTTTGAAAATTACTTTGATAACGATTTTACATCTATTTTCCATAACGATGTGAAAAATAAAGTTCCAGCTATTTTTGACTAGCATGGTGGCAAATACGATGAAGTACGTTCAAACCATGATTCTTATCCTTAAAATAATTTGACCGAATCCATCGTCGAATTGCATTATATCTCGAAAAAGATGAATTTATTGAAAGGCATGTAAAATTATTACAGACAAGATGGATATTCTAGTATTGTAGCGAACGTTTTGTCTGTATGTCATCCAATATCGTTCTGAGTTCTTCATCTTCCAAACGTCCTTCTAAACTGGGAATCAAGGCTTTTGCTTCTTCCGGTGTCTCTGGACAGAGATTTGCAAGCGATGCAAGCTCGAATTTGTGTAGTTTCTTCTGCATAAGTAAACTGCAAACAGAGAATTTCCATTACATTATAAAATTTCAATTGACTAAAAATCTATCACATTATTATGTAAAAACGCTTACTTTCGAACTGCAGCGATAGTTTCCTTGTTCTTAAATCGCCTGAATCGATTTGTGTAGGTTAAACTCTTCATGAAAACTTCGGAGAACTCTTGTTCCTCTTCGGCTGACTCGTTTTGCGCTTTTCTGTGCTCCAATAACATCGAAACTTCCGAGATTAATAGTGTCTCTGCATTTTCAAATTCTAAACACAAAAAATACATTTGCACGTGATACTTTTCTTGAATACGTATCGATAACATCACTACCGTTTTTCAAATTAATAATCACCAGTAACGAATTTTTCAATATATTTTATTTATGCGATTTTTATAAAATACATTTTATTATGTACGTAATTAAAAATTGTATAAAATGTAAGTAATATACATATATGTACATATAATTGATGCGTGGTTATCTATAATAATCATATTACTCTTTACATTATTTGTACAATGTTACATGCGCTACAGCTTGTCAAAAGTGTATGCTCTGTCACCGAAGAAGCAAAGACTATCTCCATTTTACATTTTATTTAAGAAACATTTAACAAATTAGGAATCAATTGTAAAAATCTTTCTTACGGTTCTTATTATTAAAAACCCAGTCTTTTGAAAAAATCAACACATTACATATCAAGTCAAATAAATTGATGCGGGTAATCGAACTTTTTCAAGCATTACTGCATACTCGAGTTATTATTTTTTGCTAATTTCCTTAATTCCTCCACTTTTTTGGGAAATCTTAGGTATAAATCTTAACAATTAATATCACAATTCTGGCAGTCCACACGAAATAGAAAATATTTATAAAATTCAAATACATTCACTACGCTAATGATGCGTACGTCATTGATTTGGTTTATTTATGTATCCTTGTTCTGTAAGAAAATCGTAGATTTTACGAGTTTTATTTACATCAATTTTAAGCAAAACTCTAGCTTGTGCTAGCCTAAGATAACCATTCTTTTTATTCTCTCCTATCAGAAGTTGCTTAAAATCAAGATAGTTAGCAGGAACTATACGTGTTACTGAACAAAGCTCTTTCTCTGCAGAGGTAAGTTTCTCATACCCAGGAAGACCTTTTATTACGAGAGGGGGTGCTGTCTTTCGTTGTGAAATTGTATTAGGCGTTGAACTAGTTGCAGTAACATTACAACCAGGCAATATGGACTTCCAACTATATTCAGGATTATTCAGATACTGTTTTCTTTCTCTCTCATTCTCCTGTCTTAGTTTACTCAATTTTTGGAACAATACAACACTATGGAAGTGTGTAAGACCATTACTTCGGAACTCGGAAAGTTTATTTACATAGTTCTTAAGTTCTCCCACACGATGCAGTCCTTCCATTAAAAAGTCAAATTCCAAACCTCCCATTAATTGCATAAAAATTAGTAGTCGCTCTGCAATTGTTCTAGTTATAGTACATTCGTATCTTTGTATCCAAGAAATAGTTCTTCTGAACGCGATCAAACCATGATTACGTATGATTCTTCTTCTCCTCGTACGTTCTTTCAATCGATTGTTATATGCTTGTACCATAGCTATTTGTAAAGCTTTCCCCAACTCGTAATTATCGCTTAAATCAAATTCATCATAATCCAAATCAGAAATTATCAATTCAGCATGGTTGTCAAAATTCACTTCAAAATCTGACCTCACGGGATTATATCCTGCCAAAAGTTTACAATTAAGCGTATTCGAAGCAAACCGTGGTGGCTCTTCGAGATCTTGTAATTTATACAGGTAAGGTATTGGATCACGACCGAACAAACTTGTTCTTGTTTCTTTGATTTTTGGTAAGCCAGGTATACTTTGATTATCGATATAATGTTGAAGATAATGGCTTCTGCACTCTTCGGCTGACTTTCCTTGCATTCTCTTCGAAATGTCACCCCAGTTCCCAAAACCACATTCTTGCAACACATCAAGAAATTCTAATTCTTGCTTTGCTGTCCAACCGCTTCCTTGGATCAGAGGAAACTCATTCTTTATAATAATATAGTCATGATCATTTTTATGATCGTTAATCTCGCATCCGCTCGAGAAACAAGAAGGGCACAAATCCGTGCTGCTACACACTGCGCAACGAATGTAAGGCTCCATCAAAGCGGATTTGCATACGCGGCATGTTGGGTCTGAAGTAATGATTTCATCCTTCACAACTGACACGTCGAGTTCTATGTCATTCTCGATATTTTCTGTTCTACTCGATGAGCAGTCTGAAAGAGAAAATCGTTACTTAAGGCCATGCCGCATAATCAATTAAACAGTCGATTTTGAAGCGTTACGTATGTATGTTGGTAAATGATACGCTAATCGAGTCAACCGTTGACAAGTGTCATAAAGTGCAGGTTAGAATCGATGATTAAACTTCTATTTTAACCGATAAAATGTACCTTTGGGAAATTGTAGATCTGCCGCGTCTTCTTCTGTCATATCTGTTAAATTTGGATTAGCCATGATTCTTTTTGTACTCTTTGACAAAACTAACATATAACAACACAACCTCTTCGTAAATGTTTACTATCAACGACTCACGGGCATGCTTACGGCATACAGTTGAGATTCATGGAGATATCTATGTTCTCAAGTCTGTGCGATTGGCCTACTCCAACATCTCGTCTGTGATATTAGTTCCACAATAATTGTTCCGACCGGTACGGTAGCACAGACGAGGTGTAAGACACAGACTTAGGATCAGTACAGACATTGCAAGCAATGCATTTTTCTGTCCACGGTTCTGAATTACCGACCCTGTAGAAAATGCTCCTGTACAATAGCGGACTCTATCGAAATGGAGCGGTCAGCTAGTGAACTACATGGCGTTGCAACACAAACGGTGTGTGTCCGAGAATGCTAATTTTACAACGTTGTCACCTTTAAAAGTGCAATGTTGCCGCATTATATTCACACAAAAACCGTCGATGCTCGCATCGAATGCGTTTGAGCGATTCCTTTCCTGCTTGTCGGAGCTGTCAAAATTCAGAGACATATTGCTTCTTAATTTAAAATGTAGAATTTTCAAGGACAAAAAATTCCTAGAAATATTGTACATACGAAAGTACTAAAACATAATTTTAGAAAAATCAAGAATTCTTACTTCAATTTTCATATTGCGATACCTCAATTTGAACTTGAAAATATTTTACAACGCACATTATTTCCTTACAATCGTTTTTATACATAAAGAATCGATCTGTGGGAACAAAAATATGTTGCTGAACAGATGGTTAAGGGACTGCTTGTCGACATGGTTGACAAAAGGAATTGTTATATATATTAACCAGTTCGAAATAATAAATTTATCAGTGTATTATGTTCAATAAATTAATGCGTGCGGATGTTCATGGTTTAAAAGTGATTCTGTATTTCGAGTTCTATTAAAAATTTGTACTAAAAAATTAGATGGCCAGGTGGTCAAAGGAGTGTTTGTCGACATTGTTGACAGAAGGAATTGTTATAAATATTAGCCGATTCGAAATAATAAATTTATTAGTGTATTATGTTTAATAAATTAATTCGTGAAAATGTTCATGGTTTAAAAGTTATTCTCTATCTCGGGTTCTACTACCTATCATCGCTAAAAAATTAGATGACCAGGTGGTCAAGGGAGTGTTTGTCGGCATCGTTGGCAAAAGGAATTGTTATAAACATTAAACAGCCATAGATAATAAATTTATCAATAATTACTATCACGGCGATCGAAATCGCCGGAGTGGAAATAGATGGAGTGGGGACAGTTCCGCGTCGCTGCGCAGCTGCGCCTGAACGCGGCGAGCACTCTCAGTCAGTCAGTCAGTCGGGCCGCGGACTCCGGCCCGGGCGGTCCGACGGGTCCGACTGAGTGATCGCGAGTGAACGCGAGTGATAGTGAGTGACCAGTGGCTGTCCAGTGGCTGTCCAGTGGCTGTCCAGTGGCTGTCCAGTGGCTGTCCAGTAGCAGTCCAGCAGCTGTGCAGTTTGGTGAGTTTGGCCAATTTTTTTTTTTTATTTGTGATGGTTTACTTTGCGACAGTTTATTTGTTGCTTTACAGCACAGGGTGGGCCAAGGGTTTTACAATGCTTATGTTGATTACCCTTGACCCACCTTCAACGATTCTGCCCTCGACCGTTAATTCAACGAACATCGTCATTTATCATCAAATTGTATATTCCTGATTTAAAGTTGGTATTCCTTCGATCGAAGGTCCCCCAGGGGCTCACTCACTTGACCGTGAGTGAGTACGGGGTGTCGCGTCCCCGGGGCTCCCGAATCGCCTATAGGCCGCACTCGTGTGCGGGGTTAGTTTGGCTCTCGTGAGCTGGTGTTAGGTTGGCTCTCGTGAGCTGGTGTTAGGTTGGCTCTCGTGAGCTGGTTAGATTCGCACTCGTGTGCGGGGTAGGCAGGCCGCACTCGTGTGCGGGGTTAGCTGGGCTCTCGTGAGCTGGTTAGATTCGCACTCGTGTGCGGGGTAGGCAGGCCGCACTCGTGTGCGGGGTTAGTTTGGCTCTCGTGAGCTGGTTAGATTCGCACTCGTGTGCGGGGTTTACCATTGCTCTTCATCACATATTCATCATCGTTGTTTTAATTGCTCGACATCTAATTGAATTGTGTTTCTGAAGTTTCATAAGATCCTCTTCTAGAAATCGATATTTCTTATTTAAATTTGGCATTCCTCCGATCGGAGGTCCCTCAGGGGCTCACTCAGGGATGGGGAAACCGTGAGTGAGTACGGGGTGTCGCGTCCCCGGGGCTCCCGAATCGCCTATAGACCGCACACGCGTGCGGGGTTAGCTTGGCTCTCTTGAGCTGGTGTTAGGTTTGCTCTCGTGAGCGGGTATTAAGTTTACACTCGTGTGCGGGATTTAGTTTGTTGTATTTCTTGTTGTATTCACACTCGTGTACGGGGTTATACAGACCGTCAGGATACATCGAATGAAGAGGACACCAATCAAGACTACAGCGTATTTTAAGTTAGTTATATTTGCTCGGCTTGCGTGCGTGCATTATAAGATTGTATATCGTCGTTGTAAATATGTCGAGTAATTATTGCCTTAACTTCACTTAATTTAATTTAATTTAATTTCATTTCATTTCGTTTAATTTCATTTAATCTAACTTCACTTTGCTCGGCTCGTTACTTTTTATTCCGACACAGCCTTCTGCTGTGTCGGACCTTGCTTGTATGTACCAATCCAGTTGGTAACGGTATTCGGCGTCAATTCATTGAGAGTGGATGGTCAAGCGATCTGTTTGCCGTGTTACACTGTATAAGTGAAAAGTCCTCTCTGTCGCGATTCCACCTGAGTCACCTCAACGTAAGTTGAATGGTACCGGTTGGTATATGAGTAAATGGGACACCGTGCGAGCTTTTCTCTTGGTCATCGCTCTTCTTGAGTTCATGTTGGATATCGGTGCTGACTGGAGTTTGGCTGCAAGCATTGTACGCGTTCGCGTCACCCTCGGACCAGAGCCTTCTGCTCTGGTTCGTTCTTGTTTCTCTTTTTGAAAGAATCAGAGCCTTCTGCCTGATTCGCCTTTGCTCCCCCGTGGATCGGAGACTTCTTCTCCGATTCACACCTTT
>CM052209.1:1762857-1908312 GCA_028454225.1 Lasioglossum leucozonium
TTCGTCTTTGCTCCCCCGTGGATCGGAGACTTCTTCTCCGATTCACAACTTTTTCCCCGCAATAATTACTTGACATATTGCGTTACTGCGTTAGTATAAGTTCGTCGTTGTTAGGAAAGGGAGCCAGAAGGAATATTGCATTCGTTCTGACTCCCTTTCCGGGTCTCTTGTGCAGCAACCTCCTCGTGGTGAGACCTGGGCAATCGGTATTATCCTCTATTTGTAAGAACTTCTAGTATCTTACAAATAGTGGATAATATCGAGCTAATAGCTGCACACTTGGAATTTGTGTAAATATTGTATCCTAGAATGTAAGACATGATAGATGTAACAACGAGTGTATTGAAAGATTTTCAATAAAGATCTTGTAAATTAATATCCATGATTATTTCAAACCTATGAAATGCCCTTGTGGATTTTAACGAGTAGGTAGGTACAATGTTTATATTATATAAATATAATATATAAATATAATATATATTATATAAATATTATTATTATATTAAATATTATATAAATATTATTATTATATTAAATATTATATAAATATTATATATATATCATATATATATCATTATAAGGTATTCGAAATACATGAGGAAATTCGAATATACATATGTATTAATAATGTCTCAAGAGACGTCTTTTCTCACACGTCGTTTTGGCGTTTGAAAAAAGGTACCTTTTAGGCGTCTCATTTGTGACGTAAAAACGACGTCTCTAACAGACGCCTTTTACACGTTCATAAAGACGTCTTTTCTCACACGTCGGTTTGGCGTTTGAAAAAAGGTACCTTTTAGGCGTCTCATTTGTGACGTAAAAACAACGTCTTTAACAGACGCCTTTTACACGTTCATAAAGACGTCTTTTCTCACACGTCGTTTTGGCGTTTGAAAAAAGGTGCCTTTTAGGCGTCTCATTTGTGACGTGAAAACGACGTCTCTAACAGACGTCTTTAAGAACGTGTAAAAGGCGTCTGTTAGAGACGTAAGACGTAAAGAAGTAAAAATGACGACAAAACGACGTCTTTAAGACGTCATGTGCTATCTGGGTAATGTTGAGTAATGTAGATTCAGAATTTGTATAATACAATAACAATTGTTTGCAATAACAATAATGCAATAACAAAAGTTTCAGTCTCCTGTCTCATCTGTAAGGGTAGTTATGGAGGAAAATCAAAAAACCAGTTTTTGAACCATTTTCCGTATTTATTGGCAATTAAAAATTCTGACATTTTTCGGATATTAAGTCACATATTAGTTATCATTTTCAGACCTTTCCGTTGCAAACTCTGGGTGTACAAAATAAAAAACTCGAAAAAGTAAAGATTTCACATAGAAATCGAAAAAGTAGAATCACAGACTTAATTTATTAATGAGATATTATCGTAAGTTTAATACTCAATTTTTTTTCAAATTCTTGAGTGTGGTGCGTCTAGTTGAAAAAAATTACAAACCACTTAATATGTATTAAACATTCCTACGTTCCGAGAAACATTTTCCAGACTTCAGAACTCGCGTAGTGCAAACTATTAAAATAACATTATCTACGTTATCTACTAATACGTTATTAAAGCATTGTAAAAACATATTTTAGGTATGTTTAAACTATTTTGAAATAACCTTTGGGAACACATTTCTGGAGTACGTTCGGCCAGTCGGCCACCAGTCATTTAAGTACGCTTGCACCGGTGCGAGCTGAATGCACCGGTGCGAGCCGAATGCACCGGTGCGAGTAGCTCGCATCGATGCGAGTAGCTCGCTTCGTTCGAGCCGCTCGCTTCGTGCGGGTACTCGACCCGACTCGCACACTCGAGTCGAGCTAAGCTCGACTCGCACTATGCGAGTACTCGCACAGCCCTACAGAAAAGTCCATAAGCTGCAATGTCTGTACTGATCCTAAGTCTGTGTGTAAGAGTAGACCAATCACCCAATGTATTTTTCTGTCTCCTGTTCCCGGGCACAGACTTAGAATCAGTACAGACATTGCAAGCAATGCATTTTTCTGTCCACGGTTCTGAATTACCGACTCTGTAGAAAATGCTCCTGTACAATAGCGGGCTCTATCGAAATGGAGCGGTCAGCTAGTGAACTACATGACGTTGCAACATGGTTGCAACACAAACGGCGTGTGTCCGAGAATGCTAGATTTTACAGCGTTGTCAGCTTTAAAAGTGCAATGTTGCCGCATCATATTCACACAAAAACCGTCGATGCTCGCATCGAAAGCGTTTGAACGGTTCCTTTCCTGCTTGTCGGAGCTGTCAAAATTCAGAGACATATTGCTTCTTAATTTAAAATGTAGAATTTTCAATCATAAAAACGATTATCAAACGATCATCTGAATATTCGCTGACTTATTTTTTTAATTAATCTAATTTGTAGATTTTTTAATATATGTATATTCAAGTAGGGCAAAATTTTCATCTAAATAAAAATTTAGAATAACGAATACAAGATAAAAAAATTCTTATTCGTTATTGGAAGAAAATAAAATGTTCAAACAAATTATTGTTCGAATAAAAGATACAGATAAAAGATGAAAAAATTATTCGTAGTTCGAATAAAAAAAAAGTATCTTTATTCGATGAGAATTTATCCGACGAATAAAGATCGAAGAATATATATACGATATAATGAATATAGTACGCGCTTTCTTTCTCTTTCTATCTCGACTTATTTCTCACAATTATCTTTATTCGTCGGATAAATTCTCGTCGAATAAAGATACCTTTTTTTATTCGAACCTTCGAATAACAAATAAAAATTTTTTTAACTTTTCTTCATTATTCGAAATTTAAATTCTAGAGCCCCGTACCACAGACGAGTTATAAGATATACCTTTTATGTTGCAACGTTATGTAGTTCGCTAGCTGACCGTTCCATTTCGGTAGAGTTCGCTATCGTACTGGCACAGACGATACCTCGTCTGTGGTACTGGAGCATATTTTACAGAGTCGGTAATTCAGAACCGTAGACAGAAAAATGCATTGCACGCAATGTCTGTGTACATAGCTATTTGTCGGTACTGTAATCATGCCGAAAAATAGTTTTTTAATCATATTTACAGTCCCTTAAATACAAAAAGAGTTGGACAAATCGAAACTTTATACTCAAACTGCCGCTATTTCTGAATTTTTAACTTTTTTTTTTGCCAATTTGCCATAGCCGAAGACCTACTGAACAAAAATCAACACAATTTTTTTTGTTTCATATGAGAAGAACGGCTCAAATCGTGGCAATCTTTCAAGAATTATTTTATTTACAACTAGGTTACATTTGTATTCATATTTAATATACGAGATTCGATTACAAACTTTCTAAGTTAGCCATACATCGAAGATCTGAGTTAAATTTTGAAAATTTCAACATGTAAATAAATGTACAGTGATAAAATGACTTCCGAGCGCATTTAGTACGTTTAGAGCGTCGAGTCTCTTTGTAATCACGAAAGGTTTGCCGACACAGCCTGAATATGTAAAGTCACGAAGGTCAGTAAAACAACTTGCCGTTCGAATACAAAATCGAACGATCCAACAGCAAAGTATTTAACATGCGCGTCGGTGTATTGTCTAAATCAGATACGATAGATAGACGTGATACGTTCCTAGGTATAATGTCCTCGGCACTAAACAAGCATAACAAACTACAAAATAGTATGCAATCACCGAAGCTCTTTGATACTTCATTCACTAAAATTACGACTCAGAGGACAATTACGGCAGTATTAACAAGAGACGTATCATCCAATACGCAAGCGGCTATTGTGATGAAGCTCTACGCGCCGGTACAGCGTTGAAAAATATTCGAAACGTATTATTTATTACTTATTCGGAAAGAAAAGTCTATGTTAATGTAACGCGGTTTTATTTATTAACATATCTGAAACTAATGAAAAGTTGAACTGAAAAGCGATTGTTGTTTACAATACAGATACCTCGGAATAGTAAAATTCAAATTTTCATAATCCATCTTTAATTCCTATATCTTTGTTAAATATTGAAGACATATTATCAAATCAGTTCTTCGCCCTAATTGCGAATTTTAAGCTCAGAGCTATAGCGTGTTGAGTCAACGTTGTTTTAAATACATTTCCCATGTAAAAACAATATTTTTTGTTTCGAAAAACGAGAATGTCCAGTACGCGATTTCGCGAAAAATAAATCGTCAAAATTATTTTTCGATGCTTCAATTGTGTGCGAAATTCATTCTACGAATATAATAAGAACCGATCGAACAATAGAACATTTAGTTATTCGATATCTCCGACAATCAAACATTCCAATGAATAAATAGTGAGCTATTTATAGGTGCCAATAACAGAAAACTGTTTTATGTATCGCAATTTCCTCAAGTCACTGTCCGCAACGAAATTCCGGTGGTAGTATCATCCGTTAGGCGAACACGTATTCTTAAAAACATTTGTGAAACAATAGAGAATCAGCATTCGCGAGAATCCTTGAAATAAAGATGGCCGACACGACGCCGAAGAAGTTGAAGATCGCTGTGACCGACGACAGCGTGGTTCATTCGGCAACGTAATTCAAGGCGAGTCTTTGGCACGACCACACCTGAAACTCTTTCAAAAGCATAATAACGCGCGTGTATCGCGATACGTCGATCGAATACGTATTCAACCAAGTCCTCGGGACGCAGGATTAGGCGGGCGTGTTTCGCGTTGCGACGCGTCGACTCGTTCACTTCCGCATTCGCGATAGAAAGATAACATCCTCGAGATCGAACAATGAGCCACGAGGAGCCCGACTTCTCGAACACGAGAACGCTGCAACTCCACAACCTCGAGGTAGAAGACAATGTGCAAGACGATAGCGTTCAATCCACGCGGGGACACATCTTCGACAATGTCTATAAAGTGACCACTATGAAAGGGTAGGACTCTCATTCATTTAATCGGATCACTTGATTCATAAATTCCGCTTTATAGATTATTCGTAACCGCAGAAATTCGGCATCAATATTTAGGGGGTTGTATAGTATACAATCGGTTACGATTGTACAGTGTACAAATAGTAATCTTTTTTTCCTTTTTTTTCTTATTACTTATTGTTTTTAATATGAAAAATAAGTTACTATTATCTCCCTAAAAGATCATAATTTTATTATACAAAATCAATTAAATTCAAAAATTTTCATTAATTACTATAAAACCCCCTAAATTGTATAAATCAATTCAATTTTAATACTAATTTTTTTTTCTTATTACTTATTGTTTTTAATATGAAAAATAAGTTACTATTTTCTCTCTAAACGATCATAATTTTATTATACAAAATCAATTAACTTCAAAAATTTTCATTAATTACTATACAACCCCCTGAATAAATCGGTTGTATAGTATCGGTTGTAATGTATCGGTGTCAATACCGTGACACTTTTATTTTTCATTATTTTTTTTTATGAATTTCTTATCAACACTTTCGTGACATTTTTCTGATTGAAACAAGACCAAACACGGCACAGCTTTGATCATATTTACTTATTTAATTTAAGATGCAGCGGAACCTCGATTATCCAAACTAATAAATGGAATATGAATACTCGAATACCTGGTACAGTTATCTAGCCACAGTGGTGGATTAAATCTCGGGAATTGTGTATGGATCGGTTTTGATTGAATTATTTATTGAAACACTTATTTCGGTAATGGAGTATTCGGATATCATCGGTTCGGATAATTGAGGTTCTACCGAATCGTTAATAAAGCCAATATGCTCGGAATTGTGTCATTATTGGTCTTCTTTTAATAAGAAAAATGTCGTAAACACGCTCACGGAAGGACTCTGAAAAAATGATATAAAAACAAAAAAAGTTTTGTCATTAGATTAATATTCTTTCACGAAAATTAACCCGTTTACATGTTTCCAAACGTGAAAATCGATAAAGAGTAAGAAAAATAAGTAATATATATATATTTCTGTTTATTTTTGTAGTAAAAATGGCAGGATTTTCAATCATAAAATATGTTAGAATTTTTTTCGTTATATTATTGGAAGAGTTGATACCCACGTCTGTTACTATTTTATCTCGTATTCGAACCCCGTATCCTTGAACTCTTCCATCGACATTGATACGGATTTCATCAGGATGCGAACGCAGTGATCTTGATGCAAGTGGAAACAAATTTCTAACCGTTGATCGAAATTCGATTGGCATACGAATGGTTACGAAACGCCGATAGAACCTTGGTCGAGATCACCGATTTATTTGTCGTCTCGTATAATTCTCCGCTCAGTAAAACGAAAAAAGTAAAGGGGTTTCCTTTCGAAAGGGTTATCGTACCTTTTATGGCTCATTTTTTACTTGAATTTACCTCATTAGCATCGCTGTCGGCGTTTCTATAACGGGACAGCCACTATATAGGCGCAACGAATACGCTCGGACATGAACGCTTATATGTATATGTTTCACATTTTAATGCATATCATTATAGCAGACGGTACTTCAGTGGCAACTGGACTCTGCGAGGTAATCGCAATTACAGTTTTTGCAAACAAGTCAATGCGAAACAAGCGCACCAAAATTTTCGCAAAATCATAGTAATTCACTTGACCCACTCTGTGTTTTTCTCAAAGACGAAAATTACACGAATGCGTTTTTTGATGGCCGATAGTTTACGGTAAATTTGAATTTGTTTTACGACTCCCACTTTCATTGTTCAGAAAGAGATCTCTGCACTGTTTGTTAAAAAAAATTGGTGTATTAATACAAATCTAAATAAATGTTTTATGAAAACATTTCTTAAAACAATTCATCTGAAATGTTGAACAGCGGAAATAAGTAATTTATTACAATAGAACAGCCTAGAATTGAAAGAATAAAATAATGTATGCAGCGCTTTCGAATGTTAAGGTTGATACACAATTAAGAAAAAACCAGATCATTATTTAACAGCGAAAGTAATTTCACATTTTACATGTACACGCCACCTCGATACTCTTCCGAAGGTTTCACTAAAAACAATGAATTTCTTCTATTAATGAAGTTAGTTTCCAGCCATAACAAGGCTCATCTATTCACAGTAGAATTAGCACGGAGTATAGAAATTTCACTCGGTCATCTACATGATAATTACAAACATCGCAGTCGAGAGCTTCGAACATAATAGAGACAGTGAGACACCGGGCTAGAGAAAATATCCGAGGATCACGACTCCGAGAGCTGCTGGTTTTTTTGCAACTTTTCAACCTCTAGTTTTTAATACATCAATAGATGCAGTGCATTATATAGTTAATAGACTCAGTAATTTGGAATTGTAAATTAGTTGTTAGACGAGCGAAAGATCTGTTCACATATGATTCATAAAAAAATGTTTTGAAATGGCCTTGACCTTTCTCTAATAGACTGTAAATTAGATAAATATCAACCTTCGCGCACGGCCCGAGTTAATTTTACTTAAAAGCGAATGATAAAGTGATTACAATATAAAAATAAATAAAATCATTTGTAAAACATCTATCAATCGGTTAGGACCGCGTGGATCAATAAAATCAGCTAGCAATCGGATCTTTATAGGACTATTTTCATGGTGCACATCTGAAGCAGTGACAAGGATAATCTGCAGAATTAATTGCCAGATTGATCGATTCGAATCGATTCGAATCCGTTCTTCGGTGAATCCGAATCAGCACAAATTATGAATTAACGACGAAGATCCGAGCAGGATCTACGGGAGCAAGGTTGTAAACCCGAACGGGTCCCACCGTTTCTCCGGATTCGAGAGGCGGCTAGCTCGGCTTTCTAAGAGTCTTGCTCGTCAGATTGTCATTAAAAGTAGAACGCTAGCTAGCTACCCGGCTCAATTAACTCGTCTGGGAGAGCATACTCCTCGTGGCAGATATGCAAAAAGTCATCGGCGAACCAGCGTTTCCTGTTTTATCGTTGGCTTTCGAGCGACTCGGTATCCCGGAGCTAATTATTATTACGCGAGGCTGATGTTCTCGGTCTTCGGAGAGTCCTGCGCCACATAGCATCGCATACTCGCGTGCCTGGAACAGTTATAACTGTATCCCAAGTTTCCTCGAGTTTTTCGCATTTAAATCCCGCCGCACCATGCCACATCGCGATTGCCACGCGAACGGATTTACGTCTAAACTTGAACCTTCTTTCGAAAGCAACCAACGCGGAACTCCCGATTAGAAAAGGTTCGCACAGATCGGTGAATCGACATTCCTTGACATTCCTCGGCACAAAAGAGTACCGTGGGGACACGCTCTCGCGCATACATTCGTCGCTGGAGGTGTGTCCCGCGCATAGATAGCGCATGGATCTCACTTGCGACACCTTTTCCACCGGATGATTTCTACAACAATTTCAATTTCCCTGGCATCGCAGCAGTCTCAGCGTCACGCTAACGGTATCTCCGATCTTTGGCTGATGTATGTACTGTAACGGCCGTACGCAGCGGCACACGAAAGGAAGTTTGAGTTGATTTATTTATTTCCAAAATCACTGTACAAAGGCCCCGTGGTGATACCAAGCTCACAAAATAAGGGGAATCGAGGGGAAAAAGTTACCCTTTCCTTATCCTAAATATGTGGCATGTCGCGCGAACAACTACCAAATAAATTAATATAGTGGCAAATAAGTTGTAAGAATATTCCATTTTTTTAGCGAAACATCTTTTATCGTCATAACCGTCTCGTTCTTCTGATTAAAATGACACCGAACACGATATAGTTACGATCACAATTGCTTGTGTAACAAGCGAAATTAAGAATTTGCCCACCTCTTCCGTAATTGTGAATTATGTAATTATGAGCGTAATTATATCGTGTTTGGTGTCATTTTAATCGGGAAAACGAGACGGATACGAAACTAAAAGTTTCACTGAGGAAAAATCAAAAATTTTTTTAATTTCGTCAAAGAAATACAAATTACTTGATTCACTTTTTACCAATTTTTAAAAAGTTCTTTTCCTTTGAAAAGTGGAGGAACACTTACACGTTCGAGTTTACTTTCCAAATATAGATTATACAGCTTCGGTATTTCGATATTAGAATCTGAAAAGAATATTCCATAGTTTAGAAAATAAAATAAAACTTGTGTAACTACGTGTCCGTCGATGGAAGTATGTCCAGGCCAATGCTCGGTTCTACTTTCTTTCCCGGAGTCTCGTGATTCCGTGGAGGTCTTGTGACAGATCTCTCCAGCTGTCAAGGTTATGTAACCTCATATCATACATGTAACATTACCCGCGCATGTTTACAAACAGTTTATTTTAAAACGCGATATTTGATTGCAACGTGCATCGCAAGTTGGATTGAACGTAACAAGCTTATGCGTCTTAAGCTATGACAATTAGTGGCGGTTGAAAGTTGAAATAGAATAAACTGACGCTCCAAGGCTACATCGAATTTAAATCATGTCGAACGTCACGGTAGGTTGATGTAAAGAGCTATTCGTTTTATTATGCTCGTCGCGCACCTGAAATCGATAGCCGTTCAACTTTTCATGAAATGTCTCGTAATACATTTTTCGTGTAATCTGTCGACCGTATTTGTGTATCAATTTAATGAAAATTTGCAAAATTTACAAATTAACGTTTCGATCTAAGGTAAGATCTTCAGAATCATATATCTATATCCTGTTTAACAAAAACATGTCTTTTTGACTATAATTTAAAGTTTCCTCTGCTCAATGAATTTTAAATAGCTGCAGTATTTTGACCGTACAAAGGTAGCATAATCATACTGAAGGCTGGAATGAAAGGGAGGATGAAAATGCTTAAATTTATTTAAGGGACGATAAGACCCTATAGAATTTTATAATTTTATTAAGGTTAATAATTGTATAAATTTATTAATTAATTAATTTAAATTATTTGGTTGGGGTGATATACAAATTTAATAACCTTTAAATTTTATAATCATAGATTAATGTAAATTAAAAATGAGACTCAAATAAAAATTAATAGATAAATTACCTTAGGGATAACAGCATTATATCTTTAAGAAGACTTTATTTATAAATATGTTTGTGACCTCGATGTTGAATTAAGATAAATTTTAAATGCAGAAGATTAAAAGTTGTTCGACTTTTAAAATCTTACATGATTTGAGTTCAGAATATAGATCTTCAGAATCATGTAATTGCGTCTGTGAAAAAAGGGGGGGTTATAAGCGATAGAGTCAAAAAATATATTGAAAGATGGTTGTGAGATAGAATCAATAATTAGTTTCGTAATACAGTTCCAATTTCATGCCTATTTGAAACAAGAAGTTAAGAAGTAACGATATTATGAATAATACATACTGTGCCAAAAAGATACTCGCCAGATGAGGGGTAAAACGTTACCCTCTCTCTCCCGGTAGTAGGAGCGCGTCACGTGATCGGACCGCGACGGAAAGAATAGAGTCGTAGAAGGGGAAGGTAGAGTGGGGACACAAGTGTATGCCCAGTGCTGGCAGAGAGAGGGTAATTCTTTCCCTCGATTCATGCTCCTTCCCCTCATCTGGCGCCTTAAAGGTCTGTTTTTATCGTCGTGGTGGCGCACTCGCACAGTCCTACATCCACTGTATCCGTACACGAGGTTGCAAGGAACCATGAGGCAAAGTTGAGACTTCTTAGTAGTCACAATCGCTAGATAAAAGGCGTAATTTGCATTATTCGACAGCATGTAGCTGTAGGAAAACGTATTACTCGACAGCGGCTGCACTGTAGCGCCGCCATATTGCTTCTCGCGGTTCCGCTACATGCTGTCCAATAATGCAATGTACGCATCGAAAATGCAAAAGTGGGCCACTTTGGGGAATTTTCGTGCTAGATTTTATCTAGCAATTGTGACTAGTAAGAAGTATCAACTTTGCATTATGGAGAAATGATTTGAGCTCTCGTGGATCCTTGCAATCTCGTGTACGTATACAGTATATCAGAACCTTAGACCATATGTATATACCTATAGACACGGCGTAGATAATTTTCGAGCCACGCTTGGCTTACATGGGAAGAATGAACAGGATAATTTCAAAGAATTTGGCATTTTATCATGAAATAATCAATATATAAACTGTATTTGAGGTACAAATGTTTATTCTATATGTTTTATTAGGGTATTACAATGAAAAGTATTTTGAAATTATCTTAAGACTTATCTTGTCACGTCACAGTGTCCCATCATCTTTCGGACACTGAATTCTCGGTTTTCCTATACACCTACTATACCTATGCCGGGTCTATTAGTATTGTATGTGGTCGAAGATCAGAACAGATCTGTAAGCGCGTCCATTTCCATGGTGACGGCGCTTACTGGAAGGGGACAGTGCGCGCTATGGTGGGGACGGTTTTGCCTCGATTCAGGCAAATGTGTCCAGCACTGTTCTACAGCGTGAGCTGTGCACGCTAATCCAGTTGCAATGAAAATCATCCGAAGAAATGTGAACGATTGAGTCAACCTCAATTTCTTGCAGGAATGAGATACTTTATCTGTCACGGTTTCGTTGCGGTTTCACCGGTCTTCGATAGGCGACGCGTTTGACGTTTTCTGTACCGTTTTCCTCTGGTAGTCCGGTGACAGGCTCAGCTAAGCAGCGTGTTAAGCAACCGCCGATGATATTTCTTTAATTAACATCGACACACTTCTTTAGTCGCGGTTCACTGACTTTGCTCCAGCTGGACTGACCGCTCGCCGATGTCCCGAATCGAGATATCGAACCACGGAAACATAGCAGAACCGGCGATTCATCGAGCAACGCGTAAGGTGAAATTCATAACGGTACACACGTCGCGATTGACCTTAAGTATTGTCGCGACCGTATACCACGCAGAATCGATAAGCTAATCAATGAACGGGGCTGAAAAGAAGAACGGATTATTGCAGTTGCCCCCGATTGATGCCTGTTATCAATCGAGATTGTTGTTTCGCGTTACGAGCAGCGGTGCGGTCGGCATCGAGCAATAACGTAACCGACCGTGCACCGGTTCTGATAAATAATTCCAATCGCAGTGTTAAATCATATGCTCTACCGTGGTCGTGTACGTAACTTACGGAACAACTCGGTGAAACTCCATTAATTAAAAAACTTTATTTGTAAAATTAATATATCTTCTAGAATATTATTTTAGACGTGTTTACTTTCCATGCGAAACAAGTATGTTGTCTTTCGTTATTTAAAAAATCTTTTTACTATTTAAAAAAATTTTTGTTTTATTTTAGTCATCAGTGATTTTTAATAACAACAAAACCGTCGAAAGTATACAGATTTAATACAACATGAAGAAATGCCTTATTTGAATGAAGGGAAACAATGCTGAAGATATAATTTAGCAATGTTAAATATATTTTTGAAGCTAACTTTGGTGAACTAATCCATTAGGGTCCTCCCCTCTGGTTACCATGACATAGAAATATGTAGTCAAGGTCATCATTCTGAATAGCACTTTTAAAGTTTTTGGCAGTCAGCTTTATTTTACGAGATATTTACAGAAAATTTTAAAGGAAAATGTTGTTCAGAATGGCGACCTTGACATCATATTTCAAAGTCATCGAAATTGGAGAGGAGGTATCACAAACGGATGTATAATTGAAGTTGACAAAAACTTTAAAGAGAAATGTTATTCAGATGACCTTGACAACATATCCGACACTGATTGAAATCTGAGGGGAGAAGCCTAATAGACAAGTTCATCCTAACGTTTGTTGTTTTATTACTAAATGACATCACAACAATTCAGATTAACAATATCTTTTACTTCGAAAAGTTGTACTTTAACCAGCTTTTTGAACATTTTCGCGTGCTTTTGCACACTGTGCAACGGTCCGAGGGTATTAATTGTTCGCAGGAATATATAAATATTAACGTTAACATAATATTCCGAACGCGATCACTCGGTAGAACGGTTGGTTTTATAGTGTTTCGCGTGTTCCACGCAATTCGTGTTAATATGGGCATTGTAGTAAATTTCTTTCGAGCATGATTTCGTTGTTTTGCCGTGAGCAGTGTAATCGGTTGGTTGCATCGTCTGTTCCGCGCCACGGAGAACAGTTTTCTACGAATCTGGCAAAGAAGGTGAAGGTCGGATAGATTCTCGCTCTCCAGGTATACGTATATAGTCGTGGGAATGAAATCTCTTCGCCTTGACGATGATTTATCTCTTTCAGGCTGCGATAAAGATATTTCGCGTAACTGCAGAACGTTATAATGCTATGGCGCGTTACGTGTATCTTATGAAGCGCAGATACCGTGCATTTATTGGCAATGTCGCGCAATCATTTCTCCCACGACTCCCTTCCTCCTTCGCCTTGTAATTGCCGACCGCTTGATTACGAGTCTCTTCGTCTCTTATCTCCAATGAAATGATTCACCACTGAACAGACATGTTGTCTAATTGCTCGGGAGCACAATGCACACCGTACATTACACAAATTTCCATGACAACGATAAGCACGAACAATGGAAAGTAACGTTTACGCACGTTTAATCTTCGGCCATTGTTCTGGTGATTGTTAGATAAATATTTCGTGAATTATACACGGTGTCAATTTTAACTCCAGCACCTAAGTTATTTACGCTACTGAAAAATTACCGAATACGGTGTACACGGTTTCAAGGTGTGCGCATCCGACGGTGATGAAACAAAATCTTGCGAAGGTCATTTTAATGGTCTTTTCAAGGTCATCCTTTTTTAAAATACGATGTGGTAGTTGGCGTCAAGGCATCGGTCTATGCACTATGATCTTGATCTTGAAGGCAAAAATTCATCAGGTGCACGCCTTAAAATCATCTACATTCTATTCAGTTATTTTTTTCTTACTTTCTATTAAACTATGATAAATTTTATATGATGGCATTTATTACAGTACCATTGATATGCACATAAAAACAATAAATTTAATGAAGGAAACGTTGTAATAGAGGTAGTATGAGCGTCGGTTGAAACCCGACATCAACAAGGCAGATAATCCAATTCCCCGTTAGCATTTTCGATACGATCGATCATTCTTTTCTTCTACGTGCACTAGGATCGCCGAGCTTATTAAATTTCTTACCTACCGCAATTAGTATTGGTTAAATTTAACTTCGTAAATGCTGGATCGAATTTAAATCCTATGATTCAGCTGGATAGTTAAGGAGGGCAACACGATTACCTTTGAATCATTCCATGGCGCTCTTTGTTTTATACTTAGGATCGTTATCCTCCATAAAAAACTAGCTAACTGGTATACCATCATGCATGTAGTAACTTCTTTCATAATTTGTGTTGCTCTAATTTAGCCTTGAAGATTGATGCGTTCCCATATCATATTGACATCACTCGACGGATTTTACGCTTTTATAACACTAGGGGGTTATAGAGAGTTTTATAACTCTGGGGTTCCACAAAATGTCCTAAAGGGTTCTATAAACATACATAAAATATTCAAAATAATACTCTAACTTTTATTATAACATAATAAAAGAATATTAAACTTAAATTTATTAAAACTATTTATTTATATGTACTAGCTAGATTGTGGATATTCTATTGTTTATGATCCCGAGGTCCGCGAAATAATTTTATACTCATAAAGTTCCTTAAATTGACAAAGTTTGAAGATCATTGAAATACAGCAACACCTTAATGAACTTTTACTAAATTCTTACTAATTCTAATCGCTGCAAAATAGACATTAAAAATTTCAATTTACAGAATAATCTGCAATCACTCAAAGATTCCCCAAAGTTTCACCACGGTCCATCATGAATCTCAAGTCTATTGTTTGCTTCATGAAAATAAATCAAGTTTCAATTCTCGTCGGATCGAAAGCAAATATTTAACCTTGCTTTACAGCTCGATCAACGCGATTTTTGACTAATATTAAACGCAAAGTAATTCATTAAAACAAAGGATTCATGGGCTGTAATTCCGCAATAAAGTCAGTTGTGTTTGTTCTGTTGCCGAAAATATTTGTTTTTCGCAGCAGTTCAAAACAAAGATTTATTTTGGGTCAAATTGACCGAAGCGATGCACGAGAGTTAAAAATAAAGTGAGAACGTGCGATAACGTCTTTATCGCCGCAATTTAATGTGCGAGAAGTTAATTAGTCGTAAAATTTTGATGCAAGCGTTGCGGCAACGACCTGAATATTTTTAAATTTATTTATCTCAACGACGAGAACATTTGGGAGGAAGTACTTCATTATTTTTTAACGGTAAGAAACAAACAAATGTTGCTTTGCAACACATTGTAAGATAGTTTTCAGTTTTTGTTGAATTTCCTGTAACTGAAAATGCTAATCGTGTTGTCAGAAGAAAGTCGTAAAAATTAGTGTAGACGAAATGAGTAACGTGTTCACTAAATACACGAAAGAACACGGTGTATGTACGTGTACAGTAAAGTCAGCTTCATTAGAATGTGGCATTGTATTAATGAGAGACGTACCGAGAGTCGTTTCTAAGAACAGATTAGTTTATTTCTTCAACAAGAGACGGCTGCCAGGAAGAAAAAGAAGTCAGAATTGTCTGGAATCCATTTGACTTGCATGACCGTATGATAATCGGTCGACTAACTTCAAGCTAACAATGTACCGGTCTGACTGTTCGCAATTTTGCATCTCGAGATTGCTGCATTGCTAACGTACTGTCCTAAATCGATTTCTGATCTCACGTATCGATAAAACAAGGCAGATTGTCGTTCGCTGTTCGGTAAGCGGATACACTAAACCTCAAAAGGAGTTACGCACAGATTTACAGTCATAAATAATCATTGTAACACTCTAGTACCTTGAAACAGTCATTTCTAAATATAACATCAAACAATAGCAATGTTTATATTGGAAGTCCTAGAATTAGCATCAATAAAAATTTAATCGATCACATATAGTTACAGTGTTCACTAATCCAGCTTAGCTCTATATAGAAATGTAATTAATCTGGGGAGAATACCTGGAGGACATTTTGAATGCATAATACCTGGAGACCATTTTGAAACCAGAAAAATTACATAACCTGTACACTTTTGAAGAAAAGCCATTTGTTATTGTTTTAACACCTTGATTCAACAACCGAAAACATTGAATGTACTAAAGCAGATTTATTTAATGAATCTGTTAAAATTTTTTTCTATGACGTGTTAAAAAAGCTATTGCTCTTCTGTTACTTGAACATTAGGTGTGCAGACACCGAATTTAACAAACATTTTAATTTTATTACGATCAATAGAAACACACCAAATTTTATTAGTGTCCACAAGGTGTTAGAAAATTACAAAAATCTATCTTAAAATCTTATTAAATAAGCTATTTTGGTTTTGTACGACTTTAATGGGCTTTGGTATGGCGGTCAACTTGTTAAATAATGAATGATACGCTCGATGTCTTTTTATTCAGAAGTTAAAAACCGAGAAAAGTATGAAATTCGCCATTTTTTCAATTTTCAAGGTAAATTAATTCTCGTGGTAGTCTTCCGTTCCTCCACTACTACGTACGATCGTCGAACGTGTGAAAGAGTGGGGGACGTCACCTCCCACCTTAGCGAAATGAAGAAGTGGGGGAACGGGCCAAATGTGGCTCGCGGACCTCGAGTTGGACAGGCCCGATCTACGCCAGAACGATACGATTTTTAAACAAGCGTTTATTATGGGCTAGGTAGAAAAAATTTTTATTGAAAAAATTCGCAACTTAAGACGCAGCTTAAAAAAAAATTCACGAAAATCGACCGATTTTTCAGCGTTTACACGGGACAGCCCCGTCAAGTTGCTACTCGTTACACGGATTGTATTTTCATCAGGTTCAATTAAGAATGAACGAAGTTGCTGGCAAATCCTCTCGGCACAATAAAAGAAGTACATCAAGCTGTCAATTAAGCTTTCCAATAGAACGGCCGCAGACTAAAATGCAGATTGATGTCTATAACGAATCGACCCGCAACTCTCTGGCCACCCTATGTAGGTTGAAGCCCTACTAGAGTTCCGAAGTTGTTTCTGGGACAGTGGTTTTAAAGTTCCCGTACGTGCGCGATAGTTTTGAAGCACGGAGTTCGAAGATCCAACGTCGGTTTCTATAACTTTCGGAAACTCGGCCAAACTTACGCATCACGCTTGCCATATATCTAAGCAGCAGACATTAACAAATGAATCTCGCCGCTGGGAGCCCGGTGTAAATATACGCTGCCAAAGCACAACTTTTATTCATTTGTCGACCAACGTTCTTTTCCAGTCTGCGTATCTCGATCTTAACACTGGAACCAGCCAATCCTTGACCGTTCTTGTGCACATTAGATTATTGCTGGACTACGGATTTTCATGCAAAATCAAAATTATCGCATTAATTCCTCTAGTCAATATAAAATCGGAAATTTCATGAGTCAGGATTTTTTTAATCTTCCAACCAAAAATTTTGAAATAATTCACCCTCGTGTGTGCAATTAGGTAAAATGTTTATGAATTTTTGCGTAATTTTTTGTTTAGTAAAATAGAATAAATAATTCATTAAACCGTGCTCACCCTGTAACTACCCTTGTGGTAGGGGTATCGACTTGAAACTTCTCACAGAGAGTTTTGTTTCAGGTTTTTATTTTTTTTATATTTTTGAACATCCATTCCACTTTGCGTTTATTTTGTGGAAATTCGAAAACCGATTTTTCAGGAATAGAGGATTTGGAAACACAGTTTTTTTATTCAAAAGTCAGTTTTTGTATAAAGCTCACTTAGAAACTAGTATAAAATGTGCGATTGTAATAATTCTATTAGGTTACAGAATAAGCTTGTCGTGTTTTGTTAGAATAAAATAAAGATTAAGAATAAAATGACTTTATTCTAATATTAATAAAGTAAAACAAAAATTTAAAGTAGAGTTTATCCATATAATCTATTACGTATTTCCATTAAATAACGATTTGTATTAAATAGTTTACAAAACAGGATAATTTCTCAAAAAATTAGTTCATGGCCTGTATAACATCGAATACAGTATTCTCTACTGTCTCTAACATTTATAGTATTGGAATTCATCCAAATTTTTAAATTCCCAACCAGAGCAACCTTCATAAGTCCACAGAGCAAGTTATACAATTTTGTCGGAGTCTAAAAATGTGATTAAAGTGAAATATTATAATGGTTTAAACAGATAAAAAAAATACAATCAAAAATGATTCCAAACAGTGCTTTAATATTTTCTTAATTTCGTAGCATGGTTAATTTATCCAAAACCAGGTCGGTTATAATTATTAGACTACTAACACATTATGAAAAATCGTAAAGAGAGCATTCGCATATTCATACTTCATAACATATACTATAATATCAAATATATAACCTAATCAGCGTCTGTAAAATTTACAATTGATTAAAAATTAAATCACAGAACTCGCTAGATGTAGATTTTATGCATTTGAAGAATTTAAGAAAATTGTTACACTATGTCAAACTCATTGCAATTGTTAAAACGAAAAGTTCATATTCATGCAAATGTGTATTTCGCACAACTGACTTAGAAAATATTTATCGTAACTTTAGGAAGCACACGTGTATCGCGATGATCTTTTGCTTAGGCACGAACCCAAATGACGACAATGGGCTGCATTGACGCAAGAAAATTTTGAACCGTTTTAAAAATAATTGTAGGCCCCGGTTATGCCCATGCATCCAATTTTGGCCGGATTTCGCTTACATTTAAAAATCACCGAGCAGGACATTTATTTTCGTCATTCAATGCTTTTTTATTTCCGGAAGGAAAGAAAATATTGAAGAAAATAAGAATAGAAATTTGTGACGCGAGCAGTGATGACGTTGTTAACGACCGTATTCTCGATGATCGATTAAAAAGAAAATCAATAGAATCTTCTCGAGATATCAATTCAAGATAGCAACATGAAAGACAAAAAATCGAAACGGCGGATCAAGAAAAATTAACGTTGATAAGGTCGTAAATTTAATTGAACAAAATAGAGATATGCTACAAGAGAGATTATCAACATGAAGATTTTATCAATTTTAAACACATCAATTTCATTATATTTTAATCTCTCAATTGGGTATTATTACAATTATTAACACTTACGAAGATAAGTAACAATCGAGATAACAAGAATTTTAGCACAATCAACGTAAATACAATATATTGCATGAACTTGTATAAACTATAGTTGCAATATGAACACTGCGACACAATGAATTAAAAGAATTATTCATTGAATTAAGAATAAAACAATAAATGTCTGTATAGGTAGACTGCGAATCTTAATGTGAAATAAAAATTGTCCACGTCAATTGTGAGAACCAGAAGTTAAATGAAAGTGATCTCCCGTTTCAATAATTTTAACAAATCGAAAATAATGTAACATCATCATACAATTTCTAACCTCTTTACAATTTTCTAGTTGATCAATCGATTTTTGTTGTAAATGCGTAAAATCCGAAGTCTAGTGACAACGAAATCAGATGACGCATTAGATTCTGCACTAGTTCGAATGTCTTCTACTACAATGCGCAACCAAAGTCGCCAGATTAAGATTGAGTCCCCACTCTACCTTCCCCTTCTACGACGATTTTTTCCACCACGCTTCCCCTACGGCCCGGTCACGTGACTAATCCGGTATTGGCAGAGAGAGAGAGGGTAACTTTTTTCCCCTCAATTCGAGTCAACTCCCCTCATTTGTGTGATAAGGATCCTCTCCATTTGATCAAGATATTTTACCTCGCTGATTATAAAGGATGTCCCAAAATTAACGCAAAGTTTGAATTAAATAGAAAACACAGTTTTTAGTCTTTAGATTGTTATTTTCAGGGTTGCCAACAATTTACTGCAAAAATAACGACAAATTCAAACTTTGAATTAATTTTGGGACACTCTTTTTTAAAATCTCGTATCAGCTGATTTTCATTTATTTCGATTATTTCTAGTGTTAACTATTTCTAGTTTTAATTATTTCATTTATTTCTAGTGTTAACAAAATGGTGGGCACATTATTAATTAAGTAAATATTATATAAAATTAGTAAGAAAAAAATCACGAACGTGTTTATCGTACAACTTAATACTTGGGATAAATTTTGGAGTATCCAGCGTCAGTTTTATGTAAATGACTGAAGATGAATTTTTCTTTTTAATTCAATAGACGTTTAACGTTAGCTGGCCGGAACGTTATACGGCGTCGTAGTGTAAAATTGCTCCGAGAAATGAGCCGTTTATAGGTCAAAGTGATTAACCACCTTTCGAGTTTTTTTTTACATTTCTCTTGCTGCAAAAGCAGGTAAATTATTATTATACTTTTTCCCATTTCAAGTCGAGTTTCTTGATAAATAGGTTTAATGTCACGGAATTACAAAAATCGGAGGAAAACCATTTTTTAGAACTAACACGTAAACTTTTCCATTAATTTTCTTCACTTTCTATTTTATAGAATTAATCAATTTAGGAGGTGAACAGGTCATTGTATAAATATTGAAATCTTTCTTCTTCTAAATTGTATCATGTACAGCTACAGTATATGTCTACATTACATTAAAATGAAATTATATTTTCTGTATTTTATATTATATTTATATTTTTGTACTGAAAAATGATATATGTACACGTAATTACTAGTGATAAACCAAAGCGTCGAGTCAGTACAGTATAATGCAAGTCTTAACTGTATGAAAACCCCAATCAAACCATTACGTTCAAGTGATCGTACTCATTGCGGATTTCGTATTGTTTTTCATTCTTTAGCGTGCAGACACGCGCGCATTACGCGCATCGGTGTTCATCGGAACAAAATAAATGCTTCCGCAATGCATAGTAATCTCGGTGTCGGCCATCGAAAGGAAGAAACCAATTTGTTCGATGCTTCGGAAATCACTAACGCACAACGTATCTATGCTTTGTGGAGCCTTCAAATAAAAGAACGCAACGAGGAAAATCGAACAGCTATCGTTCAAACAGCTTGTTAACATTGTAGAAAGTGAATATTATCGGATTATATAAAACATCATAATATTTTCTTTATTATTTTTTTTTATATTATTTTATTGTTATATTTCTATATTATATTTTCTTTATAAGAGGTTATAAAACTTTATAAAAGTTTCTATTGATCCTGTTTTCTCATAAACAAATACAAAAAGTATCGTCACTTTCTAATTTCAATCGTTTGGACTTTGTTAGTATTATCGTAGTGACATTTAGTGGAATTCATTAAATAATTTAATTTTAAAGGAACTTTTAAGTTTCAATTACTTTTAGAAGAATTTTTATGATATCCTATAATTTAGAGGAATTCTTACGATAATTTAATTATACACTTAATTCTAGAAGAATTTTTTGTAATACTCTAATTCAGAGGAATTCATGCAATAATTTTATTTTGTACTTAATTTTAGAGGAATGTTCAAGTTTAAATTAATTTTAGAAAAATTTTTATAATATCCTAATGCAGAGGAATTCTTGTAATAATTTAATTTTATACTTAATTTTAGACGAATTTTCAAGTTTAAATTAATTTTAGAAAAATTTTTATAATGCAGAGGAATTCTTAGATCAATTTAATTTTATACTTCATTTTAGAGGAATGTTCTTATAATATATTATAATAATTTTTATTATTAATTATAATAATTATTATAATAATTTAAATATAATATGCTTCACGAGGTGTTACATTAATAATATTAACATTATTGCATTCACATTTTATTTAAATTAGACACTTTGAATAGAGCTTTAAATCAGTATTCTTGCCGCATCTTACTTATTAAAGTCATACTAAATATAAGCACGGGCCTATACAGTGTCCCAAAAATGTTGGATTCCCTTCCTGAAAGGTATGATTCCTGAGGTGATTTGAAGTAACTTTTTCCTTTGCGAAAACGTTCTCCGCGGCTTTGTTAAGGAGTTATTAACGAAAATCACGGACCAATCAGAGCGCAGTTACAGCGAACGGATTCCGTCTTTGCGACCGGTAGCGCTGAGCGTGGCGTTAGCATTGGTCGAGCCGGAATCCGTCCACAGTAGTCGCGCTCTGATTGGTCCGCGTCTTTCGTTAATAACTCCGTAACGAAGGCGCGGAGAACATTTTCGTAAAGTAAAAATTTATTATAAATGCATCCTCATTATTTTTATAAGTAGGCAAAATGATAGCTATCTAAGTCCATTGCTGGGAACAGAAGTTAAACAAAATGCAGTTTTTCTTTTCACAGTTGCAATAAACAAAATCATTGTAAACTTATATATTTCACATCATTCTAGAATTTTTAAGCACTAATCTTAACGTTTACGAACACCCCATAACAAAACACAAGACTGTTTCATATTACGCTGATAAAAAAATTCTACCGAATTCATAAAACTCATTAGCGTATCACCTGTTCTGTGCGATTGGGAATTTTATTGCCCGTTTCTGTCGTTCCAACATCATTTAACAAATAATATTAAAATAATGGGAAAAAATTAAAGAAATATTTTTTCTGATAGGAATTCATCAGCTGCCAAGGTCAGCAATAGCTACGAGTACATGGAGGGTTAAAAAATTAATATCTACACCCGTTAATTTACCTTAAGACTGGAAATATTGACAAGATGGAGTCGGGAGAGACCTCAAACCATTCTTTCAAGGAAAACAACGCAGTTTTCAGAAAAAATATAACCCACCAGCTTGCGAAACGGTGAAAAAAGATTATAGAAAAATTATGGTGACCGTATAATTAATTAATAATCACTGTTATTGCTGATTCTTCGAAAAATAAAAGAATTTTAATGGGGTGCTAATTAATTTCTACTCCTACTAATTAACTTTAACCTGAGAATACTTACGAGATGAAATCGAGAGACATCAAGAAATTATTTCAAGAAAAACAACGCAGTTTTCAGTGAACAGAAAAATGTTGGTACAATTGATTAACAATTATCTGAAAATGTAACCGCTTCCGTTTCATTTCGAAAAGCGGGTGTTCGCAGTGATCTGAGAGTAATTTAAGTTGTGCGCGGTGCGTAGGTATACCGCGATCGTATCGGAGATTTTCAGCAAATCGAGCAGAACGTCTCCGCGAGTACGGAAAAAGGAAGAGGAGATAACCGAAACGCGGGGCGACGGAATGGAAACGAGAAAGAGAGGGCGAAAGAGGTAGGGAGAGGGCGTTTAAATACGACGAGAGATGCGCGTGCTCCTTCAGTCCGGCGCTAACAGTCCAAACCGATCCACATCCGGACTCCGGCGAAAAAGGAAAACCTAGTCCTGCTCCTCGAAACCGATACCGAACGAAAATCACCGAGAAAAGCAAAACGAGAGGAAAATCACTGAACGGGAACGAAAGAGGAGGAGGACGAGACGGAGCGAGAACTACTTCCGGAAAACGCGGGAATAGTGCCGGCTTGAGAAGGGAATTAGAAGTGGCGGAAGGTTGTTAATCCGATGCACCCTGGACAACAGTGATATGTGGTAATGTGTCAGTGAAACAACAGTTCGTCGGAACAGGATCGGAAGAAGTGACGGGAACTTATATAGACACTCGAGGAGGACCCAGAATGACAAACAGCATGAAGCAAACAGTTATTAAGTGAGTTTACATTCGTGTACGCGATAGTCGTTCAAAAACGAAGAGACTCGTCGAACGAAACTCTGTAAACACGAGGACGTTGTGCACGATTCAATCTGCAACCATGGAATTAATAAATTTTTGTCAAAATTTCACGTTGACACAGTCGAGCTGTTATTTCCGAGAACAGGAGACTGCAGATTCGATGCGTTTATGAATAATTTTGGGAATACAAAGCTGTGAAGATATTAACAATATATCGTAAATGTTATTACTGGGCAGCAGAGTTTCATTCTAAAAATTTTCAACTTCAGTTGCAACATACAGAAGTAAAACTGAAAATTATTTATTTACTTAATCAATTTAATTGAACATAATATGAGAGCTTTATGCAAAATACAAATGCTCCGCTTCAACTGTAGGAAACTATTAATTAGTTAATAATTGTAGTCGGTACACGTTATTTTATAAACATGACAAAACTGAGTTTATTTATACATCTTGCAATTTTTATAACAATACTCGCTTAAACTCCACAATTTGTAGTCAATAATTATAAATTAAAAAATGTGAGACCGGTAGTGTTAGTGTTAAAATTCTTTTGATTCTTTTCAATGGCTTCATCTATTTTGTCATAAATACATAAAACATTCTGACGACTACACTATTCAAATTATGAAAATACATGTTCGTTATTTTGCATGAAGATCCACAGTTTAACAAGTTTATTAAGAATGTTCAGGCTGATTCTTGCTTGAAAATCTTTGTAATTTCATTGACCATCGGAAATGTCACAGCAGTAAAACAAAAGCAACCTCGACTCTGACTAATGCTCGACGCCCGCTGGGTTCTACGCGTGCGAATATTTCATAAACGCGTTTCTTTTCTTCAATTATTTCTCATTTTTACGACGTGCCTCATTAACCGATAAAGCGGAAGGTTAGAACAGATTAAAGCGATGATAAATCAATCGGCACGAGGAAGTATAAAATATCTGTTTGTCATTAACAATTCATATGCCCTGTGTTTGCAGTATCATCGGCGCGTTTTGTAATATTTCACTCTGATTACTCTAAACGAGTTGTCGCACTATCGATTTACGATTCCATTGACTTGCAAAACAGTTTGACGAGCAAGTTTCGAAAACTGTCGAATGCAATGGCCGTCTCGAAATACAATGGATCGCGGGAACGATACTTGTGAACATTGTAACCTTGCGCTACGATCGCTGTGGTCGTGTCACTTTCTACTAAACATTCGTTTATCTTGTTGTTGGATTTTCCTGATCGAGTACCCTGCAAACAAAATGAGCTGTCCGCGCGGCTGGGAAAAAACAGAGATAATAATCGATAGTAGGAACTCCTCTCGAAAACCGCGTCGGAAGTATCTCTCGTTCAATTTCCTCGATTTCGCGGTTAAAAGATCGCCGACGTGTTCAACGAACACAACTTGTTCGGTGCATGGTGATTCTGAATTAACACATAAAATACGTAAAATCTAGTAATTATGAACTCCGAAATTCGTTTAAAAGTTTCACAGAAAATTTTGTATATACCATAATCGTGCAAAGTATTATCAATTAGAAATATATCTTCTGAAATGCATTCTGTAAATTTAGGATTCTCCAATCTACTTTTGTACTTTTGAAATTTTTATTTTGGAAAACAGTCACTTTATTTCTCAAATTATCCGTAAAATATTACATTATTAAAAAATTTCTTCATCTTGTAGAGATGAAATGCAACACCAAGAATTTCCATTCTGCCAATGCAGTTTGTATTATACATATGATATTCTATATTTAAATTTTGCTTATACAATACACGTGGATCGAAATGATGTTTCTTACATCATACTTTTCAACGTTAAATGTAATTATAGAGTGAAAGTAACCTAAGAATAAATCCTAACAGCTAGGCTGACTCGAGTCTGTTGTTTTTCTTGCTTTCGGCAGAGTAAAAAGGCAACAGTGAGGTCACGTAAAAAACAAGGCAACTGTGTTGGCCATATTGACCGCACTCGTAAATCTAATGCCTGTAGTAGCAGAGAAATAATTATTTAAATACTAATATGAATTATAAATTATTCTTATTTTCTCTCACTATTTATTAATTTGATATTGATGCAGTTCTACAAGGAAACAATTTCGAAAATCCTTATCTGCAACGAAAAAAAAAGTAGTAAATTATAAGGTTTGTTTATTGTCACTGTAGTGTTAGCATGAATTTCTATCCTTTTATCGAAGGACGAGGAAGGAGTGTCGCAACACAAACAACTTCATTTTGAAAAAAGTAGATTCCTCTGTTCGTTAAATATAAAATAACGTGTCTGAAAACTCCGTGACATTACTGATGTGAAATATTTCTGTAAATAAACATTCTGCTAACGTTTCGGAGGGGAATCGTGTGATTTCAATGCAGGTCGACATTCACGGAGATAAGCATGTCGCCCAGGCGTTGATGTTACGCTATACTCCTGCCATTATTCTGGCAGCAAAATTCCCCAAAGTCGTTGAAATTCGTTTCTAAACTGGATTATAATTATCTGCGAATGTGCAAATGTACCTAAAAGTAGATAAGGTGACTCTGGAGAAATTTCTATATGCACTTTATTGTATTGGGTTGGCAAGAAAGTAATTTCGGTATTTTAAAGTGAAATGGAACCCAATTTTTCATATGAACAATGAACTTTAATGAATAAAATATTTTTACCTCTATGCAATCTTATTATCAAATGTTATCAAATTTCAGAAAGAAAAAAATTATAACCTTAACAGAAGTTATTGAAACAAAAAGAAACATATCCTTAACTTATATTAGTGAAAACCGAAATTACTTCCTTGTCAACCCAATAGATCAATTATACATTAATAGACCACTATATTTTTAAACGTAGTTTTCATTTTCTGTTGTACAACATTTCCACGTTCTATGAATTTTAATGTTTACAATATTACCAGTGTGAATGTTATTTTTGATAAAAGTGAAGAACTTTTCCTGCCAGCATCTGACACCTCATGATGCGCAACTATTGTTGCATAGCAAATAAGCAGACCCGTATAAAGACACGCGTAGCTCAAGATACAGAAGACTTTTCCGTTCGTCTTCAATACACAATTTAAAGCCAATATATGTATTTTCCATTTAATGTTTCTCACCTAATTTTCTCTCTAGTAACGAACTAATTGTGTTGATCAATCTTGAATGTTCGATCTAGAGTGTTACAGTAATGAATTTTATTTTATTTATGACAATAAAAATATCAAAAGAACAGATAATGAATAAATAGAAAGTTGAACACCCAAATGTCACATTTGTTATTGAGCCCCTAAATGAAAAGTGCGCAAAATTAAGCAATAATTAAGATAGTGTTCGTCATTTCCCCTCGATAGTCAAAAAAATTACGTGCATCGAGTATTTTGTTTCATTGTTCAAAATTTATGTTAATTTCAAATTTTACCGAAGGTGAAAAAGGAACATATGCAATAAAGAAATAATTAGCTCTTGGATATTTTCGTTTCTTCAACTTTTTCCTTAGGCATTCCCACACTCTCTCTTAGCATTTTATATTCATCGTAGACTTATTATTATTCAATTACCCTTTTTGTGCACCCCTTTTGGTGAATGGAATTTCTATTTTCTCTCCGACAGTATGTAACAAAGTTAAAACAGCGATAAATCGAATCTACTCTGGTTCTAATGCACTTCCTAGTTTGCAAGACAAATTAACACAGTACTGCTAAAGATCCCGTTTCGCAGCTTGGAAAAAGTGCTAGCAGGACTGAAGGTCTTGAACTGCGACAATCTGTGCGATTTCTTTTCCACGTGCTCAATGTTTGTTCATCGATTCGATATTATTAATTAGATTTTCAACTGCATTTTTCCGGAAGCTTGCTCACATGAACATTTTATATAGAACAAAACGTTAAAAAACATTATAGTTTAAGAAGTTCTAAGTAAATTCGTGAAAATTTTAGTCGAAGTAAATTAGGTTTGAACAGACCATGTAGAACATAAAAATATGAATTTTTCTATAACAAGAACAGATATTTCTCACTGTTAAAACAGGTCTCAGCCATTATAAAAAAAATTTGATTCTACTCAACGCATTAGAATAATTTCAAATAATTCTTACAGTTAAATTAATATTCTGAATGCGATTTATTTGTAACTTTTATCCTGGACGAACTTTTTTATTCAACATCATGAAACTTTTATTACATTTTTTATTTATTATTCTAAAATAAATAAAATGAGTTTCAAAAAAATGTTACAGGATCATGTATTTTATTAAATAACACACAACTTCGTTTATTTCAATCCTGGGTAAACTTGTTCTACGTTTTATTCTTAGAGAATATTCCAGAAGCAAATGATGGGTTTCCTCACGGCATATTTAATGAGAATTGAAATAAACTTTAATTTTATAAGGCGTGTTCAGTCTCCAATTTCTTCATTGCGAAAGAACTTGAAAGTATTCAATTAATTAATCTTGCTGACGGAGTTTTGCGAAAGTAATCGGAGATATTTGAATGAAAAAAAATCTCGAAGCCATCGAAGTGTTAAATTACAAGTAATTGCTTCTCTCCTCTCTGCAAACATTTTGTTTCTCCTTGTTAGAACCTCGACACGATTTCGTCGAAAGTTTCTCGCCGCGTCTCTGTAGTTCAACAAAACGCGACTGTTTCGTGTTGCACGTAATTGAGAATTGCGTGTGTCCGTATGTGTGGGGCTTTGTTCACGGTCTGCAGCGTTTTGCGGGAGACCATTGCGTCAAAAATGTTTTGCGATTCAGTTTGTATACGGGACACGTATCTGGGGGAAGAGGAAACGCCTGGTGAAGGTACGCATAAGCTTGTAAGTCGCAATGAACGTATGCCCAATCAGTTCGCAAACTCGTCGCGGTGAAAGTCCTTCAAAGCTAGTTTCACGTTCCACAATGTTATACCGTATCTCCAGATTCGCAAATGCCTCTATGTACGCGGGTCGGCACTCTAATCGGTTGTCGACGAATTTCTAATGACTATACTGCGGATTTTCATAAACATTTTCTGCGTGTATTGCAAGAAACAGGAGCCGTTTCATTAGTAATTTTAGTAAATTTAATACAATTCATTTATACTCTTCAATTTCTTTTCATCTTGAATCATTTTTATCGTAAATATAAATATAATATATTTTATCATAACTTTTGTTATAATAGTCATTATTAGATAGCGAATTTTATGCATTTATTACAAAAATGAGTAAATGTAATTTAAAACAGTAAAAACATTAGAAGAATTTTAAAAAACTTTTGTATTATTTTCAACCTATTCTGTATAAGTTTAATAATGATTATTAAAGAAGAAATTTGTAGTAACGTAAATGATAAAAACAACATTTATTTCTACTTTAATAGTTAGTACAGTTACCACATGTTTTAATAACTTATATTGCCTAAAAAATCAGTGTGACAATAGTCAATCCATTATTGTTCATTGAAATTTTTGGAACAAAATCGATTAAAATGAATTTGTAGTTTTACAAATTAATGTACAAGAAGGTAACACTTACAATAAATACTGAAAGGGAGTTTTGCTTAAAAATAAATAATTGTATAATGCATGCAATTCAATGGTCGTTGCATAATTCGAATATTTTGAACAATTATAAACTAGAAACTGACTTCTCTATTCTTGATTTGACTTCGCAAGTATCTAAAGAAAAAGAAATTGAGTTTAACACAGTATAAACTCTAATTTTTATTGTATTAATGACATCAAGCTATATTTCGCGTATGAAGTTATTTAAAGAAAGAAGTAATGATAAATTAATGAAAGAAACATGTTACTTTATTTCATTGTATTATAATGTGCACTTGTCAAGGCCTGTATAATTAAACATGTGAAATGAAAATCATACACGCAAACGGCAGAAAGTGAGAAGAAAGTATCATGAATTTTATTTTAAGACAATCGTCCCCTTGAATATTCAAATTTTTTAATCAGCGTTCGTCACGATTTAGAACCTTGTGATAAAATTATACGCTGTTAGAAAATATGAACTTTTTACTTAAATAATTTTTTTAAAATATTTACTTTTTACGTTGTTAAAGATTCTTTTTTTAAATAACACAATGTATATTCGAGTAAGGTAGGTGGTTCCGAACCCATCTTAATAAAAAGTAGGTTCCGCTTGAAATTAGGCGATAGTTGAGGATTGGTAAAGGGAGAGGTGGTGGAATGGATTTGAAACCCCGAGGGGACCAAAAATCATTACATACAATACAATATTCGAGTAAGGTAGTAAATATTAATTATTTAAGAGTCGCCGGTGCTTTTACACCGAAGCTCCGTATGGCGATATTATTCTGTTACGATACCTGTGGCGCACATTATTGTGCGCCCATAAGCAACGTTGGGGGCGTCATTGCTCGTCGAAAATTTCATAGCGGACGGTTTAATTAAATTCGTTTCTATCTAATAAAGAGAGTATGTACTTCCTCCATCGTGAATTCTGCTAACGATCAATAAATCTACTTCCAGCTATGCAATATCGTCAAGAAACTTCGTTGTCAACATTCAATTATACAACAATGTTTTCATTATTATAACATGTCGAATCAAAATTTACTTTAGCCCTTAAATGACGAAGTAAGAATAAAAATTAAAAAGAGAAATTCAGTTTTACTTGAGCATTGTTCCGTACAATTCCGACAATAACAATTTTTATTTCACATAAAGATCCAGTAATAATATTCTTAAATCAAATATTGTCATAGGTATTTCACCTATTCGTTGTTGTGATAAATGCATAAAATCGGAAGTCTAGTAACAAAACTATTAATAATAAATATTTGTTTACTGTATGTATTCATTTAACACTAACTGTATCTGTCAGATGACATAACCGGTTTCAGAGTTTTTATTACGTAATTATTGAAATTACAAAGATGCTTTCATTAAAAATCATTCAATACATTTTTTCATTCAAGCATATATTGTTATAAAAATTGCAAGAAATCTACATAAGTTTGGTCTAATCACATTTTGTACTCGGCACGATTAGTGTGTTAAAGATATTTTAGCACTTTTCATTAAAATGTGACTAGCTTATAGAGAAGTTGTCAGTAAAATATGGAAATTATATAACAATTGGCGTCAAATCGCGATTGCGATTTAAGAAACGGACGGGATCTAGGGAAGAAACGTTTTTTCCCGAAATTTTTGCCGCAATTTCATAACAGGAGAAAGTTACTCGAGTTTGTTGGAATCACGAAACGGGAGAAATCTGGTGGTCTTAAAATAAAGGGAGGCAAAGACAAGCTTTTCGTGCCCGCATGAATTATGAAAGCGGCAAGGCGATGTTGCAAACTCGACGAGTCGCCGCCTTTCCGCGACTTTTTGCAAATCGAAGGATTATAAAACAGAAATACAGCTGTCGCTGACCGTGCAAATATTTGAAAACAATCACCGGCGGATGGTCGTATACACGTTTAATTTTGAAATCGATTTCGTTCATTCGTGTACACACACAAATAACGCCAAACCAAATATCTTGTTTAAACTTTACACGGTCACGTGCTGTCGCTGCTTCGCTTGTAAGTTTTCTAGTAAATTTTATGATTCCGTGAAAAGGTGTGCTGTGTTGCAATGCATAAACACGGAAGAGCAAATGTTTTAGTTCGGCTCTTGTCAAGTGCTAAAAATTTGCCAGTGAGTTCCTTCACGTTGTTAAAAATTCCTGTCGACAATCGTGCGTTCAATTCAAGTGTCGATTCTCTTTTTATTGCAGTAAATTATTCATTTATTATTTAATGAATAATTTCTAGTCAAAATAGTTATGTCGCTACAACGAATATTGCTAACAAGAAGTACACACAATGAAAGTCCTTATTTACATCGTTCCTCGGGTAGAACCGGTTGTGCCCGTCGACAGATAATTGTCATATCAGGCACACTTCTTTGGCTTCTCTGCAAAAGGTCCGTTACTTTCTACAGGAAGTGAATGTCCAAAGCGGTACACACTGGTTAAGGCCGATACCTTCAATGGGGTTTGAACTGATTGCGAGCTGAAATATGAATTAGAGTAGAAATAGAGTATTTATATCTATCAAGATCCATAGAATGAGCAATTGAGCAGTCGTTGTTTTTAAACAAGAGCTGAACATTTTCCAGCATTCAAAATATTTCCTGAAGCAATAATTTTTTTACATAAATAGCTCAATACTTTTTGGCAAAAGAGTATCTGCAATGGCTAGAGCATTAAAAAGTATACGGTACCATAAAAAAAAAAGCATGTCACCTTCATGTGACCTCTAAGCGTCCGTCTATACGGAAACTATTTACAACAGGTTGTGGTCCTCTTAAAACTATTCTCTATTTTTGTAACCTATTTTTTTTATGTAGCATATAATATTCAAGTGATACGATTAGAGTAATAAAAAATATACGATTACATTAAAAAAAAAGCATGTCACCTTCATGTGACCTCTAAGCGTCCGTCTATACAGAAACTATTTACAACAGGTTGTGGTCCTCTTAAAACTATTCTCTATTTTTGTAAACTAATTTTTTATATAGCATATAGTATTCAAGCCATTTTTACTTAAAGATTAAAACCGGCCACCCTGTATATCCGGTGCCACAAACGCTGTTTTGCAAAAATGGCTGCCACATCCTTCCAGCTAAAGATATTTAACTCAATTCTTCGGTAAACTATCTTTTTACTCAAATACAATAGGATTTTTAAGAAACATAATTTTATGCTTAAAAAAATTTGTTGAAATGTGAAGACGGTCGCGTCTTATTGTCAGTTTTTTCATGGTTTGTCCGGCATTCAACCTTCTTGTGTCATCGTTATGGCACTTCCGCGGTGATCATTTGCAATCACCTCGACACCGCAAAATATGATACCAGTCGGAACTAGATGCTTCTCACAGGTGGCCAACGCATAGCAATTTGTATTCCGCTCGGACAGGCTCTTGTTAACATTTCCTTATCACGTTTACCCCGAAGTCGGTGTCTAACGCGAAGAAGGTTTCACGTACTTGCGGGCCCCTTAAGGAAATCGGCCAGAAGAACGTGGATCGATGCCAATTGTTTAAACATTCCGCATGAAAATCCTGTTTCGGATCCCGGTTGAAAAGAATACTAATTAGATCATTTGATTATTAGATTGCGGATCTTCAAGCAAAATTGTCTTCATCAATTACAAGAAAACGGGGTTTTATGAAAATTGATTTCTTCCCTTAATAATTATGATAGGTTTTAAATAATGTATTATTAAATACTGATATTTCTTCTATTTTGTTTCAATTACTCATTTTTTTCTATAAATGTATGAGATCGCACTGTATCGATTACATTGCGCGTGTCTTAATTAACTATTAAATAATTCGTAGAATTTTTATGGATTAACAATTTCTATAATATTGAAAATTTCTTCGCTGATTTAGAGACTACTACAGCCAAGCTTTTAAATGACGTATAGTGTAATTAGTGGACAGCGGATCTTTATGCAAAATAAAATTTTTTTATATCAATTACAACAAATTGGAGAGAAATAGAAAATTTCCTTTCTTAATATGTTTTAAAGATACTATTATAGAATTTTCGACCTATTAAACATATTAAGAAAGGAAATAAATTTCTATTTCTCTCCAATTTGTTGTAATTGACATAAAAAAATTTTATTTTGTATAAAGTAAAATTAAAAATTTTAAAGATACTGTTATATTATTTTCGACATATTAATTTTTCCAATATTTTTACTGTTTTCAATTATACCTACTAATTTTTGCCATAAATGCATAAACATCCGCTGTCTAAGTAATTAGTTTATAAATAAGTTCATTTAAGAAATAATTTTGTAACGTTTCACAATCCAATAGGTAATTCAGGTAATCCACGGTCAGATTGTAATTGTTAAGAACATTGTTAAGAACATGTAATAATTTCGGCAGTTTTTCATATCCAACATTCAATTACATTGTTTTAACAAAATAGTGAATGTAATAACAAAAATCTATTAGACATATAAACACTCCTTTTATAAATACTTACTACCACTATTATAATTAGATGAAATACTTGTTTTGAAAAGAATATTTTAAACGTTATTTAGTCACGACTTAAATGTAATTTAAATTACTAAATCACTATCATAATATTATATTATTATTATGTTTACTCCTACAAGCTATATGAAAATTGAAAACCAAATTCGAACTCGGATCTAGTCAAAATTCTGCAATGTTTTGCGCACAAGGAGATATTTTTAGAAACTAATCAGCGCGATGGTTGCCCACGGCTTATGTGATAAGGAAATGAAACAAAGTTCCATCGCAACGACGAGATTTTCGGAATTAACCTGCAGCAAGATCGTTCGCCGTTTTGCGCAGAACCGGAGAACAGAGGAAACGTCTAAGGCGATCAGGGTCTTCAGGATCGCCAATTTCGCGTTTAAACTAAAACGAGACGAATCGCATAATTCGCGGAAATGAGGCGATCGCGTAATTCGCTATAATTGGCAGTTTAATTCAGTTGGAAGAAGTTCAGTACAGGAAGATCGCGATCAAGGAGCGCCGAATAAGCAGCGAAGTAGCGAGGCAACGAAGTAGCAAAGAAATCATCATCCGTAGAAGTGTCTGAATACTTGGAAAAAGAAACGTCAACCGAGCTTATGAATGGCCGTAATCATCGAATCAGGCACACAATAGGCACTGCATTATTTAATTTCCAAGCACGTGAAACTATAACACTTAAGTACGTCGAAACTTCGATTGAAGTCGTTTTCACGATAATTACCCAATTGTCCGAATGGAAAAGAAGATGGACAAAACCTTGTCCCGAGAATTGTTACCGTTCCGAAGTTCATGGGTAACGTTTAACGTCTTGCGTACGAACTGCGCACGGATTTTGACACATCCTCGTGCAACATTGTTGCGCGCTCGTCGCTGAAGCTGTCTACATCGATTCGCCAATTTTGTACGATGTTTAGCGGCGTTGCATGATTGCCTGAGCATTGATACGACAAATTTGAAATCGATCGCGGGGGGAGGAGGGCTAATTCCGTACTCCCGAGGGCAAATGTCGACGAATTACCGGGGAGGTTATCCTATTTCTGCACGAATGCGAACTAAAATGTCATGGGACACGATATTTCTACATATGTGTTTTAAGTCGGCCGATATGTTTATCTATTTTGTTTTCATTTCTATTATTTTACGTACACTGTATACATTTTTGATGATTTGATTGTGTTGAGAAAGAATTTCAAAAAATTTTACCTAACAATGACAAAAATAGATCAAATGCAAAACAGCGAAATAAAAATCAAAATTGCAAAACAGGAATAAATAGCTCTCGTACCTTAGAATTGAGCAGATAAGTTTCATTTTACTAAAACTCCATTAATAATTAATAAACTGGAGATTTTCACCTTTTCTAGTTTTCTCGATTATATTTTACCACCAGGAGCCTTTTGCCATAATTGCATTTTGCAATTTTAGGCAAATAAAAATACACGTTCACATTTCAGGAGTGTCATTTACTTTACTCGCATCGAAAATAAATATTACTATAATTATTCAGTGGTCCAGCTTTTATTTTACATTATTTTTTTAATTATTTTTTCTACTTGAATACGATACTCATTGTGTGACAGCTAGGTTATTATAGTTATTTTCTATCTTTGTACCCCGTCTAGAGCCAAATGAATGCAACAGAATAATTCAACATTTTATAACTTTTTGATTAATGCTTATTCGAAACTTATTTTTTTTTAAATTTGAGAATTGTATTCGGTTAGCTAAATGCTATTTAGTTTGTGATTCGTGCTACTGCAATATTTCTTCATACGTAGTAAAACGACCTTACAAATTTGCGAGGTATCTACACGTGCTATCGAATAGGTATCGGCTAATGAATATTCAGAGTCCATTTGTTGTTTTACTGGTACGGTCCGGGTCAGCCTGACCTGGTTAATCCTTTCGTATCCCTGGACGAGATATCTCGCGACCCAGTATTGGCCGATGAACGCTGTTGACGAGATATCTCGCGCCCCGATAGACGAGATAGCCACTTAGCTAAGTAAAATTGATTTCAACAAATTGATAAAGATTTCATTTATTTCTTCGTTTTACAAATCAGAATATAGTTACATATAAAATTTATTTATCTATAAAATATATTTGTCTATATAGTATACAATACATTTGTCTATATAAATAATATAGTGTCAAAATATTGGTGCTAGATGGCGAGATATCTCGTCAAACGCGTTAATCGGTCAGTATCGGCTCGCGAGATATCTCGTCGAAAGTATTAATTGGTCAGTATCGGCTCGCGAGATATCTCGTCCACGGGATACGAAAAGGTTAAACGTCTCGCGTATCTTCAGGAAGAACTTCATTTTTATTATTATCATAGCATTGATTAGCGTTGTGCTCGAATAAATTATCAGTTTTATTATTAGCCTGTATTTTTAAAGAGAATTGTATCATTACTCGTAATAGATATACACGTAAACATACACTATATTTACAATATTAACTTGTATTCATACAAAATTTTACCTCAGAAATTTAAAATGCCTGCCATCCACATTTTAACCGAACTACTGTAGATCCACAAGTACAGCAGGATAATTGATATCGACGAAGAACAAATAGAATTATCAGACCGTTCTAAGTAGAATCAGCGAGCACTAGACAGACACATTTATAGTAGATCAAACAAGGATTTCCGCGCACAATCTTTTGGATATAATTTCTGAAACGATGAAGCAGCACATTAATATATGTTTTTAGCGGTTCTCAATTTTTTTATAGACAATTCTACCAACACATACGTGACATTTCTCTGATAGAATTGACACCAAACACGACACAATTTCAGCCATATTTGTCTGTTTCAGGCAAATATAATCCACGATAAACTGGAACCTCGATTATCCGAACTAATCAGTGGAACAAATAAAAAATTTACACTGCTGAATTAAATTTTTACTTGTTAAAAGCGTAAATATTTGGATAATAAATTCAGACATCATTTCGGATAATCGAGGTCCTACTATATCGTGAATTAAACGAGTAAAAACGAGCCAAATTTTGTTGTGTTCGGTGTCATTTTAATTAGAAGAACGTCACGAATATGTTGCTAATAAATTCATAAAGGTAACAAAATAATTTTGTTAGCTATTTTGTTTGGCTACGTCCCATGGTATCAGCGTTAAATTAACAGTAAACCTACCACTGCCGGTCGAATGACCGGTTTTATATTTTTCATTTTGCAATTATTTAAATTATGAAGTTACTTACATGAAAATTCATTAGATAAATATTTTTATCCGAGCACATATTGAAATAAAAATTTACACAAAATCTAACCGAATAGAGTCTTGTTATTTTGATAAGCTAAAATATTTAAATCGTTTTTAGTGCTCGGTTTAGTGTTAAATATCGTGCAAATCTCCTTCGCATGCATCGAGGGCTTGCTGTGCATACAAAGTGTTCGAGTCCACTGTGCTCTGCTCGGTAAATGTTCGAATCCGCGTCTGACGAGCATCGCGAGTATCTCACGCGTTATCGATCGGACGATCGGGGTGTTGGATCGGCGCGATCTTTCACGGTTCTGTTGTTCGCCGATTGTTTCGCTTTTAGCTCCTTGAACGGACCTCCACTTCGTACGGCGGCGCGGCGCGGCGCTGCAAAGTGTGTCAGGGTGATCGGTGTCGCGTTCTCACGTCGCGAGACGGTCACGCTCGATATGCTGGCATGGCTAATGGGCACGGAAATTCGATTGCTCTTTCCGAGGGATTAGATGTTTTCTTAAGCACCGGCGCGACGAAGACGACGGTGACGATGACGCGTGTAAACGACAAATTGTCCACGACCGATCGCGAGTCCCGTCACGGCGGCTGACAATTTCCCGCGGTCGCGGTCGATTCGAAACAGCTCGCAATTAGATTTCTCGCGCGCGTGCAGGCCGTTGACTTGGCCGCCGCGGAACGGTGCGAGCCATCCCGATGCAAACTGTCCCTGGAGGAGGTCAATACACTCGACTTTACAGAGCGCGGCGCCGCGCGAACTTCATTCTATGCTCGGCGTTCGTCCCGCTTTTTACCGCTGGGAAGCCGCATCAACGAACCTAATTTGTTTACGCCGTCCTTATTGCATAGGTTTCAAGCACCTCGGGGATGCCACCGCGGGACTAGTCCGATGTCCGATAATCCCGGAATCGAACGATCCTTGATGCGACGTCTGCGGAATACGAGCAAACTGTTCGACGAAAGTGTCCGCTCGTTCAACGGCCATTTAAATCGTATTATACCTTACACAATGTTTTCTTAACGATCGTAATTCTTCATTGGGACAGAAAAACAGCGATTAACACCGATTGAAATCTAGGAAATGGTCGACTAATTTCCTCTAATTAGAACGTTGTAGCGCTGATGACGATTTTAGTCGCCATTTTGAAACGTGTGAATTACTTGGCACGTTTTTTATCGGTGAACTGTGCACTTTGTGCGTTTATTTATCTATGAGGTAAGTGCAATTTGAAGCAATGATCGAGTTAAAAGAATGTACGGTAGACTCGCGTATATCACGTCGAAGAAATTGTTTATAACGACTTTATATGTGTATCTGTTGTGGTAGTAAGAGTACAATTTTTTTAAGCAATATTTTGTTCATTTACCTGCCACGTAGAGCACATACATACAGGTTTCCCAGATTCAAAACCCGAAAACTGCAAATCTTTGTCAGTGTATTCTATGGGTCGAAACAAGACAGAAGCATGGACATTCAACGCTTTACTAAAAAGTTATAAACAAAAATACAGAATTCGAAAGGAAAAGTTAAATGATATTTACTAGTGTTTACTATCTGCAGTCATTAAATTAATGCTAATTATAACTACTAATGACTTAATTAATTACTACTGATATCAATTTAAATACTAAAATAGTCCATTTCAAAATGGCCACCGTCTTCAGCAAACTGGAATATGTTGCTTATTCTTGTTTAATAAACTTTCTTCTTCAAATTGTTCAATTATAAAAATTGAACACGTTAAATTTTAGTCGACTGGCTCCGGTATTCTCTAATGACTGTACTCAAGACACAAAAAATTTTGATCACACACCATCAGTGTGTCAGAAAGTTTATTTAACTTAAACAATTTTCGTCGTTCGCGTGAGTTTTCAAACCTGCTCCTCGACATTACCTCGGATAACCTCTGCATTGTTCAGCGGTAACTTCGACTTGATTACGTGGGAACATTATGCAGTGTTCATACGTGACAATTAACGAGTTGAATCTGGTTGACATTTAATACGATCTTTAGCGATAACACTATGCAATCACTTATGAAGAAGTCTCTATTTGTTCAACGATCATTTAAATCGTATTAAATCTTGCACAATCTGCGTGCGGTATATAATTTTTTTAACGACCGTGGTTTCTTGTGGTCTGAGAGCCATAATAATGGTTTCAAAACCGGAAACACTTTATCAAAGAGAATACGATAGTTTACACATCTCGTAAAAAGGTAATTTTTTGGATTTTTAAAAGTTTCCTTAGAAATGATTTCTTAAACGATTTTAAGAATCGGGCGTTCATACATAATATAATATAATGATTAAGTTAACATAATATAATTATAATGATTAAGTTAAAATTATGATCCGCGGTAATATTATATTATTTTCGTGTGATGTTTAAATTAAACATGCAGGGTAAATTCGATAAAGCAGGACACCTAAATATCTCCGTCACTTTTCGTTGTCAGCTACAACATTACGTTAACGAAAATATATCATTCCATTGAAAAAAACATCGATAACCTTGAAATCTCATAAAAATGACCTTGAAATTTTTTTTCCCTTACACCGTTATATGTGGCCCTTCAAACAGTGTAACTTTGTCCTACGAAGTTCTTTTGTACAACGAAAAGTAACGGAGATATTTAGGTGTCCTGCTTTATCGAATTCACCCTGTATATGTACATATATATAAAATTATATATATATATGTAATTTTATGTTAACTCATTTTGAACCGTAACTGTTACAACACGTAATGAATAAATAAAATTTATGCACCTGTCATGTTAAATAGAATATTTTCGTTGTCTCGAGAGTTGGAAGTTTCCGTAGACATTATCGAACGACTGCAACATTGTTAACTGACAAACCTGTCAGCTGATAACTTCACCTTCATTACTTGAGAACGCTATCTAATGTTCGCCTATGTGACGTGTAATAAGTTGAATCTAGTTAGCCTTGGACTCTAGCGTATTGATGAGCATCGCTGGCATAACCAATACGACTCGTTGAAGAAAAGTTTTCTATAAGAATGCACGCGCTATTTGCTTCGTTCCGTGCATCTAAGTCTTCCCCACCATTATACTATAATAAACAGACTGCGTTTTTTATGCATTCATGACAAGTAGAAGTTATCGGAAGTTGAGACAGTAGAAAGATTAGAGAAACTTCAGAATGTCGATATACTAATATTGAACCTGATAAGTAGACTGCGAATCTTTATGCAAAATAAAAATTTTCTACACCGATTGTAAGAAATAAATTGAATTTTACTTTTTCCCATAATGATCTTAATAGAGGAGAAATTCTATATTGACAACCTTTTATTTTCAAAATTTTTCAATAACATCGATTTTTATATACTCAATTTTGCTATAAATGCATAAAGAGCCGCAGTCTACTGATAAGATTATTCAAGAGAGAAAGAAATATGACTACCGTTTCTTGATGGAAATAATTTTTAATTTGCATAAAAACCCACTCGTAAAATAACAACTAGAATTTTCTCAGGTAATTTCGCTTGAGTTATTTCAATTTTGCGTTGTACAATGCAGAGAAAAATGTCTTCTACTTATAGAGAATGATTTTTCTAATCATCGACAGGGTCGGTGGGAGTAAAAAAGGGAAAAGCACATCATTAGCTGGACATAAGTAGGCAATAAACCGAGAAAACAATTAGACAGACCGAAGCAAGTGTGTCAAGGAGGACACAGAAATTCAGTGTTTGAAACGCGACGAATGTTCGACTGCGGACAATTGGAAATGCCGTATTCAGGGGAGACCATAGAACAATCTACTGCACAGCCGTATTAGTTCACGCTTGGCCGCCACACCGCGCCGGTGTAATCTACTTCTCGCTATCGAAAGCCAAGCTAGTTTTACAGAGCATCGTCGTAATAGTGCATCGCTGCCGGTTGCGAAATTCTCGTTTCCCAGTCGATTATTTGCCGAGAATAAAAGGATCAACGAGAAAGAATACCTTCGCCATCTTTTTTTCGAGATGCCGTGAACCGTTTTCTTCAAAACGCTGAGAAACGAGCCATTTCGAGTTTTCATTTCCAAAATATCGACTGTTTTTCTTTCATTTTTTAAAAGTACAAACGTGTTTTATAATGACAGTCGAATCTTCAAACGCGTTTTTCGCGAAACTGTTGCCACGATATCTCAAGCTCCAGTCGACCAATTAGCTTGAAATCTTCAGAGGATCTGCAGCACATACCCTGTTACTGCACTAAACAAAATTTTTTAAATCTTTCAATTTTTTCTGATTTTTTCGTGGTGACAAAGCCTGAAATATAAAAACAAATTGATAATTTGACTTTAAAATGCCGCCATTTTATGAATAATCAAGATTTTTAACTTCTTCTGGTTCACATCATTGGACTGCATTCATACTGATTAGTAAACAACTTAATTTTTTTGTTTACGATCAGTAGCAACACCGGCGGACTCATGTTTTTCAAAACATACTCTACAAAAAAAATATCTAACACGTAATTTTAATTGTTTTTATTTTTTAAAAAATCTCACATGTACTTCGTATACCAATAAATATGTGTGCAAAATTCCAGTGCAAAAGGTTCAATAGTATTTAAAAAAAAAATTCGAAAACCAAAATATCGCTTTAATATCTCATCTCAAGGGTTTAATTGAATAAACTAATTGTAATGTAATCAGCGCGGCTTGCATAAGATACACGTGAAATTCGTTATTATTTTGATTACGTTTACTTAATTTCTCGTTATCAAATGGTTAACTGTTTTGACTTGCACCGTTTTCGCATTAAACAGCTCATACGTTAAAGAACGGAAGAGAATCCGTCGGCGTTCTATCGAATCGATTCGATCGAAGGTTACTAGAGGACACCCATAATTAATTGTTACATCGCCACTGTTGAGCCTCAATTGCATAATACGATACTCATTGTGACACGGTGGACAATGATCGATGTTTATTTCGCGAGGTAACAATGCTTACCGAAATAGAAATCGGCTCGGAATAAACAAGCGCCACGTTTCCGAGGAAAATTCTGCTTTCTTTGTTTCGAAACGTTTTTTGGAAAATGCTTTAGATTCGTGCTTTCAATTCCTCAATCACGAGATATTTAAACCGTGATAACTTCGTTAAAAAGAAAATAACAATCTCTGTAAATGTAAGCCTATTTCGTCTTTTTTGTCATCAATGACCTTTGTTGACCTTTATTGACCTTCAAACACCTTCATGTTGCACCTCACTCGATTCTTCACAATAGACCCTATCAGGAGACAAGTACCAAAATACAGGGTGGTCCATCTAAATTTCTCCTTTATTTGTGATGACATAGAAAATGTTTTTAATGCAATATAAATGGTATCGCAAGGTGAATTCTTTGCAAATGCTATTTTTTTCTCAAAACTATTCTGTACGGAGTGTCCACTTTAATTTTCGAAGATCAAGGTCATTTCAAGGTCATGTTATTATGCATATCCGAATATATTTTTCGATCAGTTACACGATGTAATAAAAAAATGTAGTTATATGTCAAAAAACACTGATGACCTTGATAACTCCGAAAAAAAAAGACCTTCGGAAAAAAATATTCTTGCCAGATATTTGGTCCATTGACGCCATGCACATTACTTAGAAGTACAATCCTGGACAGCATGCTGTCTAAAGAAAAAGGTGACCTCTATACCTCTGAAGCGACTCCATCTTGTTTCGAAAACTGTTCTAAAGGGTGTCTCAAAATTAACGCAAGGTTTGAATTAAATAGAAAACACAATTTTTAGTCTTTAGATTGTTATTTTCAGGGTTGCCAACAATTTACTGCAAAAATGGCGGCAAATTCAAATCTAGCGTTAATTTTGGGACACCCTTTATTACTATCATACAATACTTTTGGAGTTATTCTAGAAGGTAATAATTTGTGCCTCACCCTGTATATCGACATTTTTCCAGGGTCGAAAAAGTATTAAGTTTTTGGATTCACTGTTTGTGTTCCTCTGATAAAATGATATTCTACGACTATTTTGTACGCAGTTGTCCTCCTCGGTGCAAGATTGTATGGTAATCTCCTAACGGAGATGTACTTATTCATGCAACCACTCGTGGAGAATAATTACTTGAATATTTCATCTCGAGACTTACGTAAAGCCACAGCGTAACCATAAAATAATTCTTTTTTTTTTATTAAAGCTTCGCGTTGTACGCTCACATAATTTCCCTGAATTATGATAGGGATACGCTGTATTTTCAATGCGATTCGATAGCGTCGGATCCATTTTTACGACAAAATTTTCTGTTTTATTTAGACTGCGGATTTTATGCATTTCGTTAGAAAGTTAAAATAACTTTAACAGCAAAGGAACAAACTTTTATTCATTTTATTTAATTTTATTTTTTATTTGGTTCCAGTACCTTGCAATGGCGTCGACAATTTTTACTCTGCACAAAGATCTGCAGTCAGGTGTCGTTAATTTCCTATCTCGTGGATCCTCTCAACGATTTTACGTTTCATTCATAATAGAATTCAAGGTCTACAGTGTCGTTAACTCGAAAAATCATAGACGCTCTGCCGTTAAGCACTAAATTTTATTGCTCGCAACCGCGGACGACTTCGATCTTGCGCGTTTTACGGTCTTTCCGGCTCCGTTCAAGGATGAACGCAAGTAGAACGAAGTAAAATTTGTCTCTCCGCGCGTGAACAAAATGGAGCGAGCGTAATAGCACCGCTTAATTGTTATTTGCTGCCAAATTTTCATTCTTACTATTCGCACCTTTCGAGACTTTTAGGTTATTGTGTCGCGAATAAAGAATGTTACTAACGGGCAGCTGGCGGAAAGACGGAGAAAGGGGCAAGCTGAGCATTTGGGGAACAATAAATTGATGTTGATTGTATGAATTTATGACAAAAACAAGTAGGCGTAATTTGGAACAGTAGAGACATTAAAAGAATTTTAAAATACAGTTACAGGTGGCGGCAATATTAAGTGGACACTCTTAAAAAACGCTTAACTTTTTTAAAATTGGTTCAAACGATTTGAAAGTGTCGGAACGAATAAATTCTGTTCCGAACGCGGACCAGTAAATTAAGTCAATGGCGGCAGAACATGTGAACGGATTTTAAGTTGGAAAGGACTGGGAGATATGAAATATTGTATTGAAACAATTGCTTTGAAAGCACCGTTAAATTATGATGAAGCGTACGACTAAGTGCTCGAATTTATCCGAAAAAAATTGTAAAATCACAAATATATTCGAATTTTCACTGCGAAGAACGATTACAACATTCGTGAAGATCTTGAAGAAACAATTCTCTTTTTACAGGAATCCGACGTGGTGGAAGAGGCGTTCAGGACTGGAACGGGGGTTAACTGTGATAGCAGTTTCCGGAGTCCTTTTGTGCGTCGCGTTAGTTGTTGCAATCGCAGTTGTTGCAACGAATTCCGCGTCCTGTAACACGCAGTCGGGCAACGGTAAGCATCTCTTCTATGATCCACTGCTGCGATAAAACAATTAATGCATATACATATGTTCACGTAAAACAGCTTGCTACTATTTTAATTGCGTTCATTAAAACTGTTGCTTGCGGTCAATATCACCCAACACACTGTTTCTCACCGAAGTGTTCGCCGTACACATTTTTGTAGCGACCTGTATTCGTGTCAAAAGGGTGACCGAGTTTGAGATTGTCGATTAGGGTCCACCCCTCAGATTTCGACGACTTTGAAATATGTTTTCAATGTCTTCGTTCTGAGCAACATTTCACTTTAAACTTTTTATCGATCGACTTTAGTTTACGAGATATTCGCACAAAACTTTACTCGCTACCTCCTGTCCGATATCGGTGACCTTGAAATATATTGTCGAGGTCACCACTCTGAACAACATCTGCCTTTAAAGTTTTCTTACTGAGGACCATAATCGACAAATTCACCGAGTTTGGTTAAATTTAATAATTACATATATTTAATTGATCTATTGAAATTTATTTATTAATTTACCCGCAGAAAGTATTTATATGAAACGGAGAACAAAACGTGTTTCACACGCCACCGTTCATGCGAAACCTTAATTATAAATTTGTTGCTCGCACTTTTCCCCGTGGAAAGTCGTCAAGAATATAAGTTTCGCTACGAACAGAAACGAAATGGAAACGGGAAACCGGTACCACCGCGGCAACCTGTATATTCATTTCATAAAAATGTTCCACGTTATCGCGTACAGTATTTCTATTCTCCTATTTTCTCGTGTTTTCCTCTATCGCGAAGTTCTAGCCGGCAAAGTGCTTTTCGCAATATTGTCGCAAACAAATCTGGTTACCTTTGCGTTCGATAACGGCGCGGTGGTCACGGTAGAAAAGGGAACAGTACGCGTTTGAAGTGTGTGAAAGCTGCCTGGACGGGCTTGCAATCGTGTTATAAATTTCATTGACAACAAATGTCACGTATGACCCGTTTCCTCGGTGCTTTGATCCCGTAAATCATTGTTGTCTTGGTAGTTAATTCTCATTGGCGGTACGGCTGCACTAACTACACTCATCAGTTAGTAAAATGGAGTAGCCATCTTTAACTGTGCTGCATAGAGAATGCTTTAATATTTGCATAAATTATTCACGCGAACACACATTAAATTACATCTTGTTAGAGCAATTTACGAAACTGACATACTGACATTTATTTCGTTGTCACTTCTATATAGGGTGTGCCAGAAATGTCGGAAAACCTAGAAAGGGGTGATTCCTGAAGACGTTTCAAGTAACTTTCTCGTTTTCAAAATTGCTCCTCTTGGATTTGTTAAGGAGTTATTGACACGGACCAATCAGAGCACGGCTACAGCGGAAGCTGCTGAGCGTGGCGTTGCCATTGGCCGAGCCAAAATCGGCCCGCTGTAGCCGCACTGTGATTGGTCCGCGTTTTTCATTAATAAATTTTCGCAAAGGAAAAAGTTTCTTCAAATGACCTCAGAAACCACCCTTTTTAAGGTTTTCTAAAAATATTTTAAACACTACATTCTTCAAGAAATTGTCAATATTTGAAGGATTATTAATTTTATTTTTAATAAATTTGCAGGGGAATCTATTAGATACAAATTTCATAGAAATAGATAATTTTATATAAATTAAATAGAATTAATTAGTTTAAATGAAAATTTTAGAGAATTTTACTTTTAATTTTATAGGGGAATCTATTAAAACATTACTAATTAACATTTTGGGCGAAACAAGTGTTCTGCAATTTCCCAGTGGACGAATCATCGGGTGGTTTTAAAACGAGCACAATTATTTTGTTGTATCATTTTTTAATGAAATTATCACAGTTTAAACATCGGCAATTTCTCGAGAATTTCAGTGTTAAAATATTTTTTCCACCGTACTTCCGGTTCTTTAACCACGTCAAATTCCATGGTACGCACACCACGGATTTAGAGTATCTTGACCAATCGAAGCGTCCGATTTCCTCAATGACCTAACATAGTGAGCTGCATCTTCTGCCGCGTTTCCTTTCTACAACCATCGGAGATGGAAGATAGTAATCGGTTAATTCGGAACGCGTAATTTGACGTCAAGAACGCACGGTGACGTCAATAAGCGTATTCTTTCTGACGCATCGGGGTAAATTAAGTATTGTTTTTAAAATTACTCATTCGGGCCTGGTCGTACATTTCGATCACACCTTCTCGGAGAACAGAGTCATGGACACCGCGGGGTGGTTCGATTGTATATTTTTTTGATCGAGTGTCGATCGCGGACCGCCCCGGGGCGGTTCATAAAAGAGTCTGAATCACTGGAACACTTTTAGAGATCATCGGAAAATATTGATGTCTTTGGAGATAATCGTCGATCGACGGGCGCCACCGCAAATGTTTCTCTTTCTCCTCGCGTACGCGAACAGACGCTGATTCGATCGATAAAGAGGATCAATAATAGACTACTTGCGCTGAGCCAGCGTTTCTTAAATTGTACGGCTGCGGATCGTAAATCTTGCTGCTTGGCAACCTCCTCAGGAAACAAATTTACAATTACTGGATCATGGATTTTTATGCAAATATAATAGACTCTCACACGCTACTTTCGGACAGTAGAATATTGGTATTAACTCCTTGGTGCGGCACAAAAGTGTATCTGTTACGTCATTATTACTGCAAATTTTATGCATTTACGATGCAAATGATAGACCAAATCTAAAACAGTAAAAACAAAAATGCAGTTGTGCTATTTCAACTCATCAAAATTATTCAGAATAAATTATACATGTAGCTCTTATATCTTGCAAATTAATGCAGATAATTCTTATTTTGCATTAAAAACTGCATTATTAAATTGTACACATTGAACTAAAATATTGCTTAATATTAGTTATAAATAAGTAATCTTACACAAATAAGTTAAATGACACCTTTGGTTACATCGAACTTTAAATATTAAATAATCACATCCGGAAAGCGATATAATATAGAAAATTATTCAGCTTCTCGTGCTTATCATGCGTCATAAAACGTGTAAATGTGAGTGTATCAATTGTTGTTAGATAACCAGTTGATAGAATAAATATGTCTCTTATATCGATCGTATTATTGTTAATAATAAATGTTTAATGTTCTCGGCGCTACGGTTCGATCAATTACTACTGAGAAATCAAAAAACAATTTTGCAGATTATCAAATAATCATCGATTCTAGTTTGAATCCTTTTCAAGATGTATTTGCATTGCGTCTGTAAAAATATATGTGTTGTACAATTTTCAAAATATACTATTAAACTGCTTGAATGTAATAACAAAATTGATAATCTGCAATATTGTTTTTTGATTTCTCAGAAGTAATTGATCGAACCGTAGCTCTCAGAACATTAAACATTTATTAGTTGATAGAATTGTTGAAAATTCGTACATTAATTGCATTCTACACAAAATCATAACTGAAGGGAGCAAGCGAACAGTTTATTGCTACAGCTTAGGCGGACGCCATTACTAACAATTATTAACAGCATCATCTTGCATTTTGTTTTGCAACCGCAACTGTACCTGCACGAGAATAGATGCATCTGTTAAATCAGAGGAATTACCGTACACAGCCGTCGCCTTGAACGGGTACCAGCACTCGAAAGACATCCAAGTCGTAAACCGACCAACCTGCGACGAAGATGTGTGCTACACTCCCGAATGCGTGCATACAGGTTAGTATGAAACGAATATAACATTATAACTTGGTGCTGGAGTCGCCAGATGAGGGGAGGTAGCACGAATCGAGGGGAAAATGTTACCCTCTCTCTCTGCCAGTATCGGGTTAGTCACGTGACCGGACGGAAGCGTGGGGGAATAGCGTCTCGCGGAAGGGGAAGGTAGAATGGGGAGACAAGTTTTAATCTGGCGGCTCTGCCTCGGCACATTCAAGTTCTCATTAATCACGACCATTTGCGGTGGGGATTCTTCAGCATCCAGGATATTGAAGAACATGAACCCGGAAATTGAACCGTGCGACGACTTCTACGACTTCGCTTGCGGTGGCTTCCTGGAGACCACCAATATCCCAGACGACAAAACTAGCGTGAACACGTTCACTGAAATCAGCGACGAGCTGCAGAATCAATTGAGAACCAGCATCGAAGAGAAGAGCGCGCCGAACGAGCCGAAACCGTTCAAGCTAGCGAAGAATTTGTACAAAGCTTGTATGAACAAGAGTACGTGTCATTGTTTAGCGCACTCGATTAATTAGAACTTCGCGTTTATTAACACTGAACCCACTGCCGGTCAAATGACCGGGGTTTTGCATTCTTCATCGCGCCATTATTGAAATAATGATGTTGCTTACATGGAAATTGACGCGACAAATTTTTTTTTTAAACTTTTACTCGGTTTTAGTGCTCTAGGTTCAGTGTTAACACGTTAGGTTTACCGGACCCGTCAAAATGTTTTAATATTTTTAGCTTGCGATTATTGAGATTGATGCATTCGTAAGGAATTTTTCAAAAAATGTATTTCTTTGAGTATTATAAAAAGAATGTGCAAATATTTGGATAGATACATTCTTGTTATTTTTATCAAGTAATGTGAAATAGTCACTTTTATTGCTCCGTAAGCCTAGTGTTAACGCTTCGATCTGTTTAAATATTTATATGAAATTGCATACTTTCTTCCTAATTTTTCTATTCTGTAGTCAAAATTGAAATTATTTTCTAAAAAAATAGTATTTTGGGAATATCATCCCTACATTATTAATATACAGTGATAAAATTATTAGAGCAACTTGCAAGAATTAACGCCTTACTGCATTAAAACGATCAATTTTTAAATAAAACCTTAGCTACACTGGATATCTTTTTCTGAAATATTCATAATTTTTCAGCGCTCATCGAACAGCAAGGCCTCCAGCCGCTTCTGAACATTCTACAAAAACTGGGCGGTTGGCCGGTGTTGGAAGGCGAGAATTGGAACGAAACCGACTTCAATTGGAAAGAATCAGTGTACAAGTTCCGCAAGATGGGATACTCCGTCGATTATTTCATCGACTTCAGCATCGGTGTCGATCTGAAAAATAGCACCAGACGAATAATCGATGTACGTAAGAGCTCCCATAAAAACCTTATTTCGAACCAATTTGACAACTATTCAATTTTTAACGATCGTAAAGTGTTAAAATCTGTATTAATGTTACTATTTAAGCATGATTTTCAAGGAAAATAATTGCGTCTATGAATTAATAACATTTTCTTTTAATATATATTATTGAATTGTGAGTTGAAAACGAAACGTCGTTAAATATATTGCAAACATGCTATTAAATAGTAACAATTGATCGAACACGAGCGCCGAAAACATTAATACAGATTTCAATTTGACAACATTTGCAAAAGACGTTCAGTCGCTTTAATAAATGCCTGCAGTAGCATAATTCTCAAATAAAATTACACCAGCGAAGTCCCTCGCAAAGTACCGTGAAAATGAATATCGTACATACATAGTTTCTTACACGTTAAAAGCTATGATACTTAGCGGTATTATATGCTGCAATAATATCTAACGACTTATGTACAGAGAGGGAAAGTGGATAAATCAATGTTTATAGAAACTTTTAACGTGTTGATAACAGTCTACGTTCTCAAAGTGTACTCGCACATACCACACTAATTTCAATGTCAAGATTAAATAACGTTATGGAAATTTACTACATATACGAACGTATGGTTTTTTACAGCTCGATCAAGCATCTCTGGGTCTATCGCGGGAATATTTGTCGAAAGGTTTTGATGAAAAAATCGTGCAAGCATACTATAGCTACATGGTGGACATCGCTGAAATTTTAGGCGGCGATAAGGCCACGGCGAAGACGGAATTGAAGCAATCGCTGGAGTTCGAGATGGAACTTGCTAACGTACGTTTCAGAAGCAACAATTCTCCTCTGAAACCATTGAATTTTGTTACTTCATAGTCGTCTGTAAGATCAAGCAAATACGTAGAAAATAATGGAGATCATTTGCAAAATTGTAATGTATTTTTCAATTATTATTATTCTCCATTACTTATCACTGGATCTTTATGCAAAATAACATTTTTTTAAGTAAGCTGTGAGAAATAGAAGTGAAATGAAATTGTTTCTCTTTTTAATAATTTTACAACAGTACTCTTAAATTCTCCTAATGTCTTTACAAATTGGTATTTTTTCTAGCCACATTTATCGTAAATGCATAAAGTCCACAAATGCAGAAATGAATTCGACGAGATGTTGAGTTTACTCGTAGACAAATTCAGGATATAACATTTATCAGTGAAAATAAAAAGAATGTGTTTCACTCTTCTATACTATCACTTTCTTAACACGTGACTCGCAATTTACTTTAAGATAGACAAATTACTTTTACACATTTTGCTACTTAAAGTCACAATACACAGCACTGTACTATCTTCTGTCAAATTGTTTTAATATCTTGTGAAGTGGAAGCATTGCGTTTCACAAGATTTTTCAACAAAGAAAGCAATGAAACAAACATTGATAGCGAGAACATGCTAAAAGAATAGTGAATTAACCTCGTGACGTGCAATCTCATTTCTTACGACATTGCACACATTGTTGCAAAATGTTGTTTAATATTAACAGAAAACATTACCGGCAACATATTCGTTTCGAGTTTGTACGAACATTTATTATCAAGCTTACACAAATGATAAATTAAATAATAAATGGCAGAAATGGTTGTACGCCAATACTCGATTAGAACACGAATTTACTCACTGGAAACACGAACCCACAGATTTCGTTGCCGAACGAGAAACGTCGTAACGCCACGCTTCTCTACAACCCCATGTCCGTGCGAGAATTGTCAAAGACTTACCGCAGCATTCCGTGGAAGGAGTACTTCAACACCCTATTGGCGCCGAACCTCCAAGTCGACGACGACGAGGTCGTAATCATCAGTGTCCCTAGCTTCATCTCGAACCTGGAGAAGCTATTGGCCAGCACGCCGAAGAGGGTCCAAGCAAATTATGTGATGTGGAGGGCTGCCGCTTCGTCCGTGAGCTATCTTTCCGAGGGGATCCGGAAAAGGCAGTTGCAATATTCCACGACCTTGAGCGGAAGAACGGAAAGGGAGCCTAGATGGAAGGAGTGTATCGACACCGTTTCCGGTAGCTTAGGCATCAGCGTCGGCGCCATGTATGTTAGAAAGTACTTCAAGGAGGACGCGAAGAAAAATGCTGTGGAGATGGTGGCTGATATTAGAGAAGAATTCACAGAGATACTGAAGGAAGTACGTTGAACTTTCGACGAATTTTATTCTTTGTGCCATGCTTATCTTGTCGTTCTGTTAATATTGCAAAACTCGTATCTCCTTCTAATGAGATAAAATCAAAATATGGTCGCCGGAGCACCTGAAACCATTTTAATACTTGATTCCCAACGCATTTCACGTCGTCGAAACATCTATACTAAATTATTGATAGATATTTTATTATAAATGCATCGTTATCATCGACTCAGTTCATATAAATACATCGCGAATGTACAGAAATATACGGTAGAATAGTATCTTTTTATACCTCATTTAAAGCTTGCTATATATCTTTATCGCAGTGATAAAAATGTGTACGTTTATTGTTTTTGTGATTTAAACTCATTTTACGCAGCGTGGGTTGCATACGTTCCATTTCGGACTTTCCCCTTAGGTCATTTCATTAAACATTTTCATAATATATACGATGGTATCGGATTTTCTCTTATTTTTAACTCTACAAGGTTGTGATTTCGTCATAACTGACTGGCAAGCTGAATTCACGTTTACCATGTAAATACTCGATATAAACAGATTTATTTCAATTTAATCCTAAATACTTGATGAAAAAACATTACGCAGTCTCGTGCGACCCGCGCGATAGGAGTACGTTAAGCTATGCAACTTCCTTCGGGTCACCGATCGTGCTGAAACTTTGCACACTTATAGATCTCGTTCTCCCGTTCACGAATATATACCATTATAGGGGCAGATACTCAATAGTTTTCGAGATATTGACGATTAAAGTTTCTTAGCTCCTGTATAAAAGAGCATTTTGTCTACCTTACTACAAGAGCCTGTGTGGCGCGGCGGTAGCGTGCCAATTTTTAGGCGGATGACCAGTGTTCAAATCCTGCCGACGAACGTATTTTTTTAAAATTTTAATATATTTTTCATTATATATTTATATAATTAATTTCAGTCGATTAAATTTTGCGCATAAAATTGTATTTTGAATTATTTGGGTCAATAATGCACAGTTTTGTTCTATAATTTGTTGTCATTTTAAAGGTAGCTTCACACTGCCTCTCTCATAGAAGGCTTGGTCCTTATTGGCGAAAAACTATAAAATGTACCGAATTTTCTCTTTGTTGACTTCCATTTTAAACAGCAAAAGAATTTGTTTAGTATGAAATGTCAGCTTGACAACGAGCATAAATCTGAAATTGTTTGATCGATACTTTACGAGATATCGATCACTGCAGCCATCTACCAAAACAATAATGGATTTCTTTTTCCCCAACCTAATATATTAGAATGTAATCTGTTGATCTTCATGCAAAATAGAAATTGTCTGCGTTTCAGTCTTACTATAATCAGTAGACTGCGGATCTTTATGCAAAATAAAAATTGTCTGCATCGATTGCAAGAAATAGAAACCAAATTGAATGTTATTTCTTCCTTTAATGATTTTAATAGAGGAGAAATCATAGATTGACAACTTGAATTTTCAAAAATTTCCGCAGTCTAATAATCAGTTTATTAATTTTAATAAGTTGTTTTAATATATGCTGATCGTTACCGATCTTCCAGGTTGACTGGATGGACGAAGAAACAAGGAAGAGCGCACTGGACAAGGCAGCGTCCATGTCTAGCCATATTGCGTACCCGGATGAACTTTTGGACGACAAGAAACTCGAGGACTTCTACCAGAAGCTCGAGCTGACGACCGAAAATTATTTAGAGGGAATCTTGAACTTGACTCTCTTCGGGGTGGAATACTCGTTTGGAAAACTGAGAAAACCCGTGAACAAAACCGACTGGATAACCCACGGAAGGCCGGCGATCGTGAACGCGTTCTATTCGTCGATCGAGAACAGTATTCGTGAGTATTTCGGACTATTAGATGATTGCAGAAGTTCGTGCCCCGACTTGAAAATAAAACGCACGCGGTTGCATCTTCAAACAACAGTTGTATTGATCAATTATACAGGGTGGTCCAATAACTGAGCACATTTATCTTGATTTTCTTTTGAATCGATAGAGTATCAAATTTTACGTAAAAATGCATTGACCAAGTTGTACCTACGAACTGAAGTCTCTCACTTTGAGTATGGTGAGTGCGTATCGAAAACGATTTGCCAATAAAATTCTGTATATAAAATAAATAAATTCTCGAGGTACCGGGATTTGGACACTAACATTTGCAATCCATCCAATGTTCTGACAGAAATATTAGAGATAATGACGCAACGCATTGTCCGCAGAATTTCCTGCTGGAATTCTACAAGGTGCGTTCTTCAACAACGACCGACCGCGGTACATGAATTACGGTGCGATCGGGTTCGTTATTGGTCACGAGATAACGCACGGCTTCGACGATCAGGGCAGACAGTTTGATAAAGCAGGAAATCTCGTCGATTGGTGGGCGCCGGAGACAAAGGAAAAGTATCTTGAAAGAGCGGAGTGTATCATCCATCAATACGGAAACTACACCGTCGAAGACGTTGGCCTGAACGTAAGCCGCTTCCTCTGATACTATTTATTTATTATTTATTTCCGGCTTTGTCTCTTCTAATCCTAATCTCATCCTATTTTCTCGCGTCCTTCGATAAAGATTTTAGTGCTGCTTGCGCGCGCGCGAACTGTTTACGAATATTTGTTCGATAAAGAATACTCGAGCAGACTACATTTATCGTGTGCATTATGCAAATAGTACAGATGATAAATAATATCGGGACAACTATGACGCAGATTTCTACCGAAAGAGGTCAAACTATATGCTACTACCAAACGGTACACTAGATAAACGAGGCAATACGGGGAAAGTGACCAAAGCAGTAAATACTAAATAGTACAAGTTATAAAATTGTTTGCCACTTCCAGAAGCTAACTTTAAGTACATGTGACGTCATATTGTTCACGTTTCATCAATTGTGATGCAAACTAAAAGAGTACTAAAGAGTTTGAATGAATATTCGATACTGATCAACTATAGGCAACAAGAACAACAACGGGTTGTTCCACTTGCGAAAACAATTTTTAAAATATAGAATAAAACATGTACTATACCAGAAGGAAGCTTAAAAATTTGCATTGTTAGCTTACGTTACAAGGCTAGACTTGTTTGCTTATGATTAAGGCGCTGGAACGGTAGCATGTGTGCACACTCGCACCGCTGAGTCAACCGTATACGTACATGGGCGTACATGGGGGTGCAAGGATCCAGGAGGCCTCAAATCATGTCTGAATAATGCAAAGTCAAGACATCTTAGTAGTCATATTCGCTAGATAAAAGATCAATCTAGAGCGGAAGTGTCCCAAACTGGCCCAATTTTTACGTTTTTGGGGCGTAAATTGCATTATTCGACAGCATGTAAGAAGCAATATGGCGGCGCTACAGTGCCGCCGCTGTCGGAGCTGTCGAGTAATACATTTTCATACAGCTACGAGGGCTACATGCAGCCGAATAATGAAATTTGCGCCTCAAAAATGCAAAAGTGGGCCACTTTGGGACACTTCCGCTCTAGATTGATCTTTTATCTAGCGATTATGACTACTAAGAAGTCTTGACTTTGCATTATTCAGACATGATTTGAGTGTGCACACATTCTCGCGCAAATGTCGTCTGCTACCGTTCCAGCGCCTTAAAATCGCTATTGCTGTTGGAGGATCCTTAGACCATATATACCTATAGACCCGGCGTAGATAATTTTCTCTGTCCGAAAGATGAAATCAGCTGAAAGACACTGTGACGTCACATTTTCAAAAGATGTACAAGCTATGCTCGTCGACAGTGCCTACGCTTGGCTTACATGGGGATAGGGGGGTCAATGAACAGGATAATTTCAAAGAATTTGGCATTTTATCATGAAATAATCAATATATAAACTGTATTTGAGATATAAATGTTTATTTTATATGTTTTATTAGGGTATTACAATAAAAAGTATTTTGAAATTATCTTAAGACTTATCTTGTGACGTCACAGTGTCCCATCATCTTTCGGACACTGAATTCTCGGTTTTCCTATACACATACTATACCTATGCCGGGTCTATTAGTATTGTATTGTATGTATGTTATCCATGTAACCATAGACTTAAAAAAATGATGATATAATTGCCAAATGGTAGATAATGTGTTAAAGAATGTTCGTTTCTTTTTACCACGTTTACAGTTAAATGGTATAAACACCCAAGGAGAGAACATAGCCGACAACGGTGGCATCAAAGAGGCGTATTTGGCGTACAGGAAATGGGTCGAGCGAAACAACAAAGAATCACGATTACCAGGTCTTCCCTATACGCCAGAACAATTGTTCTGGATCAGTGCTGCGAACACCTGGTGCAGCAAGTACAGGCCGGAAGCGATGAAACTCCGCATTACCACTGGATTCCATAGTCCAGGCAAATTCCGCGTCCTAGGACCGCTTTCAAACATGGAGGAGTTCTCGAAGGACTTCAACTGTCCTCTTGGCTCGAAGATGAATCCCGACAAGAAGTGCGCGGTCTGGTAAAAGCAGACCTTGGGGAATAAACGATTACAGAAGTTCAGTAAGCAGCTGCCATTGGTTAAACTTGTTCTTCAACATTTTTAAGAACATGATTCGGCGGGTATTCTTCGAGGTTCTATGAGCAACCTCGTATCTTGTCTGATCGAAAACTGTTATTGATAAGGTTCGCGTGAATTCGAACAGACCGCTGTGAATCTTCATGGTATCCGTTCTATGAGAATGCAACAGTGACGGTGGAACTTATTGGTGGAACTTATGGAATACAATTTTTAAGGCGTAGTTGTGCTATTCCAGGAGAAATATCCTCATCTTCGTGAACAACCATTGAATTAACATGGCTGACCACCGGTAACGGTGCATCCACTATAACATTTGTTTATTAATACATAAGTCTGTTTTATAAGAGAAAGTTCGATGTGCAAATGAGTATTGTAAATAGGATTAACAGAAGAAAGGTAACTGGGATGGCGCGCCATGACAACATTAAATTTTATAGAATTACGTTGGACAAACACAATCGGAAAACCTAACGTTGGGTTCGAGTCGAGAAAAGCGTACACACGATAAACTGTGATGATTTTATAGGAGTTGACAATAAATATTGACACGATCTTTTGGTTAAACTATTAAAGTGACGCGCACGAAAATAAAAAACCGACAGGAATACATGTAATTGTTAATTATATTTTCAAACGATATTGTTCTATCGACATTACAAGTCAATGTGCTTTTTGCTATCTGTATAATGTTCGTTAGGCTCCGTTGAGCAGTATAAGGTTGTTGATTAGAGTTACCATTTTTAAGTACTTAGACGACGTAGTATTATTCGTAGTTTCTAAATAACACAATTACTCCACAGGCAACAAAACAAACAAGCCTGTGAGATTACTTTTTTACCGTTTTTGCTTTTCCCATCTACGTATAGCAATCTTCCACCTTGCAATGGTATCTATGGAAATTGTAATTTCTTTCTTACCATTTTCCAATGACAAATGTACCGCGTTCGACGTAGAAACGCGATACTCCTATTTATTGCAATACTGTATTATTTTAAGTTTAAATAGATGAATGTGTATTTAGTGTACTTGTTGAGCATAAAGTTTTAATATAAAAAGATTGAAGAAATGTTTTACCTGAAATTTTTGTTGTTGTAGGTCTAATCCGTTAAATAATAATTAATAAATTTTGTAAGAAATGTGATTCTTGAAAAAAGAAACTTTACTTTGCAGAGAAAACAATTATTATTATTATTTTTTGTTATCCACTTTTGTTTAAGGATACAGTAAAATGTTTTATTATTACAGAACCTCCAGCAATTGAAATCAATTAATAGTCTACATAGCAAAGAATTTAAAAAAAAATCAATTTTGTAGTCTGCTATACTTATTTAGGATGTAAGTCTCTACAAAAAGTCCATTAAGTTACGAATTTAAAAAAAAAACGAAAGTATGAAAAATCATATAAATATTATATATATAATTCACATTCAAAATTAAAATTAATAAAATTATAACACTTTTTTGTTTGATAGAACTACTAAAAATAATTTATATTAGATGCGGTTTATGACACACACAACTGCAACATGTGATATTTTAACTGATGGATGTCCATACACTGCTTCTAAAATTAATTATGCATTCGATTCACAGCTTATTTGTAAGAACATGATCTTAATAAAATATTCGAATATTCTATTACTGTTTTATTACAAATCAAATAGAATACAAGATTTGCTAAAGTATTGTGTATTACAAAACCATATCATTCATAATTTTCTTTGACATTTTCCAAACATATTTTATTATATAACATGATTCAAGTAACGAATGCAAAAATTTATTGCATACGATTTATTTTCAGACAAGAGAATGCTAAAAATACATATTGATACATTGTCACATTATACAACCGTGAATGGTGTCACTTTAAATTAAAACTGATAGGAAATTGTAACACCAGAAGCAGAAACGGTTTTTTAAAAAATGATCTCATCTAATGTAAATGCACATCTATATTAATACTATCAAGAGTCAACTGAATATATTTTATTTTTCCTTCATAAAATAATGAAAATTAATGTTGAATACTTAATTGTTTTCTGCTTCTGGTGTTACAATCACAAAACAGTTACGTAGCTCTTCTATAGATGCCAAGGATCAAAGTTTAAAGTTTTATTAGTTAATTATTTTGCGTTTGTGGCTTCGACCAATCTACATTTAGAATAAGATGGTCGTAACCATAACCATTGAGCGTAGCAATAGCTTTTGCAGCTTCTATTCTAAATTTAAAGTGAACATATGCGAATCCTTTGCAAAGATTGGTTTGTTTATCTTTAGGAAGATAAAATTTGAGAACCTGGCCAAATGGTTTGACAAGTTCATCCAAATCTGCATCTGTAGTACTTTCTGATAAATTGGAGATACGAATGGTAGTAATGTCATCGCGTCTTTGCATTTGCATTGCATCCCCTCGTTTGTTGCCACCATCGCGCATACTAGGCGGAACATATTTGCTACCTTGAGGCTTCAATTCGGCTACTGCACCAGGAGCACCAGCATTAATAAGCGGTTTCTTGTCATCTGGTACTTTTCCTAAAAATTAAATCTCAAAGTAACGAAGCTTCACAGATTTTAAAATATTTACATTGATAATAACGAGCATACCTCCAGCAAGAACTGTATCTTTGTAAGGACATTTTGAAGTCCAGTGATCTCCATTACAGTTACGACATTTGACCACACCTTTGTCACCCATATTTTTCAATTTATCAAGATTATCTTCCTCAACCTTATTTTCTTCTTCCTTGCTAGAAATGAACTGCATAAATACATCTTCACCGCCAACCGTAGTAGCAGGATTGGGTCCAGGCCTGTCATCCACAGAGTCTCCAAACTTAGCCCAATTTTTGCGTACAGCAATTGTCTTCGAAACTATGCGTCTTTCTATTTTGTATGTTCGAACAACTTTGACTTTTTTATTGTCTTGATTGTACTTGTATTCAGTGAGAATCTTGAATCCATTTTCATAAGTTTCAGACGACGGTGGTAATACTGCTACTTCTTCTTCCACTTCATCAGCCCAACTAGATTTTACGTCTGCTACTGGCATCTTTGAAGCTCATGCAACTAGTATAAAAGAAAATTATCCTTTACAGTACTTTGGCAAATTATCAAGAAATGCATTCACCGAACAAAATTTAGTTTCGTATTTAAAAACAAACTAACTGTACCAAATACATGCGTGACAGACGTGACACGATAATTTATAGGTTAAATATTCAATCGATTATTAAATGCAATAAGTGAAAGCTTTTCACATGGCCTAGAATATGTAGAACATAAGAACTCACTAAAAGGGAATAATAAGTTGAAAATAACCAACACTAACAAAGATTGAAATACAATCGTTGTATACAATGAATGTTACGATTAAACACGTTTATGATAGGAAAAGAGAAACGTAATTTAAGTGTAGAGAAAGTAATATTTCATTGAACTTATGTTACCGTAAATCGTTGGAATGTCAAGAAATCAGGAAAAAATCGAGACTAACAAAAACACTGTAAAAAGTTGACAGGAAAGCAGGATCTCTCTTACAAGAACGAAAATTAGTCGAAATGGAGGAATTTCCGTATGTGATACTCGGCGTGTCAGCGACTCTGGCGACAAATCTGTAAAACACGAATGCTCCGAAATTAATGGCGACGTCTAGCGTTGTCGTGTTCACTGTAAAAAAATAATGTTTTCCGGAGCCGAGTTTCGATCGTGTGTAAAAAGGTGTTAACAAAACTAAAAACGAACGTAATCCAATTCCGCACGAAAGCAAAAGAGTAATCGTGATAATGGACCAGGCACCTGCAGGTAAGAAACGAATGTTATGATCTGGCGATTCGGTGAAACACGGTCTTTGCACATTCCCTCTCGAAACGAGCATATTAACAATATTCTTTTATTATTAATCGTAATGTCTGTGAATTATCATTTTAGCATTTTAGTTAGTCAGAATTCAAGATTTGTGAGTTTTGACACGACGCAAGTAACAGAACATATTCGGAAAAGAAAAAGGCTAGATTCTAGATAGTAGGTTATGTAAACCTGTGCAACACATTAGATTACCGCTATAAAATTATTCGATCAATGAATTAAATTATCCACAGACAGAGATCTTCGTAGAAACATTCACGAAATGACAATCTTCAAAACAGATTCAATATTTCAGGTTACGATGGGCTGATTTAGGACTGCGTACTTTAAAAATAAGAGATCCTATTTCAGTACTGTATTTAAATATGTATTGCCATTCATATTATAATACTTGTTTAAGTGATTGCACGCGCACAGACGACCGACATACTAATTCTCTTGATTTTGGTATAATACCTAGATACAGAGTTACGGAACATCATAGACAAACTGGCACAGTTTGTGGCTCGCAATGGACCCGAGTTCGAGCAGATGACGAAAAACAAGCAGAAGGACAACCCGAAGTTTGGTTTCCTGTTCGGTGGAGAGCACTTCAACTACTATCAGTACAAAGTGACTACAGAGCAAGCCAGTAAGTGGGATACAGCCCCTTAACAGCTACAACAATTGAGAAGCATAATGGCCATGCTTTATTCAACGAAACAAGGAATGACTTTGAAAAAGAGATACGGGTGAAAGGGTCTGAATTCGTCATTGCGAATGTACAAAACTATTATTCATCGAATATCAGCACTTCATTTCAAGATTTTGGGATTGCTATTTATTAAGCAGAATGCTTTAGCTAAAGACATATTCTATTTCTTGGCAATGGTGATTTTAAGAAGATGTAGTTTTAACATTCTTACTGGAGCTTATCTAATACGGACTACATTGTCAATATATTGCTTCAATCTATATGGGAACTGTAATCCATCTACAATAACTATGTGCCCTGTAATACCCTAGTACTGTAAAAAAAAAGCTAAAAATATATGTATATGTATGTATATATGTATATATAAAAAAAAACAGGGAAAGAATATAGTGTTCCCAAAAGACTTATTGAATTTTCACAATATACTTCTCTCATAAATGCCAAGAATTTTATTATGCACTGGTAGAAGATAAGACTCAACAGAAATTGGACTATTTGTATACTTTTTCAATATCCATTGAAGGAATCAAACATCTTACAATAATCCACCGTCATTCGTTTACAGTTTTAAAGCAAAAAGGAATAAATCCAATGCAAAATGCAGACCCACGTTTAAACGTTTCGCAGCAGCAGCAAACAGCCGCTACCGTCGCGCAGCCACTGAATAACGTCAATCTTGCACCTGGCCTAAATACTCAGAACAATGGATTGAACCCAGTAGTGGGAATTGGACCAGTTGGGAATCAAGCTGGTCCCGTTATACCTGGAGTACCTGGACAAATTGGAGGATCAGGAAATGCAGTACCACCGATTGGACCAGTCCCTGGTGCTATGGGAGGTGTGAATCCACCGATTGCTGGAGTTACACAACCGGTTAACATTGGCGGGCCCCCCGGATGGCTTCAGAATGAACTAGCAAACCTGCAATCGCAGCAAACCACGCTACAGGAACAAGTTAGACAATCGGAACAAAATCTGGCTGCACAACATGCTGCATTGATGGCACAACAACAAGGAAGGGTTGAAGATGCTGTTAGACAAGCTCAAGATACAGCTTTGCAAAACAGTGCACAAAGCACAAGCACAGATCTCGCTGCGTTCGATGCAGTATTGCAACCTATCATCGATAGCTGCACAAAAGATAGCATAAGTGCGGGAAAAGCCTGGATACTGCAGAATTCCATTACTCCACAAAGTAATCAAGTTGTCGCGGATCATTTGCTGAAAAAGTATGTCTATCTTAAAACTTTTGTCGCATGATTTCGAGAGTAACAAACTAGTCTCGGTCTAAGAAATATTATTTATTTCAGAGTAATTCAAGCAACAAATTTTAGTCATAAACTTCATATTATCTATTTGGTGAATGATGTCCTGCATCATTGGTAAGTATGATGATACTTAGTAACAAATCATTTGCGGGTTACATGCTTTGGATGATTGCAAAAATTAAGTGCTCCACGAATATTCAAATTTCTTACGTCATAAGTGTGTTTTGTAATACAATGAATGTCAACCATCAATTCCATTACAATAGAATAGTTTGTAGAGGCGTGTGAGAACCCGAAAATGTTGAGTACACGATGGTCGAGACGAGTCGAGTTCTGGAATATATTGGGAATAACTCTGAAAATTGTCGAGAATCCCGATACATTCGAGAATCCGAATATGCTCGGAAATCTCTAATATTCTCGAATCCCGACATTTTCGAGTTCTCTGACACCTCGGATAGCTAGTTAAAGTTTGACAACTTCCACAAAATGTTTGTGCACGTTATTTAAACTTAAACTTCTTTAGTGCAAGAAAAAAATCTATGGATCTTCGCAAGGCAATGGAAAGTGTTGTTGTTCCCATGTTCTGTAACACTTCACTAGCTGCATCAGAAGAGCAACTTAATAAATTAAATAAACTGCTAAGTTTGTGGGAGTCAAAAAATAATTACTTTGATGAAGGAATTATAGATAAGTTAAAGCAACCAAGCGCATCTTGGTCTGAATATCAAGCTAATCTGGTGGCACAACATGCCAGTGCCATTACGCCAATCACAACGTCCACGAAGCAGACTTTCGATAATTATCAAGCTCAACATCAAGCGTTCGTTACTCATGCATTGCGACAAATTCAAAATATTGAGCAACAAAAGATAGCGATTGACCAGCAACTGAAAGCCCCGCCACCGCCACCTCCGCCTCAATTGGTATGTCTGTAATCTGAATTCAATATTAGTTTGTGAACCGTGACAGTGATAAAACACGAAGATAAATATTTTACAGAATCAACAGAATATGTCTATGCCACCTAGTCATTCCGCTCCCCCGGCTCCGATAGGCACAGATGTAAATTTCAGTCAACCACCGCCTGGATGGGGTGTACCACCTGGAACCGATCCACCACCGTTCACAAATGTTCCATTACCGGACTTTTCGAAACCTCCGCCTGGATTTGGTCCGCCGCCTGTTATACACGAGCCATCCGTTGAAGATTTAATGCCCAGTATGCCTTACTATGAACTTCCTGCTGGTTTGATGGTACCTCTGATTAAATTAGAAGACGCTGAATACAAACCATTAGATCCAGATGCCATTAGATTGCCACCGCCTGCCCCACCGAGCGAACGGCTAGTAGCGGCTGTGGAAGCATTCTACGCGCCGCCAAACCATGATTCTCCGCGCGACAGGTAACATTCAAATAGATATCATTTTAAATTTCATCTAAACCATAATGGACACTTTGAAAATCGAATATATTATATATTTATTCTAGTGACGGATGGGAGAAGTTAGGTTTATACGAGTATTATAAAGCAAAGAATGCTGCACGTAAACGTAAGGAAGAGGACATCGTGGCCGGTATAAGACAAAAATCGAAATCACCATCGCCGATTTTGAGGCCGAGATCGAAAAGTCCTAGCCCACCAAAGAAACGGTACCGAAGTAAATCGAGAAGTAGATCACGGTCAAGATCGAGAGGTAGAAGCAGATCCAGATCACCAGCAACCAATCACAGGCGCAATAGTCGGAATAGCAACCACAATAATAGAAGTAGGAGGAGAAGGAATAGCAACAAAGATCGAAGTCCTGATAGACGGTTGGATAGGCAAGATCGAAGTCCAACTCCGCCCAGCTTCCTGTAAGTAATAATATATTATTAACAGACTGTGAATTTTGATATGAAACAAAAATTGTCTGCGTTAATTTGCAAACAACAGTTGCGTAGAAGTTTGTTTCTTTTAACAATTTCAACGTATAACATTATATGTTCACTATATCGTTATAACTACGTTTCGTAGTTGATTTACTAATTTTTGTCAGGAATGTATAAAATCCGCCATCTAATTATTAACTTATGGTTTACCTTCATAGTTAAATGTGTCGTTTCAGCGGATCCACTTACAGTAAAGCTCCTCAAGAAATTGGTATAGATGAAAGTAACAAAGGCCATCAGTTGCTCAAGAAAATGGGTTGGGGCGGTGCAGGACTTGGTGCCAATGAACAGGGTATCGAAGCTCCTATTTCAGGAGGTGAAATTAGAGATAAAAATGATCAATATAAGGGTGTCGGTATTAATCTAAATGATCCGTACGAGAACTTTAGAAAAAGTAAAGGTCAAGCATTTATAACTAGAATGAAAGCGAGGGCGGAAGAACGTGCCGAAGAAAGAGGCGAACGGGACTGAATATAACCAAGTAAAATAATGAAATTGTCTATAATCATTTTGACGATAGATATAAATATCGCGTACAGTGTATATCCACGTGGTTACATGATCGACACAATTCGTGCGGTGGTCTATCGTGTGATTCTATCGTGAAAAGTCCCGCACTGCAGACGATGAGGATTGAGTTTCGAGAATCCATTATATTATTATTCGAGTATCAATGAATTGCATTTTTACGACAGTTTCTCGCTTGATTACAGAAATGTTACGCAGTAATTGTTTATCATTGAAATTGCCAAAGTATGCATACGCGTGTTATGTAGTTTTATGTTCTTGATCGGATTAACGATCGATTATTTTATAATATTTGAGAAATAGGAGTGTACGTAACTTCTCGAAGAAGTGTCGATCATGATCGACAGCGGATACAAATCTTTTATCTGTATATTCCGATACGAGGAAGATACAATGAATGAATGGTGGAAAAGAAGGACAATTATTTATAAATGATGGTTGCTTGTTAGTTTATAAATATGAGACAAGGATCATCGTAACTTTTGCGATACCGAAAGTGCACCAAGGAGTGATTGTTATTTACTAAATCGACTTTATGTGGTGCATGGTGCAACAAAAGAACAATTTTATACACATCCCCTGTACATTATGTACAAAACTCTTCGGCAAGATAACCGCTAAATAATAATAATAATAATAATAATAATAATAGATGAATTGTCTGTTAATAATTTGATTAAATCGATGATAAATATTAACTTTAATCATACCAAGAGGACCGATTAATCGTATTTAAACAAAAAGAAACTGTCATCTAAGGAATCGAAGTCGACCAATTGCGCAGTTTATCGTCCATTACGAAGTTAAGCATACGCTTACATTTTAATTGTATCCATCAATAAGTCGCGAACTAAAAGTTCGCTATTCTCTCATTTCAAATGATAAACTAATTCACTAAACGTTAATCAAGCGATCCTACCCTGTCGACGTACGGGAATAAGAGAACGCGTGTCGTGTGCAAGCGTTGTCTGCACGCGAGAAACGCGAAACTAAGAAGAAGAAAAAAGTACTTGTATATCTAGCAAATTAATAAATGATTATATTGGATATATAAGAATAACTCGGTGAGTGATGCGCGTTCGGTTCGATAAGAGGCGAGCATGAAAAACTAAAAATCTCGAGGAACGCGCGAGTAATTAGATTAACCACGACGGGATTGCGTGCACAAAGTACACTGGAACTACGTCGAGCTTCCAGTGCGAAGCAGAAAACTCGGAGGAAAATGAATTTAATTGGCTTTCAGATATCTCGGAATAATAGGGTTTCTTTACGATTATTTTTGTAACGCGCTTTATCGCCGACTATACATATATACATATGACGCGCGTGTGTGTGTACACGGATCGGAGCAAAATGAAAAAATCTCGGTAACTGGCTAAGAACGGCTCGACGCCCGACGACATTGTTAATCGTCGGTTGCCTTCTTGAACTCCCCCAGCAGCAGTCGATATCGAAACCGAATAAATCCAACAACGAACCGGTTTCGCAGCGATAACAGCCAGAATGCTCGCTTGGTGGCGTCAACAAAGCTGCGGACTGGTGTGCGCGTTCATACAGGCATCCCGCAAGGTCGACGAAGCTCCGATATTCTTTTTACATCACGTGATATTTTTCATTCGTGCGTTCGCGCACGAGAGTCTTGCACGAATATAGAAAACTTTCGCGAACGCGTCGAAGGTTCGATATAGATGCGTCTGTATGTATATTTTTTTAGATAAAACGAGAGAGACGGATGCTTCGAGCCGAGTTCCCGTAGATTTTCGATTTCGCGTTATTACATGCCCTCTACAGACGTAATATCCGTTGATAACGATTCTCGAAATTCCCAAAGATAACTAATTTTAAATCCAGCATCAGGATCCGTAAACATGTTCGTTATGATCGTGACTCCGCAGTATCTGCCACGCTTCGTAGGAGACAGCTATATCTGAAGCAAAGGTCACTGATAGGGCGGGAACGTAACGCTGGTACTTCGATGTGCCGCCACGAAGGCAAGTACTTCTTCGCGTGACGCGCACGTAGGACGAGTCAACGCCTCGTGTTGCAATCGTGTCATCGCACTGTGTCCGATGCGGCAAGCAGACTTTGAATTCCCTGTGCGACCGATAACTGGACGATTTAATAAGAAAATTTAGCAGCGTAGAGACTGCGCTGCGATTAGGTGGCAACGGCCGGCGAACCTGTCGGGGAAACAAGTGATACGTTGCAAAACCAATTGTAAACGCGACGATGAAATTGTTGCGTTTCCCTTCGGTCGATCCGATGCTTATCTCGGATCAGAAGACTACTATATTTTCAAGAACCGCCTACCGTTCACGGGAAACGATGTTACATACGTACGTGCGTGCGTGCGTGTATGGACTCGATTGACTGATGCATCACGTTTAAGCAAAACGTGACAGAGCGGAGAAGTATGCGAAGATAAAGAGTGGATTACGTTAACGATTTGGCAGGGCACGTAGCCATCGGGTGCTGCACGCTCGCTGAAACGGTTATTTCTAGAACGTAGTTTTTAAGTTTGCAGAAATATTCTTAGAACCGAGTGCCGACTATCGAAAGAAAATAGGAGATAAGAGAACGATTCCTTTTGTTGCCGCCTTCCTCAGCCGAGGCATCAGATTTTTTAAACGTTTCGAATATATCTCTTACATTTTAACCAAGTGTTCAGTTCATTTTTACACGGCTCCTAACTCTAGAACGCCTGCGAATGCCGACATCAATTGTAGAACAAAAACGAACATTAAATTTCGATCTGTTTTTCTTTTTTTTTCAAACAATTTAGTTGAACATTTCGGAAGTTTTCTTGCATCAAGCGTCGATTTCGAGAAAATCGAATTTGAATGTGCGTGATGACAGAATTGATTTGCCTGATCATTACACACCGTTTTCACTTGCTGACGTGGGACAAACAGTCGAGCTCCATTTTCTCGAAAGAAATCCGCAACATCACAACCGTATCCCCTGTCATTTTAAATCTTCGTTGCGCCGATAAAACAGCTAACTACTTTCAAAACTGATATGTGAACTTGTACGCATATGAAAAATTAAGTTTTCGAAAGATCTGCCGAGAACCCATTAGCGCTGCGAAAATGAAAAGAGCAAAGTGAAACTGAAAGTTTGTCGAATCACGAGCTAAACGCAAGGTGACATACTAGACGTCGAACTTTTTGTCGCTATCGAAGTCTGCGATCCTTTGCTGCCAGCCGCGAGTAGCAAGCGTCGCGGTATTATTTTACCCTTGTTTGTCGGGATTTTTCACGGACGACGTCAAATTAGAACGACTCGCCGTCGACTCTCCTTGTTGCGTCTATAGATCCTTATAAAGACACATGGCGATCTTGTCGATCAATTACGACACGCCGCGACATTCTACATAACGTTGTGTGTGCGGACTCAATGGAAAAACAGTTGTTGAAAGTCCAGGTAGCGAGGGAAAAAAAGGACAGTGGGAGCTGCGAATTAGCGCTTTAGAGGAGGGAACGCATAATCGGTTACAAGGAGAACAATTCATTTTTCCCATTCGACTGTTTATCGATTTCAGGTGAACATATGCCACCTTTCGAAAGCCTGCCATAAATCACGGTCTGTCGCAGGTGACCTCATAATCGTCACGCGGCAACCGGATCTTGCACTCGGGACGCGTATTCGGGCCGGAAGTAGACCCTGTAGGGGGTAGCTTTAAATAGTCACTCGCCATGGTGCTTTCCATGTACGTAGGCGCCGATAACGAAAATCCATCGTCTATATCAGAAGAACATTCTGGACGGTCTATTTTTAGGCTGTAGATAACGAACCCTCCCATGGTTAGCTGTGAATTATAATGCTAATGTAGATATAGGACTTTATCTGAATTGCTTTCGCAAAGAGTACACCCATATTCACAACTTCTCAGTAAATTTTCATTATACATAATTGTTTCTGCAAGATCCACCGGCGATTGTCGCATAATTTTTGAAAGTGGACACGGACTTTTTGCAAGTTCAATCGTAAACCAACAGTCACGAATAATATAACCGAAGAAAAAGAGGATTCTCAAGCAACCTGGGAATTGTTCCAGCAACACGTGACTGGTAAACATATTTATTCACAACGTGAAGATCTTTTGAGAGTCTAGAAACACCAAAATTCGGGATGAACACAGAGGATGCTCGATTTCTCAAAAGGTGAACGTTTCGAACGTGGCCAATTAACCTGAGCAAGGATTTTTTATGGGAGCAATACGCAAAGGTGTCCAGGATTGAGCATAGAGGATGGTCGCTTTCTCGAAGAGCGAAATTAGCAACGTCTCGAACGTTCCCAATTATTCTCGGCAAGGATCGCGGGATTGCCCTCTGGGAGATCGGTGGAGGACGGTGTCGTTAGGAGTTGTTGCAGCTGGTTGTGCCGGTGGAAGGTCTTCGAGCAGGTTTTCGTCCTTTTTCCCGTGGTGTTCTCTTTCTCCAGGGACGAAACGGTGCACGCAAAGGGATGCCACGGTGGTCGGCATACCTCGGCGTGGCGGCCAACGCGAACAGAGAAAACGGGTAAGCTCGACTCGCGAACTAGAGAGAAACGCGGTGCACCGACGGCGGTGGGAAAAAGAGAGTGAACGAGACAACAACGATGAGACGCTCTGCGTGTCTAAGAAAGAGGGAAAGATCGTACCGCGTTACATTCAACGTGATTGAGAGAAGGGCACGCCTCGGCCGCCGCCGAGTCACGCGCTCGACCACGCGTTTACTCTTACCGACACGTGCATGCAATGTGTCCGACCGCGCGCGCTGGACAGAGCAGAAACTGGTTATTTTGCGCCACGGTGTGCAATGACATCTCTCCTGAGCGTTGCTCCGTTATGGACGTCGAATCAGGAACGAGACACACCGCCCAGCTGTATCAGCGCGACGTGCAATTGCGCTTTGAAAATTCTCGCGTTTTTACGCGATTCTGTTTAGATAATGCAACGGCCGATTGTGTAACGGAGCTGCATCGTTGTCCGAGGATCGTTCATATAAGAATTTCTAACAGGTGACTGGACGATGGGTGGACGTATTCTGTCTCAATGTGGGAACGGAAAGTAATTTTTCAGTTCTGAATGTGGCAATTTCTTATTTCAATTAATCGATTATGTAACGACTAGTCCACTAATTTTTATGCAAAATAAGAGTGGTCCAACTTCTTTAATTATTTCAACAAGCTGAAAGTAATACCACCATGTCCTTGAATTATTTCAATGTCTTCACAATTTTGGATTTGATCTATTCATATTTATCATAAATGCATAAAATCCACAGTCTAGCAGTGACCATGTTCTTTTCTTCAGAAATTCAAATATCTCAAATTATCGTAGATTTGAAGATCAAAGTTTTTACAGTTTTGACACTTTAAAAATTAGAAATAAGTCCGATCGAAAGTCGCCAAATCAGGGGGACTTGACCCGAGGGTAAGAAGTTACCCCCACTCTGCCAGTATCGGATTAGTCACGTGACATTGTGACACACGCACGACAGAGTACATTAAAATCCCAAAATAACTAAAATTGTGATTGATCCAACGAATTAATGTCTACAAATAATATTATACATTTAATACCGAAGTAGATACGGAGCATTAACAAGCGTTCCTGATAAATTATCGATTTGTTCTTATCCTGCGTTCACTAAAATAAACAGCCTATCGCGTGAAAAAAATATTTCATCAATCCTACGACAAACAAAATATTTTTAACGATCGAACGCTTGGACATTTATGCAATCGAATAAGAATAGTAAGCTGGCTGTTATAAAATCCACGCTTTCTTTCGCGATCTGATATTTTCCATTATTGTGGTGTGACAGCGGCTGAATGCTATGGTCGGATCGTATTTCCTTTGGTGGTTAAGATTGATCGTCGTCGATTCGTAACAAGGGGACTTAAAATAGAGCGTGTGATAGAGCAACGCAGCCAGTCGGATCTACCTCGCGCACAATGAAAAGGAAAGAAATCCCGTTCGTGGGATTTTCAGGTTCAAGTACATGTAGTACGACGCTTCTTGGGAACGCGCGGACCTATCGGGATTTCTTCTCCTCAGGATCCGAGAACTATTCAGGGCTAGAAGGGAACACCGTTACGGCTATAATTATGCTCGGAGCGCGAGCGAATGTTCTAATTTGCCAAGGACAAACGAGCGGACATTTCTGCGAGACGTGATTTTCAGACGATAATCGAGGGGAAGCACCTCGATGCACCGCGATGCAATCACCATGACGTAATTGCTTTCACGTGCCCTCTCCCGACCCTTGTGTAACTTTTTTTTTTCTCTCCTCTCTGTTCTAAAACCGCGGGCACATCAATTTCACTTTGTCACGTCTCCGTTAATTCACCGCAACGTTCCACCATGGTTTTACATAACGCAAATTGCACGATCACCGGCGAAAAATTCCGATAAGACAGCAACAACGAGACAACGGAGAAAATAAAATGGAATTTCGGACGGTAACGTTTCAATAACGATCTTACTCGGTTACGGGCTTCGTAGTGCATGGCTAGACTGCGGATCTAAAAATGCTTCGATTGCAATAAACAAATGCGAAACATAAATTTATTTCTCCCTATAACAAAGATGTTTCTGATCATCAATGTATTTTTCATTATTTAATAATACATACCTGCTTCGATGTATACTGCTATACACTTGTTTAAAAAATAAGTAGTCTCTCGGTCACATAGAATTTCATTTAATTGGTATGTCAAGAAATGAACAATTTGAGTAAGTCAAATTTAAATATATCATTGCTGTAACTAATAATTTCAATGATTTTCGTTATAAATCCATACAATCCGCAAATAAACGCAAAGTGGACGTCGCAAAACGAATCGAGAAGATGAAATGTCGTTACAACGCTTTTGGAAAATTCGAATTCGAGAATTTATCGATCGCACGTGCGTTCTAATTCCGAAGTGGAGCCAGTAAGTCATGAACAGACACGTTGGCAAATCCCTGTGTAACGGCCACGCCAATGTTTCAGAATGAAACGTGTTTCTTCGAGATTATTCCAGACATTCATCGACCGTGTTCATTGTTTTGCATCGCGGAGGCTAAAAATACGCGAGTGAAATCGAAAACATGCAAACACCGGTGACTATTCATTGATGTGTATCCACCCACGACAGCCGTTCGACCTGACAGTCCCGTGAGCTGAATAGCCGCCTATGGTCGCCGTTCGAACGATGCATAATTGAATTCATATACGAATAAGAGTCCGCGGATTGCTCTAGAAAGAATTTAAATCTCTTAGCGGGATCAGAGTCGCCAGATTAAGACTCCCCACTCTACCTTCCCCTTCCGCGACGCTATTCCCCCACGCTTCCGCCACGGGCCGGTCACGTGACCCGTGTCCTGCGCGTGTCACGTGATTAATCCGGTACTGGCAGAGAGAGAGAGAGAGAGAGAGGGTAAATTCCCCTGATCCGACGAGTGTAGTGGTGGGATTTGAAATCAAAGGTTAAACCCTCTACGTTCTCGATAACAAGCCGGTGACACCTTATCGGACCCAGCTGCGCCGAACGTTTAGAGCCACCGAAATACCGGCGCCTTGATGTAACTCAATCGACGAATATTAGCCCCAATAATTTCTCTCGAGGCGGGGCTCGAGCGAGGCTCGAACCAGCCGATTAAACGCGACACGATGCACGTAATGGTGTACCAGATCAAGAATAACTCCAAGTTGCCACAGATCGCGTTTATTTTCTCCCGAGCCGTGCAGAAAATAAGACGCCTATTTTCGAATCGGTCGCGTTACACGCGTACTCGCGCATACGTCAAGTTCGTAGCCGCTTTAAAACGGTCGCCGGCCAAAAAGTTCACTATCTCGGCGAACGCGTAACGCGCGACACTTTCCGACTGTTCCCTGTCAAACGAAACTTTGTTTTTCGGAAATTTTCGCCGAATTGTTTACAAAATATACCCTCCAACTTACTCCTACGTGCCAAGTTTATTAGATATTCTGTTACCGCAATAATTTAGCATGAACATTCGTTATGTTGATCTTTACCAACTTCACACCTCCACGTGAAAGTGAAAGATTGGATACGAGAATAAATAGCCGATTCTCGAAAAATTGTTGATATTTCGACTGCGATAACTTCGTCAAAAATGATCGCACGACAATAAATTTGGACTCGTTTTAAAGCTAAATGTCTCTAGTTTCGTAGCTCATCGTTCTGCATCATAAGATTTGTGTTCGTGATGTAGCGGACGAGAAACTGATGAAGTGTTTTTCTTGAAAACATTCAAGTGCAGGTGAAAAATTTGCAAAACTTTTTATTCGAACTTCCATAGTTTGAAAGATTGAAGCTTTCTCTTTGCAACGACGCTTTCAAAATTGATGTGCGATTGTTTTCAAACATTTTATCGAGCTAAATTTGCGGTTAGACCATGAAACAGTGAACAAAAAATCGTGCCTCAATGTTCAAAGCGTCGTTGTGAAGAGGAGGCTTCGATCTTCAAATATATGGCAGTTTCGTTTACGAGAAAAATTTTTGAAAATTTTTGGAGACAGTTGAATCTGAAACATTTTTGAGGAACGGAAAATAAAAAATCTATTCAACATGTATGTACATAATTAATGGCATAGAATGCAGATTTCATTAATTCATGACAAAAATGAGTAGATCGAATGCAAAATGGGAAAAATATTTAAAGAATTTAATGCAAACAGTCTTTATTTTATTTACATGTATTATTTACATTGTTTAATGCATCAATTTTTATTGCAAAATACTATTATACATTTATTAAATTAACACGGACTTGCTGTGAAAAGTATGTCATTACTATCAAATCTATGTCGACGTTTGCTCTAAACGGACTGTTAATTTTTAATTGTTAATCAAACCAGGAAACTCGTTTGAAGCATTATTTATGTCGTTCGAGTGTACTCTATTTACGGACGGGACAGTAATTTCTCACAATTAGAATTCAGCTGTCCACCGACAGACCACCTTTTACATAATCACCGACACTCACACTTTCTAGTCCGTCTGTGGATTGCAGCATTATAAAAATGTTTCGCAATGGGCAAATCCCGTGAACAAAAAAACGCATCGTTAGCTGCATTCTTTCCATAGGACAGCCATAATTTCTTTTCAGCTCGAAGTCAGTCGCATAATCGGCGTTTGGACGTAATCGTGTTGCGCAGTGTCCAATCGTGTGCGACTGAAACGAAATCTAGATTTCGCTGGTGACCTGCAAAACTAGAAAACTACATATGCGTGTATCGTCTAGACCGGTGTTCGGCAGAGTATGACTCTGTATTAATACCGAGTCCGATTAATACTGCTATTAGATCAGCGGAGTGACGCGCCCCTTCTACTTTTATTATTCCGCCACAATTAATCTACGTCTGCGATGCAGTCGTGCACCGACCTACTAAAGGTTTTACTCTTCTTTAATCGTCGCTGCTGCGTCTATTATTTAAAGTGGCTAGCTATTGTCAAGTGGCGCGCATTCCGAATCGCTATAGCAATAACAGGTCTACACTTTCCTCGACTACCATATCAGAAGCAACCGTTTCAAACGCAGCTAATGTTTTCTCGTCATTTACAATTGAAGCTACGTGTACATCGACCTGTACGCGAGTACATATTTTGAATTCAGTTTTTGTACTCTGTATACAGAGTGTCCTAAAAATGTTGTACTTCCTTGAACGGGCTGATTCCTCAGTTCATTTGAAGAAACCTTTTCCTTTGCGAAAATCTTCTCCGTGACTTCGTTAAGAAGTTATTCAGGAAAAACACGGACCAATCAGAGCGCGACTACAGTGGACAAATTCCGGCCCGAGGTCAGGTCCTACCGAGCGTGGCGTTCACTGGCTGAGCCGGAAACCGTGCACTGTAGCTGCGTTCTGATTGGTCCGTTGTTTTCGAGAACATTTTTGTAAGGGAAAAAGTTACTTCGAATTACCTCAGTAGTCTACCCTTTCAAGCGAGTACAACATTTTTTAGTACAAAGTTTCAGATGGTACATTTAAAAATGGTTAGGTTGTTGTAGATTAAGTTTTAGAAATTTTTTATACATAATTACCTTAAATTAACACTACTTTATAATAATATAATAAAACTACTTCGATTATTGCTTGGTTTCCATTATATACATTTTTTATCTCGTAAATTGTTTAAAATTGGCCGCTCTGAATATCCCCTTAACGATAGAAAGTGACTAACTAATGAATGACTAACTAATGACTCAACTAACGAAAAAGTGAACGTGATATCATACTTTAGAAATCGAGAAGCTCTGTTAGGGGGACAGAAAAAAAATTTCATCAACATCCACAGTTTCGGATACTATTCTACATAGTATGATATATTGCATCACGGTAGCATCATCCACTGATAAGAAGTATCAACACTAACCTTCCAGGCACTTTTTTTAGAAATTATCAACCGTGAATTTATATCACAAAGTCCAAAAAACTTTCTCCTTTTGTCGCTATGTGTATCGTACTATTTCCATCACCTTCGTCTGTAGTCCCCTTGTAATCCATGTGTAAGATCAGTCGTAAACGCAGCAACTGCATCTGCAAGCTAATATTTGTACATATAAGGATATTTACAAGGATTAACCTCTTGGTTGAGCAAATATTACGAACAACATGTCTATTATCATCCCAGGAACGTTTTATACGAAAATTCATTGCTAAGTTTACACACATGATAAGCTAACACGTTCCGTGCCACGTGCACCCGTTCAAAACATATAATTTTATAATACGTTTGTCTGTATATTGGCACCAAAGGAAATGATGCATCGTGTGGACATTAATACATATGTACAAGCTTATTTCGTTACTGAAACAGTTTACGATAAGACATCTTTATCAAAACATTACACAGAAGAAAGAATTGAACAAAAATGGCACGTTATTAATCGGCAGAATGAAAATATTACACAAAACGGTGTCCAAAATCTTTAACAACACATTTCCTCGCAGCTGGAATGTATACAATTTACCAAATCATTCTGAACTCCAAAGTGACATAGCCGAATCCAAGGAAAATATCGTCATCGCAAATCACGACAAACAAAAGGTGAAAGAAACCGTCTCGGTAGTATTGCACGATCTACAACGACGCAGGGGACACAAGTTTCAACGAGCCTGCTCCAATAACCCAATTCCCATAGCGCAACCAAGCACCGGAATTCATTGGAAGCGACACCGCTCTTTTCGACGCTGACAAATGAAAATTCAATATGCTTCAGTGAAAATCCACCCTGATCACATGTACGCGCGAATGATACCACGCAGGGCGCATTGCCACCGTGCAGTTACAACGGACACATCGTTCGGCTCTGGCTGGTGGGAGGAGAGGCTATCATTCTCTGGCGTGGCTGTGTCACGGTGAAGCCTGAATACTCGTCGCGTCTGCGGCCGTACGTTTCGATACAACCGCGAGGAAGATAAAGAAAAGTCGAGGCGCGTTACATGGGACTCGTGATCCAGCGATGGGAACGATCCAACTCTTTCTCGCGATTTTCAAGCAACTCGGTAATCGAATGGAAATCGGATCGCCAATTTGTTCTGAGTAGACAGCGGATGTTTTTGCATTTATGGCAAAATTTAGTAGGTATAATTTGAAACAGTAAAAATATCGGAAAAATTTAAAGATACTATATTATTTTTGACCTATTAAATATATTAAGAAAAACAATTTCTGTCACCCCAATTTGTTGCAATTGAAAAAATTTCATTTTGCATAAAGATCCGCTGTTCTGAGATAATTCGGACTGTACAAAACTAATACATATGTATATTGTATATATAATTTTTAGATAGCGGATCTTTATGCAAAATACAAATTTTCTATCCGAATTGCAGCAAACTGAAGGGATATAAAAATGTTTTACAAATTGAAAATAATGTAACGGTATTTCTAAATTTTTCTAATATTTTTACTGTTTTAAATTACACCAATCCATTAGTTTATCCAGTAATTTCACTTAACGTATCTACTTTTCCGAGGAAATTTTTTTATGTACAAAAAAAATAGTAAGACAGTTTTAATTCCGGGACGGTTTTTTTATGCAGCATAAAATTTAAGTAGCATGACAAAACATTAGAAAGACTTTTAAAAAATGTTGCGAATGCGTGGGGGTGATGAGAAACACTTCCTAAAATCAGTGTCTAATTTGCTTTTTTTCTATTAATATTTCCTTCGTACGTGACAAGATTTATCATTTGGGCTGATTGTTAACGGGAACATTTTGTTCATTGAAAATACAACTGAGCACAATGCCAGACGTTCGATTTGTCGGATCGAAGAATTTTTGCCAGTAGTATTTCTATAACACGCGAACTATAGAACTGATAATCAACCGTCTCAAACGTTCGCCCTCTACGGTACGATTTCTCGCACATACCTTGAATGCAATCATACTAAATGATTAAAAATCGATACTAATTGAGAAGAATCATGCCCATCGCTACCGCGCTCGAGAACGGGCGAGATAAGACGGAGGAAAATAAGAGACAGACAGAGACGGCCGGTGGTCTCGATGATGGTAGGGACGCGGATCGGTGCGGGGCGGTGCGGGGCGGGGAGGGAGCGGAGCGCGTGACAGAACACGTGACCAGGAGCACACGGTGCTCGCGTGACCGGCCCCGTGACGTCACACGCACGTGTCACATAGCGTGGTAACTGCCTGTTCCACTCCTCCCGGAGCTCTCGTACCCAGCGAACGAACGTTCCTCACCTTCCGTGCCCCTCCACGCGCTCGCCGCTCCACGTCCTGGTCAGTAACGTCTCAAGCCCCTGCATCACCCTCCTCGTCCCAGACTTTCACCAGGAAAGTCACCATTTTTGTTCGTTCCCTCACCGTCGCGCCGTCTCGCGACCACCGGATTTGCATCATCGCGCGGAATAGTTACGCGACTCGACTGTGATCCTCCTGGTCGAGGAAGGAGGAAAAAAATCGGCGGTTTCACCTGAACCGTTCCGTCGCGTCGTGTCGCTTCGCCGGCGCGGAGAAATGGAAGGGTGAAAGCGTAGGTAGTTGGCTCGTATCCGCACCGTGTAATGCAACCGTCGCATCGCGCGCTCGATAACTACGAAAACACGGGATCGTCCGTATCTGGCGCCCGTTGTCTCTTCGGAGCTGCCGACCATTACGCTACGAAACCGTTCGGCTTTGAATTCCTGACATTCTTCGATGTATACACACTGTACGCGTATTTCGATTGCACGCGTCTCTCGGTTTGTTTACATGAATGAACAAGTGACAGCGATGTGTATTCGTACAATATAATACGGTGTCGTCGCCTTGACGCGACCGCCCCATTATCATCAATTCATAATTTTCATTTCTACGTGGAACAAAACCTTATCTGACGGTACATTATTTTTATGTAACGTTCCCACCCCGTTGATAAGCGGTACTTACGTTCCATTACGGGCCAAGCGATTATTTGGCAATTAATTTCCGGACGAGGCAATCGACGGGGTGCGAACACGTCGACTAATTACCGAATAAAGAGAACGGTAATGTTCCGATAAATATTCGTTTTGTTTTTGTTTTTGTTTTTATACACGCGCAACGAGCGCGAGATCGCTATCGGACCGTAAACATTATCAAAACACGGTGCATCGAGAGGCGTCTTATCTGCCCAACTTACCGTTATCGGCGTGTTACCGTAGTTCAAAAATTCCACCGATTAAACAAACAAACAAAGCGGCACGTAACCGGCGATTGTTGTCTGTCGAAACGATATGGCAATTTGGATACGCTCGTGGAGATGAAAGTCTAACTTTGACAATTGTACAGGAACGTTACAGTATCAGACCCGGCAAGCCTTAATCCCTTACTATGCACTCGCTAAAATAAAATAATTGCACGATAGCCATTCTTGCGCCAATCTAGTCTTATGCTTGGTGTCGTTATATTCATGAAACATAAACAAATTCAATTTTTCATAATTTCTTGTGCAGTAATTTCCATTTTAAACTTTTCGGAAGGTTCGAATTTTTTTACATGCTTAAATAAACCTGTTTGTCCATTAATTGTTCAATTCCCCGCTCTTGATTCGTGACTTCCGCCAAATTTTAATTTCCCCATCCGACATATTTATTTCATGCGATGAATTACACGTTTAATCGCTCTGCAATTGTTTGCCTAATAATTTTATGAAAATCATCGCACAGCTGTAGGCGGCTATTCAACGCGTACACTAAAGTTCGAACACAACTGACACGTTTCTTCAAATAAACGCGGGAAATTCAAATGTACGATTTGTAAAATCTTACTTCCTCGTAATCGAAAATAATTTAAAATTTTTTTCTGTACGAATTACGGAAATATATTAACCAGAAGTTAACCCGTTACTAAACTTAGCCAATACATTCGTCGATAGTTGTCCTTCGAACAACCGCTCAATAAATTAACGTACTGCTTAGGTCTTAACTTTCAACAGAATTTTTTCATTGAATGGAAATTGAATCCCTTGAAAATGCTCGTTCACTGCCTGCCCTACGATTTTCACTGCAAGTAACGTGGCACCGGAGTCGCTGGTTCCGAGCCTGAGACGGCTGCGGATTGCTCCCACCAGTGGTCTGCATGCCACACCGCGGCCCATCGCGAGAATTGAACAGGGCCGCGTATTATACGCTTAGTGTAACCTGCCAAGGGAACGACGCACGCTTAAACACGACGCGACACGAGTTCTCGAACGATCCACTGTTATCAACTAGAATTCGAGTACCATCGACGACAAAAAAAGACAGATAAAGAGAGAGAGAGAGCGTGCGTGCAATTGATCAAGCTTTTCCCAATGCGACGGTCCAGGCTGTAGCGCCGCTGAATTTTACCGCGTGAAATTTTCAAAGTACGTTACGCGCTCTACCGTGTGTACCGCACACATACGCTTGTTAACAGACGATGCGCGAGTGAATGCGCGGCGGCACGTTCAATTTTTACGCCCCTGCCGGTTAGTATATCGTGGAATTTCACGGTCGGACGAGTCAACGGCCTTATCGCGGAGCGTTTTAGGTCTCGATATCGAACTGTATTCTCTTTTCTTTCGATATCGCGGACGAGCGCGCGGCAACGTTTCTCTTCGCGGGTGTCCGCCGTGGAATCGGATTGAAATGTTCGATCGTTCGTAGAGATAACGACGATAAGCGGTTCGGGGAGAGGAAAAAGAATTCGTCGCAGGAAGGAAGAAGAAGAAGAAAAGAAGAGGGCGCCAGTACAGATATATCGTCGAGTGTGACTGGACGGAAAGACGTGGGCGATTCCCAAGTACCGGCCTCTTGGTCCGCCGTGTCGTTAGGAGTGTGTCAGTGAGTATGCGGAGGCGAACCTAACCTATTCGTCGAGTGCGTACTATCGATCAAGGAGTCATCGGTTTCGAAGAGGACCACCGGACTATCTCATTTTCGGCACGCGCTATTTATGCATTCGTGACGGCCGGAATCCGTGGGAAATAACGACCGTGTGTTCGTCATAGTTTTCCCGCTCACGTACACCGCCCCCGAGTTACGACGTGCGCGAGTTCCGAAAGGAAAGTGCTGAAATCGTGTCGAAGGATCGAAGAGCACTCCGGACAAGATATTTGGCTACTGTAAACCGGAAGTGAACGTGTCGCGTGTTGGAAGTGATTCTTATGCGTCAAGATGATGGAGACACAGAATTATTGGGAGGACAACTCCGCTCATTCGATGCAAGTCAAGTACGAGAGGTGAGTATTGAATAATTGTTGTTATTATCTGCTATATAATGTTCATTCGTATACCTCGGAAATAAAAAGGTTTACAGTAATGTCCGATGCACGTGTCTGTAATCATCGTCCGGGATAATTGCGCGTGTCGCACGCAACGCAAATTGTGCCTCGTGCGGTCTTTCCCTCGTTTCTGAACAATTAAAAATCATTTTTTTTCGGTGTGTAATTGGGTCTCCGTAGACATTATAAATATTAGGATATTTATTTCCGGTCCTGAAGAAAATGGTTCCCAAAACGCTTATCGGTTTCGTTGCGTTAGATCGTGGTAGAAAATTATCATTAAACGAAATGCATGACAGACATTAAATAAAATTCAAATTATAATTATCCGATTGCACTATAATCAGGAGTTTTGTGATTGGAGTATCCGTAAAAAACGGAGCAATTGGGATTTATAGTAGCGAGAATATTAGAAATTGAAGACACTGAATCGGGAGTTGACGATATTCATTCGACACATCATTTTATTTTTTTTTATAAATAAGTGTCATTATTTTTTTGCGAATGTGTTTTCTTTTTTTTTATTTTATTATGAATACCATTAACCTTATTTTTAATGAATACCGTATTAGTGATCGTTTCTAAAATGTTGAAATCCGTGATTTGCTGCTCGAAAACAGTGGTAGGTGCACTGCCATCGGGTCACATTTGACCCATCTCAGAATTTTCATGGCGTTCTCAGCGTGTTAACAAAATATAAATGCGTATATGAGCAAGATATTTTGCTTGTTTATTAGACACTTCGTGCCAATCGCAGATCATTATTATAATGTTGCAACGAGTTGCATGCTGGGCGTCACAGATCGAATGGATAAAAGATTATATTCTATAATAAAAATAAAGAATAATAATATTGTTTAAAGTTTCATTTTTTTTTTAATTCGAGTACACATGTGCCCGGATTTAGGATTAAAATCAGCAAGCCACCTCGGGTTTTCAAGGCCGATTTAGCCCATTTGGTGTAATACCGCGTCTCAAGGTCGTCGTTAAACGAAATAATTGTAATACAATTTTAGCGTGGTTCGCATGAAACAAGATACTGTTTTACCGAACTTTTACTGAATTCCACATTATCAAATGTGCTCAACGTATGACCGGTTACGATCATTTTGTTTATTAGATGTTGTTTCACTTATAAGAAGGCAGCGGATTTTATGGACTCATGACAAAAATCCGTGGGTGTAATTGAAAACAGTAAAACCATTAGAAAACTTTAACGATACTGTTATATTTTCAACCTATTAAACATATTTGGAAAGAGAATAAATTTCCAAGCAGTTCCGACATAAAACTATAAATAAAAAAACATTTTCGCTCGAGTTTATTGGGATTCAAGTAGAAAACGTTTATTTCGCCCAAGGATCCGGTCTGTCCACTTGTAAATCGCTTGCTGACGTTCGCGTTACAGAAATCAGAATTGAATAAGAAGTGAAACAACAAAGTAAAGTCGCACATATTTATGGCTATGTACGCAAATGCTAACGTGACTAGCGTGTTGGACCACGTGCAAGTGATCGATCAGTGGATCGAACGCGCGTCTAAGGACATTCGTGTCGAAAAGCGGAATCGTGGATCGAGCGGGTAATTGTCGCACGAGCGTAATTTCATTACCCGTATTACGGTAATTTATCGCGCGCGCCGAATGCTCGCGCAATAAAATCGAGATTAACGTGGCAAAGTAAGCCGCACTTACTGGAGTAACAGCGTTACTATTCCCGAGATTGCGATTGGCCCTTGTATCGGGAGTTCTCCGAGGAGTCGCGCTGGCACGAGCCTATCGCATTCATATTCGTGGCTTCTATTGTCAGAGGACGCCTTTACTTACACTTATTCAGGTTGCCCGTTCGGAAGCTCGCAACTGGAGACATTCGCGGGGCCTGTCGGCGACACGATCGGTCATAAACACTTGCGAGAGATCGAGAATAGACTGGAAACACGGTTGCGTTACAGAGCGATTCCAGAAACTGGGTCGGACCGTTTCAGCAAAAGCTATGGCTCACTCGAAGCGGAATAAATTAATGATATCGTATCTTTTATTAGAATCGAATCCGTCCGCGATTAATGTATACCCGGTTTACTGGAACGGTGGAAATAACAGGCGTCCTTATTATCGTTACATCGTTAGATCAATCCCGCTTCGGCTATAAGAATAACGACAATAATAATGTAATATTATACAAACACGAGGCAGTGTACTGGAACAGTTCGGTTAATGTGATCCAAGCAATTGCAACGAACGCGGAAAAAACTTACTTAAGTCTTGATCTACAAAAACGGAAACAGTAGGATCTACCGAAAACCAATGCCCCGCCTACCGCGGGACATAACCCACGAGGAGCCAAGAAGCTTGACCTGCGTCGGTCGCCGAGCGTAAACTGTAAACATGTCGCATAATCCGATACGGGGTCGGGTATATCGGCGCGAACCTTTACTAATCCAATTACAAAACTTCATAATTTTTTTCATGGGACTTTTACCAACTTATTTGTGGCATTTTTCTGATTGAAATGATAAACATGTAAAGTTCACGACTTTCAACTCCATGCGTATAATGAACATTTAAAATATACCTTTTGCAGATATGAGTAAATTTTATACGTGCGCAGAGTTTCATCAAAATCGATTAGGGTTACTATGAGCACAATTAAAAATTGTGAAAAAAACTGCGATTTAGATCAATCGTAACCCAAAATTCAAAGATTCTTACATCTGTCAATGCCTGGAGCTTTTTGTGTATATTTTAATATGCAGTATATTTTCAATTTTCATTATAGGCAAAGATAAAACAAGTTTGAAGTTTTCACATATTGTCCAGTAAACCAATCCTTCCGATATCTCGAGAAACTAATCAATTTTTAAAATGTTAATTTTTTAAGACTGTCCAGTTAATTTTGCCGCGACGGTACTTAAGGGCGTCACAGCATAATGCGACTAACGTTGGACACGCAGACAATGTAAAACAATAGACCCACGTAACATCGGGACATAAAATGCCTACAAGAACAAACGGTAGTGTAGTAGCTGAAATTATACACCACGAAGCAGTCCAAAGATACATTACGAAGAGTACACTTATCCCAGGTACGTTCTCACAGACATAATCGAAACAAGGAATGCAAGTTGCTCTTGAGATCTGATTATATACGCGGAGAAATCCAAAGCATATAATAGACCAGGTAGAACATTGTTGCATAGAACAGCAGAAATAACACATTGAATGGACATAGTAGGGAGTAGATCAGGAACATCATCGTCAAACGTGGAATCAGCAGAAGCCTGGAATTAGAAGGTCTGCATAGTATCAATCATAACGTCAATCACTGTAACAACGCCATGTTTATGTATCACGAACCTTATGAAACTCTAATTGAACCCCGGTAGACCCGTCGGGCCAGTAGAGAAAGCAATGAAACTGAAAGGCACGGTTTCGAACTTCCTATAGGTGATTGATAAATATAATAAAACCCGTCTGTGACTTAGTTACCTTGAGCCCATTATAGATCAGCGGTGTACAGGCTAGAAAAAAGAAAATTCATCATCATAGCAATATGTTTTTATTTAAAAGTATATTACATCAGATAATACAGACAGTGAATTCATTAAGGAAAAATTTTTACTAAAAGTTACTAAAAGATATAGTGACACAACTGATACATCTTCTGTTAAACACACGCGACAGGAACGTGATGAAACGTGATTATTGTTTGCTTTTGTCCCTCTACAGTCGACAATCTACAACATACACGATACAACAGCTCAGCAAAGTTTTATCCCCCCAGTGCACGGATCAACTCTTCGCAATGTCTAGATAGAAAATCGTTCACCTGCACTTTCATTAATAAATATTTTTCTTTCCGGTTGCAACGAGGTCGTCGCTTCATCGCAAAACACTACTGTAATCATAGTAGGCGAATTTATTTAAGTCATTAAGTAATTTGAGAAAGTTGAACGCCACGGTGTATTGCTTCGGAAGCATTCTCATGGTTAATGGTATTAAACAACAATTAATCATAGCCGTGATTAACTGGATTATCGTCCTTAATAACGCTGATCACTTTTATGAACTTGTGTTGGAGCACACAAAATTAAGGAGACATCTTATGGTGGTCACAAATTTTCTCTAGGTGCTTCCGAGAGTTCGAGGTGACCTCTGTTTTTTTATATATGAAACCGTGTGGTTTTACTTAGACAAACTGGTAGTTCCTCCGGAGACGAGTTCAACGAACTATAACACTTTCGTCTTACAAGGTCATTCAAGGTCATTTCATCTAGAGAAGATTTGTGGCTACCATAAGGTGTCCAATCCGAAATTGTTCTAACTTCTCGAAAAAATCCAAGTGGTATGGTGCAATATTAAAGAAGTTATCGTCGTTTTAAAACTGTCCGAATATTATTGTGATTAATCGTGTGTAGTTTAAACATTTCGTTGAACGTTCCTCCACCATTTTTTTAAACACTTAGACGCCGGATCAATTTACCGCGAACACCCTGTGCATAGAACGAGTATGTTACGGAAAATTCCCGGCGTAGTGGTCAGAGCTGAAGAATTCAGACCGGACTCGTTGAATCAGCCTGTAGACGAAGCACCGAGCGCTCACAGCAACCGGGCAATTTCTTCGGACCAAGCTATAGGACGCCGCTTCGCGTTTTGGCCGCTTGAACCGTCGCGTCGTACTATCGGCCATTGACACTGTAGATCGATTCGTACGGATTTATTTGAGCACCTTCTGCATACTGCGTGAACGTGTCGATACCCATCCCCGCGCTGTATGCACGGCGTCTCGACGGCGATTTAACTTGGAAATCGAACGACACATTTTTCTCTTTTCGGTTCGACTCCGCGGAGACACGCTGCAGAACCGACTCTTTCGGCCTGGATCGAAGGCACCGATGTACGGTCACTGACACGAATCGGGAGAGGTGCTACGAGAGGGACAGGTATTCATTAGGCCAAATCGTGTTGTCAAAATTCAGCTTGATTTTAACCTCTAGAAGGCCACAGTAGCCGTTATAGTGGCCAGGGATAAACTTCGGAATTTTGCGCACCATGTCAGTTCGTGTACTGAGCGTTTGCGTTTTTTATTACTGGCAAGCGTTTTTTCTTGGAAATATTAGAAAAAAATACAGAGATAAAAGTGACACTGTATTTTTCGCAAGCAACGTAATGGCGTGTGTAAGTTCTTCTGTTTGCAGTATTTTTTTTTAGAAATGAAGATGACCTTCAATTTTTTAAATGGAACGCAATCTTCATATCGTACGGACGCATGTGTCGAGACGAATTCATTCGTGTAGAACCAACACCACCTGTTATATAGGTGGTGTTGGTAGAACGCAATGACGTTCAAGGTCATACAAGGTCAGAAATGAAAGAAATATTTTGAATATTTTCCTTTTCATTTTTTCCTAATATTTATTATTTGCGCATATAATTTATGTTAATCATCGGCAAGTAGACATCAAGACGATTATTTATTTAATAATGTATAATAAGTAGAACCGACCGCTGAAGAAACATTTCGCAGCACCTCTGCCGAATCGATGAATCGGGAGCCATGTCCGTGAAATACGATGAAATCATCGCTTGAAATCTGGTGAAATAATGGCGAGGTGATATTGAAGGCTCGTTGCTTCTCGCAGCCTTCCGATTTTAGATAATGACGCGTTTCTATAAATACGAGAAACCACGCGACATTGCCCGAGGACTCGATTCGATTAATCGGCCATTCGACAAGCCGCGCCGCGCCGCGGCTAATTCCCCCCTCGTCGTTATCACGTCCGATGCAGATAAGACAGCGGACACGGTAGGCTTTGGACACCACGCGTGAGCATTACGTCGGTCCACGCAATTCGGCGGAATCGACTGGCTCTAACCGATTCCAACAGGAATTTTTCCGGTAAGTTGGCCAGTGGACCGGGGATCGTTTTATTATTAGGTTGTTGCGTATGAAATGTTCGATTTTTAACAGTAACATTAAACAAACGCAACGTTTTTCTCTAAACGAACTTAGTGATTAAATTGAATGCACCATTGTAATCAACGTATTTTGCCAATGAATTTCAAGTTTCTCGATTATGGTAAACATCGATTGTTTTACTTATTCACGTTCTTCATTTACAAGATCGTTATCTCCATAGACCTTCCCTCCATCAACGAATGGTACATTAAAATTAATCATCAGATTCTGACTAAAAATAATGCTATCGCCAATAAGTTATTTTTTCCAAAAATGTGAAAGAAATACAGGAAAGTCGCATTGATTCACATTAATATAAACTTTATTTGAAACTAAACCCAAACAAAGTGTATAGCCGGATAAGGTGATCAAATTACCCCTCAAACTTTGGGTTATTTTAAAAAATAAGAAATTTTTGTTTACGAATTTAAAAGGCTGAAGCGGCACGAGTCCTCTGATGTTTGCCGAGCGCCCGAACCTAGCTCCCTCTTTTCTTTTCTACTCGCTATCCTTCTATACTACAAAGATTGTACATAGTACCTCTTCTATAACTGTGACTCTCCAGACCCGAAGATGCGATAGTTACGGAGAGAATACTGACGCTGTGGGGTAGTCGCAAGAGCATCGCAAAAAGCGATTCACCGAGGTTTGGCAGGTAAGAGAACCGATCAAACAGAAATGCACCTGCAGCCTCGCATAACAGCGTCCCTCGTATGGAGGTCGACGCGTCGGAGAAGGGAATTTCATCGATCAGCAATAACTTATGAGTCCACGAGGCGTAGGGAGGCATCAATCCGACTGACAATGACCGCCGTTCCATTCAGCGCAATTATTAACGTCTCTCACGTCCGCTGGTTATCGATGCGTAAACACAAACCCGATCCCGCGTTTCTGTTTCTCCATCTTGACACAGATATTTCCCCGGTTTGCGTTCCCGCTTATCGTGAATCAAACCGAAGGTCCTTCGACACACTTGCCGAGCATTTCAGTCGTTCCGTCAGCCATCGACGATCTCCTGCTCCCCATCAATCCTCCTCTCCTCCGCGAACGCCGTGGAATGCGATCGTAAATTAAACGCGAGGCGTGCTAGTCAAATTCGAACGCACCTTGTTTCCAAAATTTTGAATCTGTTCTTATTCGTCGGGGCTATCCATCTCCGCGAGAAAAAATATTGTAATCTTGTACATATTTGCTATCTGATGTCGCAACGGCAAGTGAGACTACCATAGCATTTTTATTGTAATTGCTGAGATTTTATGCTTTCCTGACAAAAGTCAAGTGCATAACTCAAAAAACAAATTAGAGGAATTCAAGGATATCAGTTATTTTTCAATTTTTCAGATGATTGAAAGAGAAGATACATTTTTATGTTACTTCTTGTAATAGATTCGGACAATTTTTATTTTGCGTCCGCGGTAGGGTGAATCTTGTTTTTTGACCAAAAAATTTTTTTAGTCTCACCCCCAGAATTGCAAGTGTTGAGAAAATGATCTGGGAAAAACATTTGAACATTTGAAACATTTGAAACATTTGAAAATTTGGAATTTAAAAATTTGATTTACGTCAGGTTCCCATGATCCAATCGGCCCAAATTTTTTCCATATAATTTTCTCAACACTTAAATCGTTCATTCCTACACAATTAGCGTTGTATCAGATTCTTACAGTCAGTTGGAAGTACTTCGTTCCCAACATTCTGAACCTGTTCTTATCAGCTTGATCTATTAGGGCATCAATCGCCACGATAAAAAAAGTTGTTCCCTTGTAATTGATTTTTGAAGATACAAACAGCAAGCGAGACTCATTGTAGGATTTTTAATCGATATCATCTCTTCGTCGTTCAATAGCTGCAAGGAACGCTATTGTAATTGCAGGACTCTGTAGTTTATGTATAGATTCATTATAAAACTGAATAAGTCAAGCGAGTAACTAAAAAGAAATTAAGAGTTACGTAAAACAACGTAATTACGAAGAAGTGTCTCGGAAAGAAAAGGTATGTTTAAAGAACAAAATGGATCCGTTTCGGACACAGTCGTCGCCAGCCTCGTGATCGCAAAACACATTCACCTTCTCAAAGTGAAGAGGAGAAGGAGGCGATAAGATATAATGTCAGCTGTGCGGTATTATTCTTATAGACACTCGACAGTGAGGATTATCAAACAAAACTTGCGGACAACAATTAGGTAGTCTTCCTTTCGCGAAATCGCGGCCGAACGATAAACCACTTCCTTGTTGATGCGAATTTATTTTGTTGCGTCTCGTCCGCTGAAAAATGTTCCGCTTGCGGTCTCCAGACGCGTTCAAAAAATGCTCATCCTTTGCCGCTTCGCCGAATAACATATAGCCGTGTCCACATCGAAGCAATGAAGAGCAACTTTCATCAGGTTGTTGTATACGAAATGTCCGATTTTAAAATGCAAATATGAAGTGTTTCGACCAAGAAAGTTGTTATACAGGACGTCCCATAAATGTTGTTCCAGAAGTTATGTTTGTTTAACATAACTGCCGAAACAAAGACATTTCATATTCTGAAAAGTCGCTCGATGTTGATCCAGTGTGGACGTGGCTTTAGGCACACTACAAACAGATCTCTATCTCCGAGGTTGCGAGGATCGCTGCTCGCTGACCATGATGCCACGGAAATCGCTGTCATAGGCGAATCAACCTTTCCAGATCGTTCCTCGAGGAATCTGTTTTGCTGATCTTCTTCCTGTCGACGTAGATCGTTACGCGTGGCTCGTATGAACAAATTTTATTCTTTCGACTTACCGTTCCATGTAAAATCATTCTCCCTGTATTTGTTCAGTCGTCAAAGTTCTCCAGATCTGTTTACTCCATTTTCCTTCACTTTCTACGATAAACCCGCCCGGTTGTTGAAGTATTATTCCACGCTCAGATAAATCCCGCAATTCGGGATAGATATATTGCTTCTCCGTCGTATTCTAAAATGCGAGCTCACTAATTTATTAATGCTGGTTCGATATATTGTCGCTGGATTTGTTGCAAATTATCGTCAACCAGCGTTCGCTTGCTGACGTCTTAAAACTTTCCAATCGACTGTGCCCGGACGCCTTAATACGCATCCTCGCGTCATTCATTTGCAACCGCAGGTTCAATAACTCTCCGACGATTGTTTGTTTACCGGGCCGAAGACGATAGACACTTGTTAAAGTTGTGATTTATAACGCGTTCCTGTTTTTTTAAGGAACAGATATTGCTTATTAGATTTATTATTCACTGCATTGTAATAGAAATCGCTAAAAATCTGAACAAATACGTTTCTGTTGTTTTTATGAAATAATATAGTCACTTTTAGTGGCCCGTAAACCCAGTGTTAAACCGAGCGAAGAACGGTTCATTATCGCAGATAATAAAATTAATGTCGTCCACCGTCGTGAATTTAGAGAACACCGATAAATTTTTCGTTGAAGCTGCGGAAGTTTTAAGTATGAATCAAATATTAGAAATTGTGGTACAATCGGAAAATTTTCGTATGTAATACTTTGTTTTCGAGCAACACTAACTTCGGAGATCCGTCAAGTACACGTGCACTTACTGTAAGCTTTAGGCTAACAGAACTCGGCACATGTATCTAGACTGCCTCTACGTGTGTGTGTGTGTCCTGAATCTTCATTCTACTATCTGAGTGCACATTTACATTTCTCGTTTCGCTTTGAGATTTTATTTTTACAAACTGAATAACATGTGTCATTGTGAAAATTGGTTGTTTGCATACAACATTGATCGGAACTGCAGTAATTATTCACCCAGGGAAATTATCGATTGAAAAAATTCCTTTAAAAATCATACCGCAATCTTTGTCGCAAAAGTCATCTAAAATCAAAAGCTCAAATTCTTATTTAATTAGTACGATCGTAATCAGCTCTCGAATCATGGATAATCACGTAAATAAATGTTTACGATATTTCTAATTGTTTGGAGGTTGCAATATCAGTAAACATTCCTTTTTCATATCGATGTAATTATATCGACATTAATTTTTTTTGATCTTAGATAAATTGTACGATAATCATCGTGCGAGCTGCTCGAGTAGAATTTCTGCAATCGATTTTCTTGTTCGGCGAATAATTAATTATGATCGGGGATGTCGGTTCGTGGGAAAAGTTCGTGTACCGCTAATATCCCGTTTAGATTAGGCAACTTTTGGTCGAACGATTTGACGTAGTGGCGTCACGCTATTGGCCATAGTTTGAATTTAGATACACCACAGCGCAGGCGATACCAGAGCTGCCAGATCAGGGGAATTCGTTGGAATTGAGGGGAAAAGTTAACCCCTCTCTACCTGTACCAGATTAGTCACGTGAAGTGGCGGAAGAGTGGGGAGACAAGTTTTAATCTGGCGACTCTGAACAACTCTGGTTGTGACAAACAATTTATAAAACATCATGATTATAATTCAGATACATACAAACAAGTCTGTGAAATTTCATGGAGATATGTTAATGAATTATTTCAAAATAAGTTCCTAAAATATATTCTTAACATAGACCGGGAGATGGAAATATTGTCCAGAGTTTTTATGTGATCACAATCCAGTGAAAATGCAGTTAAAAACTAAATTACTTAATAATTTTTGTCCTTAACAAGTATGGGATTATTATATACTTTACAACCTATTGTTTCTCAAATCAGTCATTCCATCTTTTAATTCATTAACCTCTTGTCCTGTAATTTAATTTATAGCTGTAGAGGTTAAAATTCCTTTGTCATTCATAATCTCTTATATGAAAACGATAATTGATAACTATTGTCTGCTCATATTCTCTGAAGGCTTAAGTGTGCTGATTATGAAAGTGAACGAAGTCATATCTTCTTTCTTCGAGATATTTTTGTATCTGATTTGATAAAGAAATATTTTACCATACTATTATACAATACATAATATGCAATATACAGTTTCGCACTTCACTACGTAACTATATAATTTTTTGAAATTTTCACTTGGACCACTTTCATATATACAATAATCACCAGCACCAAGGCAAATAGAATTTTATTTCTGTGGACGACTTTGCAAAATAAAGATTGCATCCATTAATCGCAAGACACTAAAGCTAATGTATGTGTATTTTCTTCTGAATAATTATAATCAGATGAAATGTACAATAGCATCATTGAATTCTTAAAATTTTTTTTTTACTTTGCATTGGATCTACTCATTTTTGTCACGAATTCATAAAATTGCATTCTATGTCATTAATGGTATACGTACATGTTTAATAGATTTTTATTTTTCATTATTTATTTCTTCTTTATGCATACCGAACCAGATATTTGCTTTGAAAATTAATTACAAAAGCTTGCTTCTGTATGCCTATTGTTTCACGTGGGATTCGAAGATCATCGTAAGCAACGGCCCCGTAAGACCCCGGAACGTGGGGGCCCATAATCGGAGGGGACCCAACATTTTTGAATTTATTATCTTGTAATTTTGTTGTTTTTTTAAGTATAATATAAGTTTTCATTCTTTATACAGGGTGGTCCACCTAAATGTGGCCACCTAAATGTAGTCACCTAAATATCTCCTTTATCTGTCATGACATAAAAAATGTTCTTAATGCAATATAAATAGTATCACGAAGTGAATTCTTTGCAAATGTTATGTTTCCTTAAGGTTATTTTTTCCGGAGCGTTCACTTTAATTCTCAAAGATCAAGGTCATTTGAAGGTCACGTTATTATACATCTCTGAATTTATTTTTCGCTCAGCTACACGAAACAATAAAAGAAAAAAAATAGTTCTGTATCAAAAAACATCGATGACCTTGACAACTCCGAAAAAAATTACTTTGGGGAAAAAATGTTCTTGTCAGATATTACTCGATTGACACCATGCCCATTACGTAAGAAATAGTTTTTGCATCACAATAACCTGAAGAAATATTTAGGTGGCCTTGCTTAAATGGACCATCCTGTATAATATAAATTGTTTTTTTTCTGGTGGTCGAAAATTATATTTTCCGGAGGGGAGTGGGGAAAAAAATGTCTAGTTCCGCCACTGCCGCGAGAGCATGCTAAGCGAGACAATATTTTCGGATGGCGATGAAACCGGTGGAAAATTTCAACAAGTGCCGCGCGATAAGGCTCGAGCCCCCCGCCCCCACCGTTCGGACGCGATTCCGTTATTCCTGACGAAAATTCCGTTCCGCCAGCGACGCGCGTCGCCAATTGCTTTTTATTGGCAATGGCCGGCCCATATTTCTCGTAATTACGACGGCGTGCTGCTTCTGGGGACGATCGGTGTCGTTCAGAGAAAAAGTGAGAGTTACCTTGGCTGATACACGCCGCTCGAATGTGTGACCGTGTGGAATCGCTCGTGCCCGCGAGCACGCACGCCAACAATTTCCAGCGGGAGAGCTCCTGGAGAGGGGCATCTCTCTATCGCCGATGAATGCGCGTGCCCGAGCTTGCGTGGGCGTGGAAAATAGTACAGCGATTTTATTTGCGCCGGGAACGATGATTCACTCTGAAAAAATCTTGATTATTGGAACGTGCAAGAAACTAATTTCAAGACACGGCCGTCCTACGCTGAAAAGTTATTCCACTTATCAGAAAAAAGACGGAAAACCTACGCGCCACCACTGCAGTCTCGGGAACACTCGACGCTGCTGAGATACGGTGGATTAAAATAGTACATTAGACATTTTTTACCGTTTTTGGAACTTTAGAATCGATGATGCTCATTTCTGGGTTTATTTAGCAATTTTTAAGCATATTTTTTAAGGTGTGGCGGCTGCCTCCTACACCCGCCAACAGGGGGACAAAACGGTCAACGTTTCCCGCTAGTACTTGGTCCATCCCCGATTCCTATTATTGTATACCGTCCTCAACCGCCTTGTAGTATCCCAGCGTCTAAGGCAGGGCCCGCTAGATAGCCTTACCTCTAGCCGGCCTAGGACGAAACGCTCCCATTCCTTTTTCTCTTCTCTCTCACTCATTCTAGCCGCCGCCAAAAAAGTAATTCTACTCGGTCACTCTAATTCAGAGTCACCGCTAAAAATTGCTGTAGCATTATTCAAAATATTGTTTACATTATTAAATAAGCTGGTATCTAATCAATTACTAAATATTTAAGTGTTTTACGAGGTATCAATTTCATGTCCTTAAAATGAAGAAATATTTAATGTTCAAGTTAAAATAGCTCCGAGTCCAAAAAGTTAATCTCTCTGTTGTTCCTAATGTAACAGCGATTAATTCGATTTGAGTATCTGTGTGACGATTTCTATACTACGGGTCAAAACTGACCCAGACACCGTTATGGGAGGGTTAATATCACTTACAAAGGTGCTGCTATGTAAATATACTGATGCGAATCATCCTAATAAATCATTAACCAACGTGGTGCAATATTTCTCTGTATAATTAAGGAAATTGTATCGATTTGTCGTAGTTTACATTATTGGAAAAAAATCTGAGCATATTCCTCAGAGAATTATGACGAATGATGTGAAAAATGGACAATATTTACCGATCTCTTGTTATATACAGAATTAATTTATGTGTTTGCGACTTCAGAAATTAGATTGTATAACAATGCACGGCGAGAATTGAGTCCACTCTGTTCCAGAGTTGCCAACAATCTATCTAAATTGTAATTTTATGGTGGCCTGTTCGAATCGTTAGCTATCTTTATTAGGTTCAATAAAGGGGATCAACGTTGATTTCAAGGGAAGAAAAATATATTGAAAAAATGGATGCTTAAGTATTTGAATTGATCCAGCGACGTCTGTCATGAAACGACGATTCGGTTCTTATTTTAACAGTACAACCACCAAACTCGTTAAAATACAATTGATAAAAAATTAATAAAAAATGCATTTAGGTGCAATAAATGCAGAATCCTTGTTATCTTCATAAGAGAATAAAATTCAGTAGATCCGATTGATTAAAAGAATTCCGAATTTTGAATAAATTCCATTATATCGAGCGCAAAACTTTTAAACAAATTATCCGTAATGTCAGCGCTACAGATTCGTTCCAATTTTAATCTTTAAGCAATTTTGCAATTAAAAGTTTCCCGATGTTTCGATCCTAACAACCATTACTGAGTTACAAGAATTTAATGTCGAAGTAATTTCTGACTCACACCGATATTTCACTAATACAGTCTCGATATAGGACGATGGATCTCCTTTCGTCTTATTTCGAATGTTGCGACAAACTATAAAGTGGTCGGCCGAGCTGCGAGACAATCGAGGTTCTCATGTGGACACTAATGACCTCGCTGTTAATGTGACCACGTTAAAATAAACTATGAATAATAATAATAATAATAATAACAATCGAGGTTCTACTGTAACGTGGAATCCATTGCAACAATGCGCGAGAGATTTATGAAAATTGATGTTCCATCTTGCAATGAAACAAGAATATTTTATGCGGCACATTGGTCGCGCAACGATGACGCAACATGGAGCCACGGTTTCCTCGGGAACGTTTCTGTGTCGTTATTATACGTGGGTAATTGAATTTGAATAATGGAGAGACTGTCAGCTGTACACCTGATTTTTCTTTCGAGGTTAGGGTGTTTTCGCCTTCTTAACCGCGAACGGAGAGAGTCAAGGTTTCGGCTCGCGGCTACGCGAAATCGGGGTCGCCGCAGACAGATTTAACTGCGCCAGTGAAACTATTTGTAGAATTATGAAATATACACCGTGGTCGTTGCTCACGGGATAACGAGCTCGCGTTCTGCGGCGTGGACGAATAAGTTTCTCGCTGTTATGTGGCCACCTCGTTATTTTCCGATCGTACGATCCTTTCTTCCGATCGTTCCTGGAACGATCAAAGGTCCGCGCGAATTCGTCGGTAAATATTTAGGAAGAGATTTGTTCCTCGGTCTTCCAGACCGGAAATTGATTGTTGGAAAAAAATAAGTGACCGCGCAACATCGTGGAAGTCTGTTCTGGAAATAGTTTACGCGTTGTTGTAAATTTTACTCGCGTTTCTGAAGGATTTCCAAGAGATTTTGTCAAACATTTGTTGCACCTGCTGCAAAGAAGGTTATCATTCTTTATTGTCTTTAATAGCGAAAATAAGATTTGTTTAAAGGAAGATTCTGATACAATTTTTAAAGACAGAAATGCGGATAAGTGCACAGTGGTCTGGATCGACGAATTTACAAACATTTGACGGTGGAACTATGAAAAATATCGGTAGAAAATATGCAAGGAAAACACTAAAATTCTTGTTTTATAATTTGTTGTCGCGAAAGGGAAAGCTTTTTATTTCCACATTGTCAGAAATGCTCGAACAGTGTTCTTTTGTTCTTGTTAGAGTGCTATTCCTTGAACTGATTGCTGACACAAGGTGGAAGATTTGGTCGACGGCTTATCTACGGCATAGCATCTCACGTGTTTGTAATTTGAACAGTACTTGGTAGAAGTTTCTGAACGTCGTAAATCAACATGGGGCTGAGAGTTTTAATCAGTAATAATTTGAAAAGTAGGACAAAGTGGAAAACAATTCTTGCATAATTGTATAGAGGAAGAATGTACTGAATATATTCCAATTTGGAGAAATGCCAGACTACTAAGGACTCGATGGATGTGCTTTGTTCGTTGTACACAGTCTCCTTATCTTTCTTTGTTTCATTCGGTGTTATGTACTTGGGCAGCGAAGAGAAGAAATTAAGGGGTATTCCAAACCAGAGAAGCAATTTTTCCTCGTTCAAAATATTATTCATTCGCATTTTTTTACAACTGTGACAACATCTTCATTTCTTAGCAGCAGTGCAAATTTAATAGATAAATGAAAGAAACAATTTGCATACCTTTATCATGTTAAATTGTTTGTTTTTTTCATTATTGTTATATTTTCTTCGTACAACGTTTTATACAAAGTACGTGCTGTAGAATGTGCATCGTGCTACACAAGGGTTACCTGCATTTTCATTTCGTAAAATTTTTAAGAGCGATGGTAGTTCGGTAGCAAATGTGTTTATTGCACCTGTGTGGGTATTCCCGGTCGGAAAATCACACGATTAACGGGTGAATCACTCGAGGTGCGATGTGTAGTCATGTACAGGGCGTCAAGAAAGTAATGGAAAATCGTAGAGAGAGTATTACTTCTGAAAGTCAGCGATAAGGAACATAAAGAGATTACAATCAGATAACTAGGAGATTGTTATAAAGAAGCTACATAATAAGAACAATAAAATATATACGAAAATCTGTCCTCATGACAAAAACAAAATTGAACGATTAAAAAATATTAATTTTTAATATTCTATTTATGAATAACCATTTCAAATTATCAATATTTTTTTGGTTTCTAGTAACCATTAAAAAAAAGTCATTTGTGAACATTGATATTTATCTAAACGAATGCCAGTTATCAATAAATCACAAAATTTTCCAAAAAAAATATAAAACGATTAAAAAATATTAATTTTTAATATTCTGTTTACGAATAACCATTTCAAATGATGAATATTTTGGTTCTTGGTAACCAAAAAAAGTCTGGTCATTTTTAATAGTTGACTGACAGGCAAAATAATTTTAGTCGTTCCTAATAGTCATACACAATTTGTTAATTCGACGCATTAACTTTCAAATTTTGTTTTACAACAATGTCTGGATTGCAACGTGGAGATTAGGCTAGAATGTTTAGCAAACCGAAAGATAACTGTACGTTTTCGACCTTGGATAAAGGGGGTCCCAGGTGTTCGCCTCGACGACCTGTACAGGTTCGTCCTCCACTTTTTGGGCGAGCTATGCACGTTGCATGTAAACGTGGTCGCGTATAACGTAGACGGCGTCTCGACGACGCGACTCGACTCGACAAGGCAGAACGAGCGCACCGGTTGGCGGGGAGCAGCAAGATTGCTGGCACATATCGGCGAGTCAGAAGTCACGTTGCTCGACACGCGCTTCGAGGCTCGGCTGGATGTAGGTTAGTATTTTTAAGTAAGCGAGCAACCCGGTATATACAAATACGGTGGCCGAGCAGCTCGGCTTGCAGCTTGGCGTGGCGTGGCGTGGCATGGCGTCTAGCAAAACAATACCGGTGTGTGTGACCGACCATGCCACGTCCTAGCCCCTGCCTAGCCGCTTTAATATTCCCTCTACGATGGCGACGCGATTAACGAAACGAGGATCGTGGCTGTCTTGCCGGCGCGCGAGGTCCTCGCCGCAACCTTAGATGGAATTTCCTTACGCGCGTTTATGTAAGTTCCGCACTGTCCGTGTTCAGCTCCTCGCACTTTCGTAGGAGTTTGCTGATCGCTAACCAAACACTACTTCTTTGGTTTGCCTCTTGAAAATTCGCCCACTTACTATTTTCATCAGGTCGTTCAGAAAATTCTGCCGACCGCTCATAGAAAGCCCATAGTTCATATTTTGTTTTTACAAATTTAGCATTCTGGAACAGGATTGGGCACATTTCATTTTAAATAACACGACGAACAATCATTTGAAATAATTACCTGTTTCAAAGACTTTATTATTTGTATTTTAAATTCACTAAATCATTTTCAAATCTTCTTCGAATTATGTCAATCACATTGTTGAAAAGAATAATGAATAATTTCACCTCAAAAAGAAGTTATTCAAGAAGACAATAAGAAAATAATAATAATAACTACATTAATTATTGAATTTATGCTAATTTTTATAGTTTAATGATTAAAGTTTAGCTGCATTCGCTTCCAAATTTGTTCTCTAGCACGAACTATTTGATCGAATGGAACCTCAGGAGCTTCTTTGTCGAGTCCCACTTGACATTTTTCATCTCCATATCAATAGAACAATAAAAATTTTAAAAATTGTTAAAAATAAGTAGCAGTCACGGAACTGTCCCTTAAAGTAAATTTCGAATAAAACAGTTAAAACAGTTACGAGTTGCTGGTAACAAAATTGAAAAATAATTCGGCATGCAAAGAGTTAATACCCTGGGTCACAATAGACCCGGTCTCCGTCGAGGGGTTCAGGACAATCGTTCCCTGAAAAATAGCAAAGAAGTCAGGTCCATATCTGGAACCTTGGCTGAAGTTGGTGTAATCCGAAATGTCCGGTTTATCTCGGACTGCGAGGTTTGCCTGACAATTTGAAATGGTGTGACAAAGAGGCGTTTTCGAATGGGATAAGCGTCCGATTGGTCGAGGTAAATGGAGCTCTGATGCCTTCCGGCATTAGAGTGTCTGGTGTCTAACGTAAGCATTCTACCAGCGATCGATCAGTTTCAATTCTTTGATAAACGCTTAGAGGGAACGGATATCTTTAATCTTTAACACGTTCCGTGACACGTGGATCATCAGAGGCCCACGGTGCACACGGTGCGGCGTCATTCATAGGACGGGTACAGTCGGCTGCAAAAGTCACGCAGACCTGCACGCAGCACGTGTTCACTCTCGCGTCGAGCGATTCGAATCCAGAGTAATTGCGGTTGTTTTTTTTTTATCGTGTTCTGAAGAATAAAATGACGCTGGAGACGAGTTCAGTGACTTAGAATTCGCGATGTTTTTGTAAGAATATCTTGTGAATTAAATTGATTAGCCAATCATGGAAGACAAGTTGAATTTTTGTTAGAGAATATACCGGGTGTCTCGGCTAAAGGAGACCACCTAAATATCTCGTTTATTTTTAATCACACATATTTATGGCATAATTTAAATGGTATAGAAGGAAATTTTTTTGTCCGGTTATTTTTTCATTGTTTGCGAAATTATAACATGAACAGTTCAAATGTAGTTCTAATAATATCCTACAATTTTATCGCGTTTTGGGTACTCAAGGTCACCTGAAGGTCATGACTTATGTATTTTTTCAACCGCTATAAGATGGAATACAAAAAGATACAAGTTTTCCTGATAAAATGTAACGATGACCTTTGAGAAACTATGAAAACATAATCGAACGAAAAAATTTTTTTCTTCTATGGTATTACTCCTTCGACACTATCTAAATTGTGCCATAAATATTTTTTGTGTGATTAAGTTACTTAGAATTAACTCATTGATGTATTGTGTTGGAACAACAGTTCGTAGCGTTTTTAAAATTCAAAGATAAGATAGTTATTTATAGGTTTATTCAATAACATGATAAGTTACCTGGAAAATACCAAACAGTAATAGAACAGAATGGAAAATATTGTATTGAATATATTGGTATGAATAAATATCTTACCTTTCAATTTTTATTTAGAAACTCTACGAACTTTCGTCCCAACCGAATATAACATCGAATCAGGCTCACGATGTTATAACATTTTCAGTATCAAAATGAATATAGACGAACAATAAATGCAAATTTTCTTGTCTTAGGATATACTAGAATTATTAATAAAAAAGCAATTAAAACATTATAGGGCACGGGGTTAATCAAAAGTTTCATCGAACGATACGAAACAATAATATTTGCAGTTACTTTTACAATTTTCCGTTAGCGAATGATTAAGAATTACTGATCACAAAATTCCAGATTGTGGAAACAATGATTACCTAGCCGATTTCAAAAGTTTCCTAGAACTACCGGCCGTGTTCGATACTGCCTGTAAGAAATCCAGGATGTATAGTATTTCCCAATGTTTGCCAGGCTTGTACATCCCTATCGACAGTTCCGATTAGTGAGTTTTATAGAGATGATTCATTATTGAGAAACTACAGCTCATTCCTGTAGGATGATAATCTTCGGTTGCGAAACGAACAAAAGTGTGTATATCTCCAAGGCAACCTTAAAAACGTTATTCGAAGTTGTTAAATACAAAATCAGAATGATAATTCACAAATCGTCGTGGGTTTTAAATAATTAATTCTACGGCTATAAAAAGTGCGAGTCTATGCATAACATTGACTTAAAAACGTGCTGTGAAACGTGCGAGCTCACGTCCGTGTTAACTATTACTTCATACACGTGTGTCTGTTCATTGCTGGTTAGATCTACTAACGCTGCGTTTAGAAATACACGTGCCTTAAAACGGTTATTTAATGTTATCCAACTTCCCAATTAGAATAATAATTAGTGAGTTATCTTGTGCTTTTAACCAGTTACAGTGCGACTGAAAAACGTGCGAAGCAACGTGCGAGTTCACGTTTGTTTTACAATTAGTTACTATTTAATGTCTCTAGGGAATGCTGATTAAATCTACTTACACTGACGATCAGAAACCGAGCAGCTTTGAAGGTTGTTGTTTGAAGTAAAGTTGTTCAACTTCGAAATTAGAATATTAATTGGTAAATAATCTCACATTTTTTAAAATTCAACATACGATTAGAAACAAGGTGATTCTATAAATAAAATAAAATTATAAACATGCAAAGAACCTTGAAAGTTCACGTTGCTTTTAAGTAGCTAAATATCACTGAATTCATATGTCTGCTCGTGGCTGTCTGAATCTACTTACACTAACAGAAACGCGGCAGCTTCAAAAAATGTATAAAATCTCGTTCAAATTTGAGATTAGAAAATTCATAAATTATTGTGCATTTCCGAAAATTTACGCTGTAATAAAAAAAAAGTTCGATTCTACAAATAAGATGCTAGAAAAACATACAAATTGTTCAAATATGAAGTTCGAATTGTAATTTAAATTTTGTTATATTTATAAATGGATATAATATGTTATATTATTCTATGGATAGAAAAATAAAAGGAGAAACATAGCAGAGAAATTCGCAAGTATGAAACGCACGTGTCTGTTCGTGGTTGTTCGAATCTACTTAGGTCCGTTCAGAAATTCGCGTAGGGGCGACAGGAGCGCTTGTGTCAGCGGTTAGTGTCGCGTCAGAATTTTTGTTGTTTTTCGACCACCCGTTACGTACACGTGCGCGAGCATGCGACGCCGTGCATATTTATACATCGTGACTTTCTACTTACGTCTATGCGCGTCCAAGTATCGGCCACGTAACACGCGATCGATCGGATTATATGGTCCACACGTGGCCGGCCGATAAGAAAGTGCATGGGCAAAAAGTGCTCGTTGTACGAAGAGCCATTCGACGGATCCATGCTCGAAATTCTTGGAAGCCTCGAGGCTTCGCTGGCCGACTGTTTGTTGAACAGTGTCACGGCCGCATATTGTCACGAAACGTGTGCGTGCACTCGCTGGTGTTCACGTGTCTCCGCGTCCACACTATCAGCGATTCCTGCTAATTATCGGCACACAGTCCTCTGCACCGGACAATGAAGTTTCTGTTCGGGTTTTTCCAATGATATTTTTCGTTCCTTTTTTTCGATGAAGTTGCAACAATGTTTTTGAAACACCTAGTATAATCGGTATTGTGAAAATTCCAGGCAAGATAAACTCCATCGTGACGATGATTCACAGGCTGTTGGGAAGTATGATAATTGTACCTTGTAATAATGGTATCTGTGGCCCCATCGATTTCCAAAGTCCAGTACGTGTTTTGCATCTTGAAAATTAATTAGCTTCTCAAAATATAGATTTTGATGAATTTTTGAAATCCTTTTTCTCCGGTTATCCTCGGTTTTTAAAAAATGCAGAAGAAAAAGTCAAATTTTGAAATTAAAGAATTTTTATTTACCGTACTAACTGTACTGCATAAATTGTGAATATGATCCTTGAAAAAATGAATAATAGTGTTCTATAATAATTCAGAATAATATTAATGAAGTGATAAATACCCGTGTCTTTTTACCACTAGCAATTAATTTATTGTTCATTCGAACACTTTTGAATATTTCAAACGATCGAGATGACGATAGAGATTGCTAACAAAATTTTCTTAACGCCTCAGGATAATTAAACTCTTCCTACAATCAGTATTTCTCATACTGCACCTCATAAAAAAACAAACGTATTCATTTTTACATAAACATCTTCATTAATATGTAATATTATTCATTGTTTCATTGAAGACTATCAGGGACCCTCTTATACATATACAATGATTTTTCGGTATCTCTACCACAAGGGTAGTTTTAGGGTTAGTATAATGAATTGTTTCTTCAAAAAATCCCGGAAACTCAAAATTGCAGACTTTATATTGAAGTTATCAGATGACCTCTTTTACATAGTTCACGCATTAGTGTCTTCAAATTGCTCGAATTACGCGAATATGTTAAAAAAAATTAAAATTTCCCAAAACCAAAAAAATTTCATAAAAATTCAGTAGTGAGAGACACTGTCGAAAACGATGTACTCGATTAGGCGTACAATAATATATGCTTCATAACGAAGAAAAAATTATCAAGAACGTAGAGAAATTCCAAGCACTGCAGCTGTGAAAGCAATCGTAATGGCAATCGAACAGCTTCATCCGACGATATGAAATAATTGTGGGACGCGTAAAATCGGTTCCCGTGGGAAATAAGAATGCTCGGCATCGCGGTCAGTTCTTAACGCGTTTCTCAATCGTCGCGCGATCCTTTCACGGGGGAACGCAGACCGTGGAAGCGATAAATAATCTTGAGAAATTCTTATTGTGGCGGTGATCGGTCGGTATTCGACATCGCAGATTTATTTGTTATTTGCGCGTAGGCATTGCGTGGCCGGCCGAGTGTTACGCACGTGCGTGAACTTGTGCGTGCCGCGAGTAGTATTAACGAGAAAGTGAACGGTAGCAGCCGATGAATACGCGTGTGTCCTGGTCCGCCAGAAACTTCTGGGAAGGACGTAGCATTGACTAACTGTCTGACGTTGATTCAAATCCGAATTTAAATTGGCCAGGGTTATGTAACATCGAGAAGTGGTCCCACCAACCTCTTCTGACGATCGCATGATCATCATCCTGTGCGATACTTAATCTCTAGAAGCACTTGTTTCCTCGGTCGCCGACTCCTCTGTCTCTCTCTCTCTCGCTTTGTCACTGGAGTGCCGTCAGATTTACAGAAATCAATGGATTCCTGATAAAGGTATGTGGCGATTTCATATCTGATGAGAATCGCGTTTTATTGCGAACACGTGAGCTGCAGATAAGCCCTTGGTTATTAATCTTTCAGCCGTTTGGTCAATAATATGTCGAGACGCCGCATAGTGGGCAATTCGGACGAAATCGGCGACAAAATCAAAGAACTTTCGATAGAAATGAGATAGAGCGATGAAATTTTTTTTAAATTGTAGCTGAAACTTTGTACAATATGGGAAAAATAGGGAGAGTACGAACGTTTTTTAACCTTGATAAAATTCGTGAAACTTGTACAATTTCAAGAAAATTGTGGTTTTCAATACCACGCGCGGAAAAATTTTTTTTAATACATGCTATACATCATTTCAACAAATAACTTACGAGTTATTTGAGATCGTCACTTTACGAGACTCAACCTGTATATTTTAACACTAGATCTACGGAGCAGTAAAACCGTATATTTTACATTACTTTATAAAAGTAAGAATTCAACAATGTATACCTAACAAAAGAAATTGTTGAATAATTCCTCCTGGATGCATCTCTGCCGTCTTAATAATCGTGAATTAAAAATATTTGCACCCGTCATTTTGACGGGTCCCGTCCATCTAGTGTACAGAAATCAGGGTCATTAAAGACCCCAGTACACTAAGAACAGAGTACCACCGAAGGGTAAAAGTTAAACACCCCGCCAACAGTGATGAAATCATTTTTCGAGCAGATGGAATGTGTCCGGTGGCCCAAGGCAGCCAAAGAATGATTCCAGCGAGCTAAGTCAGTAAGCAGGTCGTCTTCCAACTGGTTAACCGAGGCACGTGCACGAGGCGAACCACTGGTAGGTGCAACCATATGTGAAAGTGACAGCCACGCACGGACAGCCGAGCAAGGTGGTGGGCAGTAAGGTCGACGAAGGACGTTGCGAATCACATAAGCGCTGCTGGCGATCTGTCGTACTCTGATTCCGTGCCAATTAAAATCTGAATTCTAATTAAGGCCGGTTGGAATTTTTGAGCATTCGTTACGAACCGTGTCGATCGCGCAGGATATCGCTACGGTCAGATTATTATTAGGACGGCGGAACATTCTTACGACTACACAGGGTACAAGATAAATCGAAAAGAAATTTTTTTCAAATATTCCGTTATATCGATCGCAAAAATTTTTAAATAAATTATCCGTTATGTCAGCGCTACAGGTTCGATCCAATTTTAACTATTTAAGCAATTTTGCAATTAGAAATTTGCCGACGTTTCGATCCTAATTTATTTAATTTATACTTAAACATTCAACATTTTACAGACGCAGAATTTCTCCCTTGAGAATGATCCACATTAGGATCGAAACGTCGGGAAATTTCTAATTGCAAAATTGCTTAAATAGTTAAAATTGAATCGAACCTGTAGCGCTGACATCACGGATAATTTATTTAATTTTTTTACTTTGAAAATCTGCCAAGCCCGCGTGCTTAGCATTTAAAAGGCGTAGAGTTGGTAGGTAATAGACGTGTCAGAAAATAGAAAATAGAAAAATAAGATTGAAATATTTTTTAAAAATTGATAAATGACGTTGTGGGTGGTCTTAATTATCGTCAAATGAATACCTGTAAAATAGGTCCGCGCTCCAAAGTCAAATTTTTGATTTCGGATGACGAGTTAATTCGTAATAATAAGAAAAATTAATAATTTTACTTCATTATATTATTGTATTCACGTTGGTACGTATTGTATTCATGTTGATCATGATAAAATTTTCGTTATCTCAATTTTACATGTCTTTCATTGCGTCTTCGTAACAGTTCATGATTGGAAAGTCAGTTGAAAGATGTATAGTCTCGACAGACGTAACAACGTCGACAGTCCTAAATGTTTAGCAGTTCCCTATAGTTGTAAAAGCCTTGGAAATATTGAAAGTATCGGCGTTGGAGATTCATACGGTCGATGACGTTGACGGTGATTCATAACATCATCTTCCTGGTATCCTCTTACTCATCCAGATGTTCGTGAAGCACTGTGATGTCGGAAAATTGCTAAACCTGTTTTGACTGTTAATTGCGTGTTTTTTTTCCTGAAATTTGTTGACCATTCGACGTCATTCTTAGGAATGTTCTGCTTTCTTGTAGATAGTCGCACGGTGTATATCCTGTAGATGAAATAAATAATAAATCGTGTTATCGTGTCTAATCATGAATTACCATTTCTACATCTGCGTCACGACGAATTTTAAAACATGTATTTTCGAACAAATTTTATTCTACATTTTCGACTTATTTAACCTTCACCGTTGCATCTTGAATACTCGAACAGTTTGCATATTTAAACCGTGGATGTTTGTGCATTTATAGCTTATGCAAATTTGGAAATTGCAAAAAACGTCTCGTCAGCATAATAAACGCTCCTCCTATCCTGATTTTTAAAACATAATCTACAAAAATAGACGATTACAAGAATGAAGTATATGCACTTATGAACACAAAAAAATCTTCTAGACGGACAGATTTTTTTAAACAACCAATATCTACAATAATATAAATTATCTTGACTTTCGTGTTATCAGATACGGTGGACATTGCTAACTGTATCTGTTTTTATATTCCGACAGTTTCCTTAGTTCAGGATATGTTTTATTTTCTACGATTGTATACGTTCAAACAAACAAAATAAGAGTGTTAAATTTTCGAAAAAAAACAACTTTTTGGACATGTCAAAACAGATTGGAAGCTAACTCAAGAAGATTTTCGTTTAGTAAATACCAACCGATTTAATAATGTTTATTTTCGGTGGAGAATCCTTGATTCAAATCGTCACTAACATTTGAATTGTTTAGAAAAACAATTTGCTCGGACTAATTTTTCTTTAAGAACCAATCTTTACACAGCAATTATTTAAATGTTGGACAAGTTTCGAACCTACAGCGACCCTTAGGTCAAGGGTTATTTACTATATTTGTTTAAACTTCATTTATTATATTTTATAATATGATTACTGAAAGGTGCTTCTAACTTTTAACCCGAATCTAGACTGACACAGTAGAAAGTGCTAATAATAAATCAAAAATTAATCACATAATTCCGCATAATATCTTTTGTGTGGTCCAGCTCTTTCACCCGGTATGTAGTTTATTTCCGAAGAGAAGTCGAGAACTGATGATTGAAAATTTCCGGTTGCGAACCATCGTCTCCAAGACACGACATGTCGTCGATTCACGTCCGACGTCTTATTGTTAGACGCCCATCGATCGAATGGTGTATTCTTGGTACACACGCAGTGTCGCCAGATCAAGACTTTTCTCCCACTCTAGCTTCCCCCTCCACGACGCCATTCCCCCATTCGCTGGTGGCTTGCATCCCCACTCTTCCGCCACGAATCGGTCACGTGACGCGACGCGCGCACCCAATTCGCGTTGCGTCCGCGTCGCGACTAGCCCGGTAATGGCAGAGAGGGGCTAACTCTATTCCCCTCGATTTCCCCTATCTAGCGACACGGTGTGTACGTGTCGCGTGCGCCGTCTTTTACGTCGACTCACAATCGCAAACGGCGCTTCTGTTGCCCGCGGGCAAGCAGAATGGGCGAACGTGCTGCGGTCCGCCCATGATTTCGTAACAAGACTCCACCGAGTTACTCCATTAATAGCATCTGCAATTACACGGATCCACCCATCGGCGCAAGAATATCTGCGAACTCTGCTCAGCGAATCGCGATCATCACGTAACCGGCCTGCACGCAAAAGACGTGGCGTTTCCGATATCGACCGGACCAAGTTCACCGTGTACTTCCGGTCATCAATCAATCCAATATCTAAATTACCTCTCATTCTGCTCGATTAAAGGTCGATTCATACTACCCGCACAGATAACGAACGGTTTTCAATATAATAATGCTTTCTTTTCGTTTAGTTTTCGATACGCGCTGATACGACACGATAGTAGACACATTCAAATGCATTAAAGAATGTGGTTGTATGTGGATAATATTTGTTTTGAGCAATTTTAGAAATTCGTTTTTCACGTATTATGTTGGAATTAAATTTGATCAGGATTGGAAAAGCGGGAAGGTTGAACGAATAATCATTGTGATCAATTTTATCATTTTTGGTTCGATCTTGCCAACTATGTTACTTGATTTTTATTTGGTTTCCTGGGATCGTAATATCATCATTGACGTGTTAAAAGTGGATCTGTCTAGTGTGGATCTTTAATGGCTTGATTTTATTCGATAAATTATTTGATTTTATTGGATTTTCTGGGACTTGTAATTTGGCAATCAATGTCTCACAAGTAGATTTATTCAAATTTGATTTTGTTGACTGTATACTTTATTTGTTGGAGGTTTTTAGGGGGTTTTTTCCACTTTTGATTTTGTTGGATTTTCTGAAGGTTGTACGTTGGCAATCAATGTCTCACAAGTAGATTTATTCACATTTGATTTTGTTGACTGTATTACTTGATTTTTTGGGAGTTTTATCTACTTTTGATTTCGCTGAATTTCCTGGGAGTTGTAATTTGGCAATCAATGTCTTACAAAGTAGATTTATCCATTAACTATTTGATTTTATCGCATTTTTTCTAAAATTTCACAGTAGTCTGGAAAAGAATTTAAATAAATAGTTTTTAAAAATTTTTCGTTTTAAAATAATTTGTGTGACTCTGCGGCATTACTATTGTTTCTCAGCAATCGAAGATTTAATTTCATTGACAAAAATTTCAGAAATTTGGCCTCGTTAAGGTCGCAGTAGGGAGTCGTTTAAACAATAATTAGCGATACGTTGCGAAGCTGGAAAAGGTGTGCACAGAGCCACGCTTTTCTTCTTTATGTAACGCTTCCTTACAGAGATACTTTCGTATCCGCGTTTATTTACGAGCGATCGGGTTACGGGGATGCGTGAGTTCAGCTATGGATGCACAATTGCACAGGTGTGCATCGTTGAGTGCAAACCGGCGCAGCGCGGCGCGGCGAGATCGTGCAAGCGGTGCATTAAACAATGAAGAAGGAGAGAATGCTCGCGAGTCACATGCCGGCAAATGTCAACCACGTGCAGGTACACGAGGTTCTCGCCTGTAACCTGTTCAACGTGATTACGCTACTGCAAGTAACGATGCAGAAAATTGTTGCAGATAATTCACTTGACTGCGTTACATCATTTACCGTGTGCCGCGGGAAGAAAAATATCGTTTGAAAAACCACTTACTCGTCGGCGAAACCAAGGACAACCCTAATTTGCTTTCATTCTCATCGATTATTAGAAACAAACAAATTATCGGCGATAATATTTGTCCGATCCTACGACGGCGGAAGCTGGGTCTTTTTTGACCCAGAGTACCAAAATCGTTATTTAACCATTTCTGGCGCTTAAATTACATGAACTACTGTTTTACATTAGAAACAAAAGAAAATTACACTCCTAAAGAGAATTAGAACCCGAAAAATTGCTACCAGTTTACATGACCGTAACACCGGCCAAAAGTGCTGTATCGACATCGTTAAACAATGGTTTGAAAGCGTGAAACCTCTAGTTTCAGATGCTCTTTTTCAAATTTTTGACATGTTTTTTTTTTACGAAGTTTAAGCGCGATAAAGATAACATTTACGGGTTAAAAAAATTTTTGTGCAACTTTGTAACATCACACGAGGAGAAACAAATTTTTTTGATAAATCGCGTTAATATCATTTGGAAAGGCTGTATTTTCTGTGTAAAATGTGTGGTTGTTGGTTATCGTGCGATTTTTTTTTATTCGAGTTATTCAACATTGAAGTAAATGTTGTCTTTTTAACTTTAACTGGCTCCAGAAAGCCAAAAAATTATTATCGAATCTTGTTCAAAAGAGCAATAAAAAGAGCGTTTCTTTCTCTTCAAGGTACTTTGACAATTTTTTACCTATGGCAGCTATGTTTGAAGTTAGAATAATACATTAAATTAAACATTATTAATTATATGTAGTTGGGAGCATGGTGTAAATCAATTAGAATTGGAATTTTAACGAAAAATGAATTATCAAACTCTAGTTAATGCATATATATATATTTTTTTATTGTACAGTTGTAACCTCCGATGAGAGGTTATTCTGCTGTCTGTATTACACACATAATATTACATAATTATAACTTTACGCTAATGTGTAAGTAATGTAATAAGTACATATCATTTTTATTATTACAAGAAACTAAAATTATAATACAATACATATAGGACTTCATATTTACAATCTCACAATATACGAAAAGTGTAATCAATATCTCTATGTGTAGTATAAAAATATTTTGAAAATCATACACGGTTTCCCAAAAATGTTGTTTCCTTGACAGGGGTGATTCCCGAGATTATTTGGAGCTAAATTTTCATTTGCAAATACATATATCCTTTGCTTTGTTAAGGAATTATGGAAACAAGTCTGTTCTTCTAGAAAGTTAAGGCAGGTATAGGACAATAGAGACTCATAAACGCGTACCTGACTCTCTACCTCTTGCTAGGTAAAAGGACAGATTTTTTTCCGAACAGTTACCTGTCGACTCTGCGTAGGACAAAAACCGAAACATGTGATTGCTATAAATTCTAGTCTTACAGCGGTTCCTCTTGTGTCCTGTTTTTTGTCTAACCACCCCGTCGTTCGATGTGCAAATATTCCTCCCCATAAACTCTTCAGAACAATCTCGTGCAAAATCAGTGTCGTTCGAACCGCGGTAGAGAGAACATCTCTAAAGACGTGTCGATTCGTAGCTCGCGATTGTTATTTAACACGAGGTGTGCAGTGCGTTCACCGTACGTCCCTCAGCTTTCCGCACTGAAGTCAGCTGTGCAGTTCGTCTCCCAACAGCCCAGCGACACATTTCGAAGCAGCAAGCGCATTCACGACCGAATAAGTGAGTTCTAATTAAATCAACTTCTGCTACTTCTCTTGTTCACTGCTTCACCGCGACGCGACGCCAACACTACGCGCAGCAAAACCTCCCGCGCTTCGATTGGTCCGTGTTTTTTGTTAATAATTCCTTAACGAAGACGGATATTTTTGTAAATGAAAATTCAAATGATCCCGGGAACCGCAACTTTCAAGGAAATCTTTGGGACACTCTGTATAGTGAAACTATTTTATACTTCATTATAAGAAACTAGTCGACATTATAATGTAAAGTGAGAAGATCGTTACGTTAAATTTTGCATTAAAAATCGTACGCTATAAGAAAAATGTAATTGGACAATTAGCTCTGTCTACAGAATGAGTTTAAATATTTTTTAGTGTAGCTGTGCATTTGCAGGGTAATTTCATGGGCATGAAGAACTCTCTGCATATTGTACATACGTAGACGGGTGATTGAAACACAGAATCCGAGAAACTTCATTGCAATGTCACGTGTTGTTTCGTCGCAATTGTTTTCATTGCGTCAATAGGCTGGCACTAAACGTCGAATTATAGCAGTGTAACGTTGTTAACCGTGGAATAGCATTAAACTATAAATACTACATCAACCTATTACGCTGAAAGTCATTGACATACAGGAAGCAGCAAAGGCTATTCCCAGTACAGTAACTAAGTCAAACGAAACGTGTTTGAATTTTCTTTCGGTAATTGTGAAGAACAAATCGAAATATTCCCAGACAGAAGATTGTTTATATCAACTCGTTTTACATATTACGGTGTCTTACGGACGCGACAATTTTTATACTACCTTTATTCATACTTAACGCTTTCGCGATTGCACATTCGATGCACTCGGCACATATGCTCTCGCATACCGTCGCGCAAGCAGTTTTTGCACAAGTATTTACAGTACAATAGTGTAATTATAGCAATCTTTGACGAGATAAGCATTGAAACTGTCGTTTAAGCTTTCCTAGAGAGAAATGAAAATTGCACGATTTGTTCAATGCGTTAAATATGCTCTTGTAATTTAAGATCTCTCGTGTAATTGCTCGCATATGTTTTTGTGAAATCAGTGTACCAATTATTCATAGACGATTCTCATCAATATGTCAGTCTGTCGAACTTATGCACACGGTAGTATAAAATCGTTGAAGTAGGTCGAATTCATTCATTAGAATTCATTTAGAATAATTAATATTTAATTAGAATTGTCATTCGGACATGCGTCACATAACTATTTGTAAGGACGAAATAATCGGAATAGAGTTGAAAATATATGGGTCTTGTTAATGAAATATTAAGCAGTAATTTCAATATTTTATACATATTGATCTTTTATGATTCTCCTCCAATTTTTGATATCCTGTTAGAATCCATTGTACATTTTGTACAGTTTCTATTATAATTAAATTTTTATGCAGAATAAAAATTTTCTACCTAAACTGCAATAAATTACAGTGAAATAGAATATTCATTTTTTCGGTCTTAATATGTTTTATAGGTCGATAAAATAATGCAGTATTTTTTAATTCTTCTAATGTTTCTGCTGTTTTAAATCACACCGTCTCATTTTTATCATAAATGCATAAAATGTATTTATAATACACTGGTGGAATTAATTATGAACACTTTGAATAAAAACATTCTGTATTTCATATTTGTGCAGAAAATGTATAAACTATAATGTTCATACTTATAAATATTTTCACATGATTTGGTTTGCAAATTTTAAAAAATTTTAATTAAAAAAAATCTAAACTGTTATGTTTGTTTTTGTGCCTGGAAACACAAAACGTCTTATGATGTGAATATATACTAATAATAATATAAATAAAGAACAAAAGATATCCAACGAAATATTGATCTTTTTCATACTTTGACTCGTAGAAATTGTAATTTTAAATCAATTCTGTAAATGGTCTTTTCCCGATTTTTTTGTATAAGCAACGCCCTAAAATTAGAAAACAATGATTATGTCCACAATTAATTCCACTAGTGTATATTCTTGAATAATGATATTCGTTCAATCATTCGGAAGTGAATTTACAGCTTGAACAATCGTAAAATAAAAAGTGGGTCATTCGACTAAGGTAGGCTCAGCGTTAAACTTTCTTTTGTTCAGTAGTGTATGATGCAGTGGGGGGTGGTGGTGGGGAGCAGTAAACTCGTTAACGTTCAGAAGTACCGAGCTAAAATACACACACTGATTCTCCACAGCTGGATCCTACGGAGGAGTAGCAATTTATTATTGGCCGGTTATTATACAATCGCGGGTAATTGCACGCGCGATAGCTTTCGTATCGTCCTCTGCGTTGCCTGCGCCGCGCTTATTCCAATTCCGGTAAGCCGTCGCGCCGGAGAAACAACAATCCCGCGATTGGTTGTCGCAGCGTGGACGAATTGTGTAACATCTTGGTGCGCAATTATATAACGTTGAAATGTAATTATGTCACGGTGCGGGAACGATAACGTATAAATAGAAGGTTTGCGTCACGATGTTCGAGCATCGCGGAGGAATGTTCTCTCCCGATGCTGATCGATGTCGATCGCAGTTTCCGCGGATCCTCCCGATGAGCATCCTCTTCGTTCCTCTTCAACGCGCGAACTTGACAACAAACATTAACTACCGGTTTCGTGCCGATGCGGAACGTCGTGTCGATTTAACTTTAAAAATTAAATTAGGAACTGGTAATTAGGACTTAGTAAATTAGGAAATTAGGAATTAGTATGTATGCATGTAATGATATTTGGTCCCCTCAGGGTTTCAAATTCATTCCACCACTTCTCCTTTTACCAATCCTCAACTATCGCCTAATTTCCAATTTCAGCGGGACCTACTTTTTATTAAGGTGGGTTCCGAACCACCTATTTTGTCAACAACACGTGAAACGCACCCCTAGGGCCAACTTCCCGGCTTTTTACCGAGCGGTTACCCACCCTAGTGTGTCCCCCGCCCTACGCCGCTTTACTTCGGTGATCGAACGAGAACCGGTGTTTTCAGCGAGGCAATGGTCGTTGACAAATTAGGAATTAGTAAACATAGTAATTTAGAATCTTGCGTGATAAGTTGCTGTCGTTGAATCCTTGATACTCCACACTCTGTCTTCCCCTTCTCGGCCCGGTCACGTGACTGGCAGAGAGAGAGGGTAACTTTTTCCCCTCAATTCGAGTCAATTCCCCTGATCTGGCCACTCTGGTCAGATTAGATACAAAACAGTGGAAATATAAGAAGAATTTTAAAGTATTGTATTATTTTCGACTTTTAAAAACATACTGTTCATTATTACATTGCTATATATATTTTTGTATTAATATATATATTGATTATTAACGACTACATTATACAATCTAATTACGGTATTTTAAGCCTATACGTATCAGTAATTATATTCTATTTTGCGACAAAAATCTACAGCTCGAAGAAATGCAAGTAACAAAATAATAAGTGTTAAAATGTAATTTTAAATTTGCATAAAAATGCATATGCTGCTATTATAATATTAATACTGAATGCATTTTTGCGTAGTAAATATTTATATCTTGTAGCCTGAAAACGATCGCATTGGGTCCAGAATTGAGTAATACGGTGTATGTTTATAGAAAGATAAATAATTAGTCGCATAAAACAGATTTTCCGAATACTTGATTTACAATTCGAGCAACTTCAACGGGAATGTTCCAACATAAAATCCGTGACTAACAAATAATTTATGGTGCAAACCGTTAGCGAGTAAGCCGGAGACATTATCATCGTTGGATCGTTAGAATTCCACGTTCTTAGATCGTCGTACGTGTTACGTGATCAATGCAATATTTACTTAGCCGGAGAAATACGCAGCACGTGTCGGTGACGGGAAATTTTTTCGCGCAGGCCTGTCACATGTTTGTCTGCGTTCTCACGTTTCGAATAATTAATCGTGTCATTACCGTGCAAACGTAGATTCCTCGTCATTAATCGAACTACCTATCTATACGGCCGTTAAAAGTGTTAAACGATTTTTTATATAATTAATTTCTTATTTTTATTCGCCAAGCTGTGGTTTCGCCGTTGCTATCGGAATTTATCTTAACGATTAACCGGTAATCGTACTCTGTTTCAAGGTGCAATTGTACGAAAGACAAACAACGTTCACGAATCTAAATCGTGGCAGATGCTGTACAGTTACAGCGAAAACATTAATGAGATTACGTATAGACAAACAAGTGATTGCCTAAGCTATGCGTGCAATTCGCATTCTGCACCTTAAAATAGCTCGTCGTGTCTACATTGTAAGCATTCAGATCGCTTGTACCTCGTTTATACCGTGTATAATACGCGACAACAACGAATAAAGTAAGCGGCGGAATGTGTTCTTTGTTTAGAAAAACAGCGAAATTTAAAGAACAACAGAATAATGTTAATGATTAGACTTGTGCATTTATGACTGAAATAGTTGAAAAATACAGCGATAACAGAATAATGCTAATAATTAGACTCACGCATGGCAAAAATGTGTAGGTGCAATTGAATTTAGCAAAAACATTAAAAGAATTTAAAAATATATTATTTTCAACCTATATTGACCATATTAAGAAAGAAAATAAATTTCCATTTCTCTCCAGTTTGTTTTTAGTAGTGAAGATCTACTAATAATAATTTTTTTAAACCTTTTGACATTTCTCATTTTATTCATATGAAATCGAGCGTATTTACTTGAACTGATGCTTCCGGCACAAGTCTTGCAATTTATTAGATACAACTAAATATAAATATTTAAAAAAAACGGTAATGTAGGAATTGTTTTGAATTATAATGTGACAATTTTCAGTGGTCAGCCTCAGACGGCCAGTCGATTGTATAATAAATGGTGCAAAGCGATATTATCAATATTTACATATTCCAGAAACAAACAAACAAGCGTTTATTTCGATCTCCGGTTAGAAGTCTAAAAGCACGTGTCGTACAATTGACCTCGCTTGTCTGCGTCTGAGGATGAGTCCAATGAAACACGTGACGCTCCCGACCAGCTATACAGGCAATAGAATTCGTTTGATTTGCCACCGTCAGGATATTTCGTTGACACTCTAAACTCGCGATGTGAATCTGCTGCTCAAGGGAATGCGCATACTTGGGGTTCAGACGGTTAGAAATCGGTATAGTACCCGGGTGCTGCCTCTAGTGTCTTTAACCGAACTTTCTGAAGCTTGCGGACGCGATATTTCTCTGAGCTAGCGCACGGGCCATAAAAAAAAAAGATTTTTAGGATGTCCACAGTTTTCACGGCAAATTAACGATACCTACGGGGCATGGGACCCGCGAGGGACCAAGAAGCTCGACAGTGTGAGACCAGGAAACCACTACCAATCCAATTACAAAACTTTTTTATTTTTAATTATATTTTTATGGAACTTTCGCCAAAACTTATTTCTGGCATTTTTCTGATTAAAATGATATTAAACACGATATAATTTCAACTGTATTTAGTGGTTAAACTAATTTTTTAAAGAATATTTCGTCCGACACAACTGGTAAGCAGAGTTTAACATAGAGTATTATTTTTTTAAAAATTGACTATACATTTCAGCATCCGTCGTGATAGTATGTGGGGAAAGGAATTTTTTTAAACGTTATAACAAATGAAATAATAATTCATTGCTATGTTAACAAAAAAAAAGAATATATGTTATAAATTACACATACACATAGCTGAAAGAACGCTCTTTAACGTAGTTATTCTAAAAATATTATTCATAAAAAAGTACGATGAGGCAAACAACGTCAATTTTAGGAAGAAATGCGATCTATCTTAAACTTGCATTTTTCCTTGTTTTCAAAGTGCTCTCGAACAATAATGAGTAACATTTAGCAATTTACATTTATGCTACAACTTAGTTTGAACATTTAAGAAGCTATTGGCAAAAATTTCATTTTGGACGAAGTTGAAAGAGTGATTTTTTATCACATTTTGGCGATTTCGAACCACTGTGCGTCGCGGTTCTCGAGGTGGCGACCTAAGCAAGGTTCATAGGGCGGAGAGATGCCTGTTACCGGCGGCGACTGTGTACAACTTTCATAAGGAACGACATTGCTGGAGTTATCAATAATGCGCGATCGCTCGTGCCTTTTTACGTCGACTCTATTTACGGAGTAAAATCTATAACGGGGCAGAAGCGGACGTGGTGTACTCTCCGTCGGGTTATTGACTGAAACGCCGCGCCGCTCGCTCTGTGATTCGTTACGTAAAGTCGGAGACGACCGTGGGCGAGAGCTAGATGTTTCCGCCTCGAGATATTCCACGAGTCGATCGCTAATCGATTGACACGTAGTCGTCATTGGTAACCCCTCGCGCAACTGAACAGTCGACGGGATTTACCATTGGCCCCGAAATGGATCGCGACTCTCGCGCGTGACATTTAACACGTACAAACAATTGAGGAAGTAAGAGGAGCTGAACAATATTTTTCATAGACGAAAGTATGTACATCTTATTATGCGATGAATAGTATTTGTTTGAAAGTTAACTATCTTCAACTTCGAGAACGAGTCATTTCTGCGAAACAGTGCAATACAGGGGGAATCAATTTTTTTAAGGTGTAAACTTATGTTTAACAAATTACGATATACATCTTACTAAGTGATGTTTAAGTAATATTTGCTGAAAAATTGAGTTAGACAGCTTGAACTGCAAAAACGTGGCAGCCATTTCCCCAAAGATCGGCTTTCAACTGATACACACTTTATTTATTTCACATTAAACTAGATAAAAAAGAAAACTAGTTCTTGCGAAGCTGATTTTGAAAAATATCATTTTTTATCATGGAAAAATAAGTACTAAAAATAATATTGAGAATGTTGCTGCAAGATTTTATTTAAATCGGTCGCGTGGTCTTCCAGATTTTTCAGGAATTGATTTTGAAAGCTTATTTCCGAGAAATATGTGTTTGAAGTTTACAGTAAGTTGCTTTGTTTCTGTCGTAAAAATGATTAAGCGCACAGCAACATACTTTTAAAATGAAATGGAACACTTAAAGTGTAGGAGTCAACGATCGTTGGCGCGATTGTCCGAGATTTTATTTGTTAAAGTCGGTTCAAATGAGCAATGTTCCAAGATAATTTCTCTGGTAAAAAGGGAAACGAAAATGTTTTCCGATGCGACCAATTGCGCAACGTTCCTCCGCGAACATTTCCACACGGTTTGTAATCGTTTGCGGACAGAATCTGGAGTTAAACGACACCGTAACGTTTCCAAATAATCCTGAGAATTTGATGGCGTCAGTCACGCAAGGTTCGTGAATTCTTGCCGCGATTGTACCGTGACGCACGGTGTTCCGACGAAAAGAAATTTCTCGCGACAGTTCCGTGAACAATGGCAGTAACGGCATAAAGGATGTCGTGTTCAAGTCACTTTCGTCGCTTTCACATTCTCACGAGTTTCGACAAAGTACACCAAGTTTTGTGGCTTGCGAAAAAAAATAAACAACAATTTATTTCAACACTAAACCTGCCGCTGCTGATCGAATGACCGGTTTTATATTTTACAATTATTGAAATTATGCAGTTACATGGAAATTGACTCGATCAATTTTTTCATCCAAGCACATATCGAAATAAAAATTGCACAAAATCTGAATAAAAAGTGGCATTTTTACAAGCTAAAATATTAATTTAATTAGAACTACCGACCCCATCAAAATAAACATAAAATAAACATATTTATTCTTGTACAATCATTCAAACTATTTTTAGTATATCTTTTTAGTCAAGTACATATGCATTACCATGCAAATCGTGTGAAATATGAATAAATTCAATACTAGTATTATTGTAAAGGAATGAATGTCAGTCATGTTTAGTGCTCAATAATTTTAGTGTTAACTGCTTATTTTTGCTTGTACCTAGTATCTACGACAATGTTGACGCGTATTTCCGTTTTTACTGAACAATATTTGACTCTTGTTAACCACGAGTGTGACGAAGTTCATTAGTATGGTATTTTAAATTTCAAACATTTGTGTAAAAATAGAAAAAAATAACAATGTTTCAACATTTCCGTTCCGCTCCGATATTATCGTATTGTTTCAGTTCTTTCATCGATAAAATTAGCTGTTGTCATTTCTCAAAATTTTCTACTGCCTCTATCTGTGTTATCGCGAAACGTGACTGGTTATTTTACACTTTAATACGAATATGGATGAAAAAACTCGTGTACACAACCATTAACGCTAAACAATTATTAGAATCATAAATTCATTGTGTTTGCTGCTTTGCAACGAGTTCTTGAAATATTATTCGAAAATAATATTTCATTTCAAGGATACTAAAGATAACATGGATCTACATTCGAATAGTTCTGTGTAGCATTGAACTGCTTAAACCGAGCATAGATCCACTCTGCCAAATATTATGGTTTCTTGCTTGTTATAGTACTTTCCTGAATTTACCTTCGCTGGCAACAAATATTTCAAGTACACACTTGAGATATAAGGTTCCAATGTATCAAATTGTATTCTTTTTATACTTCAGATATTAACGTAAAAATATTTCAATTGCCAAATGTATTTCCCTGTGTAGAGCGATTATCTTTTATATTTATAATTATTTAGAATTATGCATTTATAAAAAAATGAATATGTCAAATATAGATCTGGAAAGATATTACAAATTTTTAAGGATATCATTATATACTTTTTGAAATAGTAAAATTATTAAAGGAGAAAATATATTTTTATTTAATTTGTGTGTGTTTCTTACAATTAATTTAGACAATTTTTATTTTTATTAATTAAAAATTTTTATATTCATTTCTGAATTGAACATACATTATAATTATTTTATGCATTTATCAGAATTTACAATGATTAACAGAAGAAATTTTCTACTCCACTCCTGGTCGTCACAATCGATGCAGAAAATGTCCATTTTGCATAAAGATCCGCAGTCTAATGATCGATTTATGAAAACGTTATCAAGGATTCCAGGAAGTCTGTTTAAGCGCACATTTTGTTTGTTTACAGTTTGGACAGTAGATCGTGCAAAGACGAGATATGCAGGATGGGAATAGGCGCCGGATACTGCGAAGGAAACCTGAATTTTGCTACAGCCTCGGAGGATGACGAGGTTTATACCAAGAAGAAGGTTTCTAGAGTAAGTCCTTGATTTATACAGAATAATTAGGTCATCCTATCAGTCGTTCCGTTTCTTACCGCACTTCATATACAGGGTGTTTCCGAGATGGTAGTACAGGCGGATGGGCGGTTATCCCACATGCTAAAACACGATAAAACAAAGGAATCAAGTTTTTTAATTTAACGTTTCGTTTCCAAGAAAAATAAGTTTGAATCTCGGTTCTGTGCGCGCGATTAGATCGTGCACCGACACTATTTTTTGGCAGCACGTAAACACGGACGTGTTTATAAGTCCATACCGTCAATTAAACTACTAAATACACCTGAAATTATACCGTGTTTAGTGTAATTTTAATCAGAAAAATGTCAGAAATACGTTTGTGAAAGTAGTAGTGATTCACACCGATGTACCCGACCCGGCATCGGATTATGCCCCTCAGTGGAATGGGTAGGCGACGCGCTTAGATCGTGTACCTCAAGTCGCGCTTAGATCGCGCCATTACCGTAACTTGCAGCCAGAGATTAAGCGTTGTGTCCCCAATCTGTCGTTCTCATTTTAAGACGCTATTCCCCCACGCTTCCACCACGTGTCACGTGACTAATCCGGTACTGGCAGAGAGAGGGTAGCTCTTTCTCCTCATCTGGCGACTTTGCTTGCAGTAAGTAGAACCGGTCGATCATGAACAGACGTATCAGTCTACTCCTACTCATACAATAGTGCTTGATGAATCTTAGCACACGATTGTCTCGAAAACGAAGCCTCGAAAAACGGAACTTTTTTATTATCTATGTCGTATCTCTGATGTAGATAAACCCCATAGATTGACCCCTTGCCCTACAATAACGACACGTGATAAAGATTCTGCACAGAGTCTAATAAATATATATGTTATTGTTTATCCTTTAAAACAAAATAAAATTCTATTTGGCTGTAGTCGATATACAGGGTGTCCCAAAACTACTGCGTTAAACTGAAATGGGAGGTTCCTTGGGTCATTTGAAGCGACATTTTCCTAAACAAAGCCGCGGACGCCATTTTTGTTAAGGAAAATGTCTCTTCAGATGACACAAGGAACCTCCCATTTCAGGTGAACGCAGTAGTTTTGGGACACCCTGTATGTATAGGCTTTGAAGAAAAAATACATAATAAATATAAACTTTCTTCGGGTCCTATGAAATTCTGATAAAGAATTTTTGATCGCTATAATCACAAAATAAATAATAAAGAATTAACCTTAACGTGTAGGAGTGCAAACATACACCAGGCTAATAAAAACATATGAAATTTGCAAATGTGAAATTTCCAAAATTGTCTTAGAAATTCTAGGAAAGTGTGTTGACATTTTTTTCATACGGAATAACTTTTTCAAAGTTGGTCCAAATAACTTTTCCGAGACCTCTGATTCGCTAGAGAATAAGTAAAGAAAAATTTCTTTTTTAGATTGCAACTGATTGGAACGATACAAATATTGAAAAAATAATGTTTCTCCAACTTGATCTGAGCCTATGCATACTGAAAATTTCGTCAAAATCGGTGACCTACAAACATTTCAAGACGACAGCTTAAGGAGCTCCGCTCTTATGCTCGTATTAATGCTCGGCAAATTCCAATGTTGAAAAAATTGTTGTGAACGATGTTGAAACGCGACCGTGAGTCACTGTATATCGAGTTTCTCGCGAAGAGATCTCGCGGGGGACCGGAAGGAAGACCGTCGGCGCGCCAAACACCGCTCTGTACACGAGGGACACGCGTGCAGAGAGCCGATCGACGATTTAGGCCGACACGACACAGAGAGACGGAGAGAAAGGTTTTCCGTGTTGTCGTTCGTATCGGCTCGTGTCGAAATCGATGGTCGCGACGATGACGGTCACGTTTCTCGAAATCGAGGATTGCGACAAACTGTGTGTGTCCGGGCGAAATCGGATCCACGCTCGTCGCTCGTATCTTTTATTAATCCCGATCTATTTAGGGCCGTTTCCCCAACTTTTCACTAGCGCTGATCTCTCCGCGACGTTCGGTTTTATTCGAGGGCCCTCGCGCGTTTCGTCTCTCTTGACATTTCATTCAAGCGGCTCGTGTTACGCCCGGCGTATTTATGGGACTATGCGCTGGCCTCGCCTCGCATCGCATCGCATCGCCTCGCAGAGATGCATCCGCTTTCAGGAACGCACCTGTTAAAGTCGCTTACAAATCGTTCGAATCGTTACAAACATGACGCGCAAGCTGGCGCGTCTGTGATCATCCGCTCGTAGCGGGCCGGTTCGAAGAAGTTGATGACGTCCTGACGAAAAGTCACCTTCTTCGAATCGCTGTCCAGTCAATTCGTCCTGCATTCGAAGTGCTCCTCAAACACGAAGAAACCAACACTGAACCTAACACGGTCAAACGACCGGCATTTATTATTGCTATTATTTCAAACTACGAAAATTCATTTGTGGAAAATAATGGTATAAATTTCCTCCTCCAAGCATCTATTTTATTAAATTACGAGCAATCTGGATAAATTTAGTGTTATCGTTTTTACAAGGCAATGTTTACCGATACTTTTTAGTGTTAACTTTTAATTACTCGTATTATGGTGTTTACAATCTCAAAACTTTGAAAATGTTTTAAGCATAAACAAAGGAGACTAGCAAATATTTATTTTGCATTGAAATAGTTATCTCATTGTATAAAAATTTATTTATGTTAGAGTGATGTAAAGTTCCATGTAACCAGTTATGCAGAAAGTGGAATGCGTGTAATTGAAGGTTAATGAAATAGAATAAGACAATTAACTGTGATCCGTCCCTCGTGTTAATTGGACACACTTTTCACGTAAAGGGTAGTATTATTTCTAGAACAATTGATCCTAAATTTTGTGAGTTTTATTTAACATCAAATATATTACCAGTTAGAGTTACACGACTATTATTATTCGTAGTGGAAAATGGTTCACGTAGAAGTGAATTTTTTCTTCTAGATGGACGCGTAGAGGACGCGTGAGGGTCGTTAACTTTATTCTTAAATGGAAACATATATGTTTGTTGCATCACTATTTGAGGTGTTGCTTTACTATTTAAATAAATAATTTTTTACAAATAAGTAGGTTAATAGTATCTTACAAAAAACTATCAATATGCATTAAGTGGTGCAACAAAAAATATATGTTTCCATTAAAAAAAAAGTTAATGACCTTCACGTGTCCTCTACGCGACCCTCCACACAAAAAGCAACAATTAACGTCAGAATGTGCCCTTCTTGACGTGAAAATTATAACAATCGAAGGAACAAATTACTAACAAGAGATAGCATCCATTTAAATGAACGCGGGAAATTCAAATGCACGATTTTCAATGTAATTCCTAATTTATTTTTGTGACAAGAAATCAAAAGATTTCATTAGTTTCTTGCCACAAAAATAGATTTTTTGCAAAATCCTGATGTCGTAGACTAATTTCGAAACCAGATTTGAAATCAGCGTGAAAAAATCTACGGGAAATGATGTATAGTATGTATTAATTAAAAAAATTTTCCGCGCGTTGTATTGAAAAACCACAATTTTCTTGAAATTGTACAAGTTTAACGAATTTTATCAAGGTTAAAAAACGTTCGTACCATAATCTCCCTATTTTCCCCATATTCTACAAAGTTTCGGCTACAATTTAAAAAAAATTTCATCGCTGTATCTCATTTCTATCGAAAGTTGTTTGATTTTGTCGCCGATTTCGTCCGAATTGCCCACTGCGCCACGTGCCGAGTCGGTTCAAGTTGCTCCGCGTTGCATCGGCTGCAATCGACGACGCGACGCAAGTGCACGCAGAGGCAATTGTGCAAGCCGGCTTGAATGATCGTTCGACGGGACGCGATATCCGTGCCACGTTGCCCGGATATATATCGAGTCCTATCCCCTGCCAAAAGTGGCGTTTCACGCTGCCGTTCGACGGCCGACGATGCCAGGATTCGAACGTGCCCCGTTGCACGTGATCCGCGGCGCAATTGCAGAGACTCGAACGGCGCGCATCGATTCACGACCAGCCCGCATGCTCGACGTGTGTAAATATTAATTACGCGCCGCACAATTTTTTCTTTTCTGGCGCTCGCATTGGCGGATGTGTTTCGCTAGGTCACGTTCCGCCGAGGCATCTTTAGCGACATAAAACGCGAGCTTGTTCCTCGACGTCTTCGCCGCCGGCGCATGCACACGGCTTAAGCTCGTTTAGAAGTTTATGCGACTCTCGTTCCGATGCGCGGGCAACGGCATTCCGTTATCGACGCGCAAATATTTTTCCATTGATCGCGCGAACGTCACGTCGCTTTTCCGTATCGTTCTCTCCGAATTCCATAGCGCGTTTCGTGCTGTAATTACTGGTGGTGGTGATTGCTGGGCTGCGGATCGTTATGCGAAATCGAAATTGTAGTCTGTAACAATTGCGAGAGGCGCCGAATACGAAGATCTTTCTTTCTCCATTTTAATAATAAGAGGGTCAGATTTAAAAAGGTTAAAAAATAAAAATCAGGTTGAAAAATTGTTCAACTCCAGCGCCACTATTCTCAATAACGTACTCTATTTTACCTATTTCGCAACGAAGTTGGGTGAAACAGAAATTAATTTTTTTTCTTAATATATTTAATAGATTGAAAATACTATAGTAATATTTTTAAAATTTTGTAATGTTTTTACTGTTTTAAATTACACCTATTAATTTTTGTCATATATGCATAAAATCTGCTGTCCAGTAATTAATTAACCGCGGATCTTTATGCAAAGTACGAATTGTCTTCGCCAATTGTAAGACGCAGGAACCATATAAAACTTCTTTTTTTTCATCTTTACAAATTTTAATAAATCGAGAATAACATGTGAACGTTATCTATACGTAAAATAATTGAAAATCATTTTATCGAATCAATTGAGCAATCTTCCGCTGCTTGCTACGTTTTATTTTTCGTCGCTATGTTCTATCTATACGGCGTTGCATTGATTTCAGCATCTTGCTCCTAATTTCTTGCATTAGGATGACCTACAATCATCGCACCTAGCGATTATTCCTAGAATGACCTTTTCGGTTAGTCATCAGAATAAATAAAACGCCGACGCTTATACGGGCATTACCAATACAACGACACAGTGCGACAACGTTATTCGTGGCGTAACTTAAAGGATGTGAATCCCACGTGCAGAAATAAATCGATTATATAAAACGGAACTTTAATGTATTATTTTTTTTGTGAAATTTAAATTTCTACGATCTCGTACTGCTGGTGTGCTACATGCCATTGATACAATGTTACAAGTAAAACTGTTCGCACAGAATCTTATCGTGTTTAGATTATATAGATAGCAGTATTGCGAATGCATTTGTGATTAAAAAAAAGTAATTTGACAACATCAAAACACGATCTATTGTTTAACTCATTAACTGCGATCCCAGCACCATAACCTGATAGTTGAGAGCATAGGTTATTCAAAAAATGTTGTACATCCTTGAAAGGGGTGATTCCTGAACAAAGCCGCGGAGAAAATTTTCGCAAAGGAAAAAGTTATTTGAAACGATCTCAGGAATTTCAAAGAAGTACAATATTTTTGGGACACCCTGTATAGATAGCGTATATCGTGCGAAACTGCCTTTCAGTCTGTGTTGTTCGTTTGGTTACCTTATTTGTTTGCGGATTTATTTGGACATATCCAATGGATTTTCATATATTTCTGTATATCTCTGCTTTGTTTAAATTATATATAAATTGTTGGCAACAATTTACCGTTGGTATCGGACGGTAATGAGGTTCAATTAAGACGTGCATCATTAGTATCGACGGTTTTTCCTAACGAGCTGCAACACGATATGCTCTATTTTCATAATAATTAATTCTTTCCTGATTCGATAAGTTTTGCGAACGCCATAATTAGTGTGTCTCGCCAACGGAACATTTCAACATTTGGAAACAGCCTTAACTGACACCAGAGATGGTAATTCATAGAGGAAAGTCTGGCGAATATGCTAATTGCGGTAGTATTTTATATTTTAATTTAGTTATTTTCGCCGTTCTGATGATATTTTCCGTCGAGCATAAATCTTCTGGTAATATTATGCTGTCACTGTATTCCTCAAGGTTAAGAAGGAATCAGCAATGTTTTCATATAAATGTACAATTTACAGTATATTTAGAAATTTTATTAATAGAAAATCATTTTTTGATTGCTTTTCAATTCTCGAATTCGTTTTACATGACAGGCTATAGGCAAATGTAAAAAATGAACTATCGAGAAATACTATTATATAGAAATTATATAGAAATACTAATACACCTTTAAAAATTTATCGAGCGAAAAAATGCCAATGTTTATAAAAATTGAAATGCGTCAACTGAGAATCGCTAGGGAAAAGTCGATGAAACTAATCGTGTGTATAATCGTTGCCGATCATGTTGTGTACATGTGACGATCAGAATCGCCAGATTAAGATTTGTGTCCCCACTCTACCGTCCCCTTCTACGACGCTATTCCCCCACACTTCCGCCACGGCTCGGTCACGTGACACATATCATGTGACTAATCCGGTACTGTCATATAGAAGGTAACTGTTTCTCCTCGATTCGAGATAATTCCTTCATCGGGTATTTTGCGAAAACATTGTCAAATTATTTTTACGTAACAATACTGGGTCTTTAAACTTTGGCGACTCATAGAACCATTGAGTTCGTAAATATTTTCGCGAATCCCAATGAAAAGGAAGTGTTAGGATAAATATTGTTGCACGTATCAAATGTCACATTTTCAACAGTTTTCAGTGCTGGGTACAATTTAAATAAAAAGTATTGGAAATAGTAATTAAAATACTTTTATTGAAATAAAGTAGTATTACAGCATTTATTTTATTTCTTAGTTCTATATAGAGGAATAGTTGAAAATATTTATGTATTACACAGATGCTATTAATTGAAGTAATTTGTTGTGCAATGTTTTAGAAATAATTATTTGAAATAATAGTTTTCGTAGAATGTATTAGGAATAAATATTTGAAATAGTTTTCAGGATATATGATAATTAATTATTTCAACTAGTACTTCATAGTACTTTACTTAGAATAGTTCTTTGAAATATTAATTTTTTTTTATAATTATTAAAGGATGAGTATCTTACCTTTTCAAAATATTTATGTATTTCGGCTTACTTACTCTACAATGTATAAGCATTCAGTAGTGCTGAAGTTTCATTCCACTAATAATGGCAGAAATATTTATTTCAAGTAACTATTTTAAGTTCGTGTTGAGAAACACAAAATTGAAATACATATTTCATATACTTGAGAGATTTAATAAATATTTCAAATAGTATTTCCACTAGTACAAGCATAAATAGATATTTCAAATTATTCAAAATAACATAGTTTTGGAAATAATCTTTGAAAATATATTTATTTTTTATTTCAAATACTATTTTACCCAGCCCTGACAGTCTGACGTTACATCATCTGTCGCTTCGTGACTCCTACTAGCGGTGTACCCGTTCCCTCACTATCAACTATTTCATATTGATAATATTTTACAAGATTATCACAAGATAATATTTAAAAAATGTAATAGGATCTTTATGCATTTACAGTAAAATTTATGTAGATGAAGTTCAAAATTGTTGGAAATTTTTGAAAATTGAAGTTGTCAATCTATGATTTCTCCTCTATTAAAATCATTAAGGGAAGAAATAACATTCAATTTTCTATTTCTAATTCTATTTCTTGCAATCGATGCAGACAATTTTTATTTTGCATAGAGATCCGCAGTCTAGTAATGACTAACCAAAATTGATTGGATCCTAGCTGCATAAAACTTGAAAAAAGTATATCTTTTGCAGTTCTAAGCGTGTCCTATTTGAGCTTATTTTAGATGAAAAGATTTACTACAAATACTTAGATTGTACTATGATAGCATGCAGCGCAGGTATAGCTACGATATCACATTCAAAGGAGTGTACCATCCCCCGACGGTCGTGCTACTTTTACATAAGTGAACTGCTGTTCGAGATACGCAATAATTTCGATCAGACATGCATGAGTAACAACGTTCGATCGTTGTACAGTCATCGGGGAAAGTGTCTGGATCGAAGACCGACAAGTTTATGGCTCTTTTTAGCAGGTTCCGTTTAAGACATAAACCGTGGAACTTTTTTTAAAAAACATCCTTGCATTATAAATTCCGATGGCAGTAGATGCGACGATAATGTTGAATTTTTATGGAGAAGAATATTATTTCCAGAAAAAGTGGAACACTAAAAGTGTCCTCGTCCGACAGATATTTCAGAATCTGCGTAGTCAAAGCTCTGTAAAAATAATTTATTTAGAATGTTTACTAGAACTAAGAGCAATCTTCGAGCTCTATATTCAGAATATCAATTGAACTGTAATCATTATTTAACATTGGTGAACAAACTGTCAGTGCGTGCTGTAGAGAAATGTTTTTAACCGTAATTTAACTGTAATTACTATACAGCGGATCTCTATGCATTTATAGGAAAATTAAGTAAACGAAATTTAAAATTATTGGAAAATTAAAAAAATTGAAGTTGTCAATATATGATTTCTTCTGTATTAAAACCGTTAAGGGAAGAAATAACATTGAATTTGGTTTCTATTTCTTGCAATCGATGCAAACAATTTTTATTTTGCATAAAGATCCGCTGTCTACTAATTAGTAATAATTGCTTAACATTGTTATGGAAGTGTTCATTAACACGTTCGCTGCCAATCAAATTTAGAGCGTTTTTCCCTGGGCGCGTTTTATTTTAAACAAATAGATTTTCACAAAATATAATAACATTTTGTTGCAGATATAGTACTAAAATAGATTTACAGTAATAAAAAAAAAACACTACGTGATATCTCGTAGCTGGCAGTTTTGGTACAGACACTTCGCGTCAAATTTTAATTCGTATTCAGTATTTGCGGCAAAAAATTTCTTTTCAGTTAAATCGAGTGATCTTATAACCTTGACAGGCAAAATGTGTGTTCCTGCTGTAGAAATTGTTTATTCTGCTACTTTGTTGGCCATGTTAATTAAAAAAAAAGTTCCACGGCTTTAAATAACGCTAGAACTAGAATTACAAAATTCCTAAGGCCTCTAACGATCCTTGCTTCATGCGACTCGCGATAAATCGCTGAAAATGGATGTTCCGATGTTATTTAGGTAAACGGATATTATACAATTGGCTGGCGTGAACTGTTGCGAAAGAGTCGAACCGATTAGTAACATAAGCTCACGCTTATTTTCGTGAAGCGAACTTACCGCGCCGGCTTAAAAATAATTTACTTTGCGTCCGCGCTTCAAGTGTTGACGCTCCCGAGGCATCCTTGACTCGTTTCTGCGGATCACCGCGAAAACAATCCTATATCTTCGGAATCATCGGGATTGCCAAATCAAGTTGTCACCGAAGTTTTTCGGCCGAAAACGAGGCGAAAATCTCGAAAGGCCTTTATCTCCGGTTGCACAACCCGGGGGTCCGTTGTAAACTGTTGCGTAATGGCGATTAATCTCTCCGCGATCGATTATATGTATGTGTAGCGACGCCGCTGCGGCTACGTACGAATTGCGACCGTTTTTTTTTTCATGTAAAAACAGTTCTTTGAATAGATTATGGATCGTCTACTTACGAGTCGCCAGACATCGATGAATGATTGATCGAGGCAGACGTAAACAAATCGCGATGCACGCTTTGCAATGGACGTATTAATAGACAGAGTTGTTCATTTTGAGAATATCGCAACAATGACGAGTAGACAGCGAGAGAACAACAGTGATGATTTGACAGCGGATTTATGCACAGTGAAAACTTTTGTATAAAGCGACGAGTAGAGAGCCTATCTATATGTACAATTAAAGTTTTTGCATAAAGGGGCGAATAGACGGAATTACAACAAATTAGAGTGAAATAGATGTTTATTTCCTATCTTAATATGTTTATTAGGCGGAAAATAATGTCACAGTATCTTTAAATTATTCTTACATTTTTACATTACTCACATTTTTTACTAATTGTTGCCAGAATTGCATAAAATCCGCTGTCTAGCGTAGAGTCGCCAGATTAAGACTCGTGTCCCCACACTACCTTCCCCTTCTACGACTCTGTTCCCCACGCATCCCCGCCATAGCCCGGTCACGTGACGCGTTCGATACTGGCAGAGAGGGGGTAACATTTTCCCCTCATCAAGCGACTTTTTTAACAATTTAAAACAGTGAAAAGATTAGAAGACTTCAAGAGTATTAATATATTATCTTCATTATATTCAAATTATTAGTGAGAAATATAAATTAAGCTAGTGCGTCTTGCAATCGATGCATAAACTTGTTATTTGGTCTAGTGATGAGCAGATACTTTAAATTAGCTCTACCTTTTGCCACATTATGTCGAGGAATACTTCCAATGGAAATTTCAAGCAGGATCTATTAACCCTTGGACAGTCGACCATTTTTGTAACTAAATTTAGAAATTTCTTCTTCTCTCTGTTGTTGCTAGTTGGTTTATTCGCTAGAAATTGAGTAATGTCAAATTGTTGTAATAATCGTGTAGTTGTATGATGATTTTGATATTACGGGTCAGAATAGACCCAGGCACCGCGTAGAGTTAAGCATAATCGTTACGTTTTATATCAAAGTTCTATGATGTGTATCTGTAAAAGAAAAAGATTCTTGCTATTAACTCTTTTGAGTGTTCCACTTTGTTCGTTTGCCTAGTTGAACATTCGAAAGATAGTCGTATATTATTATAAATCGTAAAATTAAAATGGACTCTTAATATTATTACTTTCTCTGTCACAATATTCACGTTTTGCAATTGCAAATCGTTAACGTTTTCAAACCAGCCTGGTGCAGAAGAAACGTACTGCAAAAAACAAGATTGTCTCGAAATTCAATCTCGACGACTCACATCACCTCAAAATAGAAAAGAAAGCGATCCTTGCGTTACTTGTTGGATCCGTAATGCTTGAAATGTTGCTAATAGAATTTGCGCGTCGAGCACAGAGGCATTCCAAGAAAATTAGATCGAAGCAGAACGATTTTCTAGCTGAGCAGAAGTTAAAATAAGATCGTCGCGTGACTTAATCAATGTTGAAGATATGCTTTATCTCTTCCCTTGATTCGTCACTCGCGTTCGCACGTGTTGAAACGTTGCGACTCATTCATCCGCCGGGCACGTGATGCCATCTAGTCAACGATTGGTTAAGCTCGGTATCGGTTCTGTTCAACGAAATCGCTAATTCCATGAGCACCCGTTATTATCTTCGTCGGGCGAGGTATAACAAGAAAACGGGAATGACTAGACAGTTGCGGATCGTGTGATAATTTTATTTGTCGCAGAAATCGAAGAACTGTAACATTGATAACAGCGTTGTGAGAATCACGTTTTCTAGATAGAGGATAATCACCTGAGGTTTATTCATTTCTTGAATGAAACTCGAATATTATACTGTATCGATGTAGTCACGTTATGTACTCTCAATCATCATGTCAGTACTATAATAGATAATAGTATATAGTGATACGTGATAGGTATTCTCTATAATGCAAGTATGGTCACATATACAGTCTCTTTATACGTGAAAACATATTTTTTTATGAAACTTTCATCAACATAAGCGTGACACTTTTCTCAACGAAACGACCCCAAACACGACACGATTCTGATCATATTTACTCATTTAGTTCACGATATTGTATCACCTCGATTATCCGAACTGATACAATACAGCACAAATTATTGCACAAATGAGTAAAAATTTCATCCACTACTGTAGCTAGATAACTATTTTATTACCAGAACGCTTAGGTCCCCACTGATTAGTTGGGATAATCAATGCTCCTTTATTGCGGATTAAACGAATAAATATGGTCCGAATCGTGTCGTGTAAAAGTGCAATAAAAAAAATAATGACGAACAATTTTATCATTGGATTAGTATATTTCCAATATTATACTAATAGTATAGTTTCTCTATTTGGAATAAATTTTTAACATCGTGCATATCTTTTTTCCTGTTACGATGTTACTCTGCTGTAAATGTTTTTGTCACTACGTAGATGAAAGTGTCATAAATTTATTAAATTAAAATTATCATTGGATTAGTATATCTATTCATTCTTCTATTAGGAATAAATTTTTGACATCGCGCATATATTTTTCCGGTGTATCAAGATACTACTCTGCTGTAAATGTTTTTGTCAGTATGTTGGTGAAAATGTCCTAAAAAAAATAATGACGAACAAAAGAGTATTATCATTAGAATAGTATACCTATTAATTCTTCTATTAGGAATAAATTTTTGACATCGTGCATATGATTTTCCTGTATGTTACGATGTTACTCTGCTGTAAATGTTTTTATCAGTATGTTGGTGAAAATAATGACGAACAAAAGAGTATTATCATTGGATTAGTATACCTATTCATTCTTCTATTAGGAATAAATTTTTGACATCATGCATATCTTTTTCTTGTATATTACGATGTTACTCTGCTGTAAATGTTCATTGATTGCGCAGCATCCTGGTGCAATGTTCTCTATCCTTTCTCCGCTCACCCCTACTCACCCCCGACATTATCGATTTCTTATGAAGAAACGAAAAGAGAGGCTCAGTTTCCTCTTGTTACGCACGTTCCCTCGGTGTTTTATTTAACGGAGGAGCGTCACTAAGGCTTGACGCGGACGTAACGATTGTTATGTGCTTCCCGGCGAATAAGAGACAAGTGCGTTGTTATGGAGTATATATCGTCTTGGACTTCGCGCGGTGTCATTAACGGAGTCGATAACGGAGCTTTCTCGATAACCGATCGGAGGTTAATCATATTATGGACCGGCACACGAGATACATGAGTGTAATATACTGATTCTGGAGAATAATGCCGGTTAGTTTGGACTTTAATACAAGTTATCGTGACCGATTGTTGTGTCTCTCGTGTATGTAAGTATCCACGTAATATGTATCGATGGTCCTATCGGTTTTACAACGAACACACATTCTGCGACGCGTCTACATTGTCGCAGATGTTATTGACCGTGTAAGAGTTTTGTTCAAACGCTAACCTCCGGTCTCTCGGCTATGCAGAAAATCGGTGACGCACTACAATCTACAGTCTAGCAAAAGAAAATACGTATTTCCCAAGGTTTCCTAACCTTTCAACCGCCTACGCACTCGGTGGTTTAGATCCATAAAAACATATGTATAATTTCATAAAATTTCCTTATGCAACATTCAAATTATTTCTATTAACTCCTCGCTGTATGCGTTTCTTCGCAGCTCTTGTCGGAACTTTAATCTTAATAATTTCCTAGCAGAAAAACGAAATCTATATTTAATATGTAGATCTGCAGTTGCTTTATTGCGTCGATATTGATAACGGAAAAATCAAATTTGTTTTAGAATGAACGCATACTTAGTAGACTCTGTGTGAAACATTGATCGCGAGCCTGAGAGAGATTAATTGCAAAAAACAGGAGCCAAGTAGAAATTTCGTTACTGTCTTTTACTGTCTCTCTCTCTCTCTCTCTCTCTCTCTCTCTCTCTCTCTCTCTCTCTCTCACGTGACGTGACGCATGAATGACGGAGGCAAAACGCGTCACGTGACCGGGAAGGGGTAAGATAGAGTGGGGACAAGTGTTAATCTTAATCGTGGTTAATGTAATTTATTCAATTGAATCATCAGAAATTGAGTAATTATGTGTACGATTTCAATACTCTGGGTTAAACTTTGGGCAGCGTCGTGGAGGGGTTAATTGCACCCAATTGTTATCGCCATAAATGCAACAAAAGTCAACTAACAAGAAATTGTTAAATCAAACTCATGCTGGCATGTAGTAGCAACGGAATTTCTTACTTCTAGGTTCGACTATGTTTGTAGATAATGTTAACAACGCAGTCTTATCCGCGAGCTTATAAATAAACATGCGTACAATTGGTTTTTATGCATAGACGTCTATCACTAGAAAAACAGAATGTTGAAAATTTGCGCATTCGCGTGCACTTCACGAGTCGCGTTACGAGTAGATACAGGAAGCAATAAACAGACACGCGAGCCAATTGGATACGTATTCAGTACCACACGTACACAGCGTATATAGGGTGTGTCACAAATCATGTGAAAAGATCATCCTTCATGAAAGTATGAATCTAAAATACCAGATGGAATTGTACAAGACTTTTTAAAATTAAAAACATCAGATCAATTTTCAAAATGAATTTTCTCGAACACAGAACAAATCTGCAATGTCAACTTGTTATTTTTTCGATTAGAAATTGCGTCCTTTTCATAGACATCGTGTATTTAACAATTTTATTAGATTATTGTACAGATGTTTTTATAAACTTTCAGTTTTTTGTAGGAAAAAACATTAGGTCGTCTCAAAAGTTAACTTATTACATATATTTATTATATATATTATTACATATAACAATTGTCACATTATACACATTGTGAAAAAAAATTTTGGGACAACCTAATAATTTTTAAGCCAGACGCGAGCTGATACAATTTAAAAGTTTGTTATACTATCTTCAACCTACCGAGCACTAAAAGCGATTAAAATGTTTTAGCTTATGAAAATGACAAGGCTCTATTTATTTAGGTTTTGTGCAATTTTTATTCCACTATGTGCTTAGATACAAAAATCTATCGAATCAATTTCCATGTAAGTAACTTTGTAATTTCAATAATTGTAAAATGAAGAACATAAAACCTTAGTGTTACATTCAGTGTCTATTTCACTCCAGTTTGTCGCAACTGAGATAATTTTAATTTTGCAAAAAAATGTATATCACTAAATTTTTTCAATAATTCATGCTATTTAATATCAATATTAACAATTTATTTCTGTATCAAGGATCGTCCAGTTTCCGTGCTGTCGAAACTGGATCACTGTATAAGCCGGCGCGGCGAAGCGCAGCGTTCCGATCGCGAGATTCAACCGTGAAAATCGAATCGTCGATCAACAATTCCGTACATATAATTTTCACTATATTCCGCGTGAATTGGGGCTATAATTAATTGCCACAGATTATCCGCATTCACGGAGGGACTCGTCGTAGTGTTCGCACGTGACAAAAATAATATTGCTAATATTGCTGATTGCGTCAGCGTTGCTGAAAACAGCACGTGTTTATTCAGAGAACGCCGTCCGTAATCAACGTAGTCACATGTTTGTCCTCGTAAACGTATCTTCCACGTTCAACGTGATCGTTCGGCGCACCGGCGCGGCGGCCATGGACGGTGGATAGAGAGACGGCAGTTCTAGAATTAGACGACTTTCGCGAAAAATTACAGCGGCCGATGGCAACGATGACAAACCAGTTTTCCAGTTGTCTAGCTCGTTCACGCCGCCCATTGATTAGATTTTAATTTAGAAGGCTCGCATTATCGCCGCGTTGCGCAGTTCGCGCTTCCCCCGGAGGCCTTCTTGTGTTTTCTTCAACCTACACCGTGAACTCCTATTCGCAAGAAACGTTTCCGGGTACGAGCGTCGAATGGAAAACACGTTTCACAATACGCGTACATACCGTCGTCGAAAAAATCAACGGCACGCGTGCCTTCATTTTTCTTCCTCGAATCTCCTGTTTATTCCGATCTTGCGTCGCGTCAGGTTGCTGCGAAAGTTCTGCCGACACCAATCAATCTCGTTATCAGACAAACCAATTTCAATCCTAACTCCTTTGCACTCGGAGTTATTTTAACTTGAACATTAAACGTTTCTTCCAACCTCGAATAACTTCGTTCTATATTATTTTTCATCGTTTTATAATTATTTAAATTATATAAATATATCAAATTAAATATATATAATATATATTAAATATATGTATATTGAAATTATATAAATATTAAATTTAAATTATTTTATAATTATTTTATTAAAATGTCTAGTAATTGATTAGTAGACTGCGGATCTTTATGTAAAATAAAAAATTTCTACCTGAATTGCAACAAGTTGGGGTTAAATAAATAATTGATTTCTTGCTGAATATGTTTAATAGGTTGAAAATAATATATAGTAGTATACTTAAGTTTTTCAAATATCTGTACTGTCAAAAATTAGACCTAACCATTTTTATTATATAAAATCCGCAGTCTATTGATTAGATACCAACTGATTTAACCCATTAGCAATCGAGTGGAGGCTCAGAGTCACCACTAAAAATTGCTGTACCATTGTTAAAATTATTGTTTATATTATTAAATAAGTTGTTATCTGATCAATTACTAAACTATCTAAGTATTTTATGAGGTATCATATCAATTTCATATCCATAAAATAAAGAAAAATAATATAGAATGCACTTATTCTACGTTGGAAGAAATGTTTAATTTTCAGGTCAAGATAGCTCCGAGTGCAAAGTGGTACAGCAGTTTTTAGTGGCGACTCCGAGTCGCTTGACTGCTAAGGGTTAAATTCTAATCACATCCGTGAAATAAAAAATGCCGCCATTTTGTAAGCAGTCAAGGTTTTCGCGTGTATTTCGATTCGTATTTACGAACGCATAAAATTCGCGGTCTCTTTAAGAACGTAAGAAGTCTCTTAAGAAAGTCCTACTAGAATGTATTCCTTAGTCCTGCGAGAGCATATAATTTATTAAATAAATAACTTTTAGTTAGGCTGTCTGCACATGCGGGAAGTACACTCACCCGTCAGCTGTGGAATGTGAAATCCGTCGAGCGGACGATTCGCAGAGTCGCGAGGGGAAGTAACTCGCGACGTGAACAGCTTCGCTGTCAACTAGTGTGGCGTCAAAAGCCGCTGGATCCGGTGATGCCCGGTTATCGTTTGAAAAACACTGCAGGGGCCACCATGGTCAACCGTTTGCCGATAAACCCCGGTCAGAACGCAAGCTGCGATGTCAGCCGCGAAGATATCCCCGGTCCGGTTCTAACCGGACCGCCGATAACTCGACCCCATTAAAGCAGTTCCCCGCAATTATTTTTTTCGCGATTCCTCTCCTTTCCCGGATTGCCAGCTCAAGTGGAAGCTTCGATGTCGGGGGGTCAGCGAGCTGTTTTGATGTCAGAACGCTGCGCCGTCCTCCCGACAGCCCAGCAGCGACCGTGTTTGCCGCCAGAACGATATCTGCACGCGAACCATCCTTTCACTTCATTATTCAAAGCAACCATTGCTGTTTGGAGAATTGATGTCGTCGCGACGATGTCTCCCTGCGACCAGATTTTTACGAGATTGCGGTAGGGGATCGTCGTGTTTACACAGCTATTAGGTCGTCGCGTGTGAAACGACCGATCCCGGGATGCAGTTTTACGAGGTGTTTTAATCGAGAAACGTGTAAGGAATTATATGAGATAGATAGAGATGGAACAGCCCGTATTATACAGGTTGTGGGAGCATGATCTACAAGTGGAAATAAGAAAAAATGTTATATGAAGTTTGTTTATAAACGCTTTGTTACAATATTATAGGCAAATATTGAACGTAGCCTGTATAGGTGCGGGACAGCAGATTTAAAGCTGTTAATTTATTTTAAATTACGGATAATTTTGCTGGAATTACAAGATAATAAATGCAAAAATTTTGGGCCCACTCCGATTACGGGCCCCTCCTTCTTGAGCGGTGGAACGTCGACGAAAAGCCGCCGAACCGACACACCGTATGTATGTACTTCGAGGTTAGTTATACCGTGTAACATATGTACAAATAATTTGTTTGTATAATGCATAATTTAGATGATATTCGAGGTGGTCAGGTTAGGTGCCAAAAAATTAAAATTGCGAAGACACTGAAAGAATTTAGGAATATCGTTACACTATTTTACTCTCACCGAAATTAGATAATTAAGATTATACAATAATGAAAATTAAAAAATTAATATTGTATAGTAAGAATAATAAACAAAATTGAAAAATTAAGAATATAGAATAAGAATAATAACCATAATTAAAAACTAAGATTATACACTTTAATAACAGCAGATTTTGCTTTGAATCAAGGGAGAGAGTTGTTTGCAGTTTCTGGTTTCTCTTTAGATGCACACTGTAGTGAATAATATGATTAATTTTTATGCAATTCCTACTTCTTTACGACTGACTAAGAATATGTTTATTTCGCATAAAGATCCGCAGTCTACTTGTAAAATACAAGGTTATTACATACCATTCCTTTAATTTGCAACGTAATATTTGTATGTTACGCAAAATATATGTACATACGTGCAATAGATAGTAATTATATACAACTAATGATACGTCAAACAGTATCACTGATTCCAAGAAGTGGTGGAGATAGCGACGATGCAATATCAGTTCAGATAATCCAGGATCGCATAATTGACATTCTACTGTATTCTGTTTATCATCGCGTCAACTGGCATTTTTCATATAAAATGTTGAACCGATTATTTCAATAAGTTTTCTCTTGTACTTACAAATAATTTAGTATCTATCATGACTAGATTTCAGATTTTATACGTTTACGATTAGATTTTTATGCATTTATGACAAGAATGAATAGATGAGATGTAAAATTGTAGGAACGTTAAAGAAATTTAAGAATTTTGTTAGATAAAATGTGGAAATACATTTTTATGTGACTTCTGTTCCTCAGAATCAACATAGATTTCGTTTCCCATAAAGATTCACGGTTCTCCACATTTTCGATTGACCTGCAACGATCTCGAATGACCTTGAGCCGTAGGTCACTGTACCCGTCTTAAAACGCCTTAGTAGATAGTACATAGAAAAGTATATCATTCTAATTTAGAAAACAGAGTTGACCTTTACTCGTCCTCTATGCGTCCAGCTAAAGAAAACAACGCGAAACGACGTGAGTTTCGTCTGACACATTTTTTTTTACCAACAGCAACCGAATTATTCAGGTGATACCTCGCCTTGTATAATGCTTTAGCATCGGATTTGCAATTAGATAAACATTGGATGGATATAATTATATAGCTATATGACCGGTTCCAATTATTTGCTAGTTTTCCGTCAGATTCTTAATAATTTTTCACGAAACTGTAGCACGCGTCACGTGCCTAACGATCGCACTCTCATACGCGCGAGTATCTGGTTCAAGGCAGTACAGTGTGTTCTTTGCATAGAAAAATACGTGATCCCGATGACAGTCTGAATTTTTTATAGATAACTATTAATGTCGAAACCGTTCAGAATGAAAATCAGAGTTCGTACGAAACGGTTAATTTCTTTTTTTTGCGGATAAACAGTTATTCAGTCGGATTTCACTTTCAAATCAGTAAAAAAATGTCGAAGAACATTCTTCTTTCTCGACATGCATAAGTGACACTCGAGTGACATTCGTACCAAACTGCAGTTCTTATAAATCAGACCATTCGGCGGACAATTCTTATATGACTATACAAATGATAATGTTTAGGACCACTGCTCTATCAATTTTTTAAAACATCGCGGTACTTAGAGAGCATCCATGTAGATCCATTAGATGAATTCGTTACAGAGCAATTGAATGTGGATTTTCATAGACTGGGTCAAAATAGACCCGGACTCCGCCATCGAAAGGTAAACATATTGAAATTTTTGCGAATTTCTTTATTCGTATTATGGAACACCGGCTAGGGGAATGATCGTTTAAAGTGATTTCTCGACAGAAAGAAGATAACAATTTATTATTAAAATCATTTTGATGCATGGCACAGTCATGATTGAAGAATTATTAATTTTTCTAGGGAATTTACATTTTTCTAGATAAATTCACACGAAACAACAATCTTTTAGTTTTTCCAACCAAATCAAACAAACAAAAGTAGTGCAAAACGGTAGCTAAAAATTAATGGATTATTAATTAGTCTTGAAAATTTACATTCTTCTAAATAACTTCACGTGAACCAACCGAACCAAACAAACAGAAACAGTGTAAAACAGTAGATAAAAATTGATAAATCATTAATTAGTCTTGAAAATTTACATTTTACTAAATAGATTCACGTGGAGCAAAACAATTTTACCAACCGAACCAAACAAACAGAAACAGTGTAAAACAGTAGATAAAAATTAACAAACAACCTAATTTATTTTGAAAATTTATAAATTCACGTCAAACAACAACATTTTAAGGTACATTTCCGTTAGCCGGGCGGAAACAAAACAGTCAACGGAATAAAAGTCGAAAACGTTCAACTATAAACAAATATTAATGAATTGTAAACAAAAAACCGAACCGACCAAACGAAAACAGCGTGAAACGCAAGATATAAAAATTAACGAATAATCAATTTGTTTAGAATATTTATAAATTCGAGCAACAACATTTTCCCAAGCGAACCGAGCAAACAGAAGCAGCGTGGAACGCCAGATAAATATTAACAAACCAATCGTGTGCCCCAATTTTTCGTCCCCGACGTCCCCGTAGTGATTCGGGCAAGAAAGGTCGCGTTTCGTAGGCTCCTCGTGGAGGGGTGTATAGGTAGAGATCACTCTAGACGAGCGAACAGTTTCATTGAGCTATCGGGGAAAAGTGCTACGGAAGATAATTCCCGAGCGAGCTTCCTTGACGGAACGTGTTTCCTCACGTGTTGGGCGTTATGCATCGCGTTTACAACACGTGATAGCACCGCGGCGTCATCGTCGAGCGACATCTCCCTCCTCGTTAAAGGAACGTAAGCGCCGCCGCCCGTGGATCGCAGTCGCGATCGTGCCGTATCAGAGCACGCACAGTACCGAGAGACCGGTGTCAATTCGCGCGTCATTCGCATCATTGTATGCGAAGCCGTGCCGCAGCACGCATCCATCCAGGTTCCTTCCGTCGCGCGAAACGATCTCTGCCGCCGCGTGTGCTCCATCCGAACGATAGTTTCTCGTTTCGGTAATACGATCGTGCAGGTGTCCTATCCTTTTCGTTCAGTGAATTTTATCAACGCACGCACTGTTCACCGCAGTTTGAAGAGGCAGGAAGCCGGCGGCAAGACTCAACTTGTCACCTACGGGGTTGACGAAAGTGACTTTCAGAGCTCTTCCGACAGTGCGGGGAACGATTTAGTGTGTTTGCTACGTTTGATACCTCCGGTGAGGCTCGGTGATCGTTCTTAACATAATGGTGACGCATAGTATGGACAATATTTTGAATATGCAATATTATCCGGCGAACAGTCACGTTGAGGCGGCGATGCACTCGTCACCGCTGCGGAAAAGGCGTTGTTTGAATAAAGAGGTGAAGTTTTTATTCGTGACCCCTTGCTTTGCTGCTCGTGCACCGTGCGCGAGCTTGTCAGAAAATTTTAGAAAGCGGGTCCGAGTTATGCGCAACGTTTGCGTAGTTTTTCTTTTTCACTATCTAGGTCTATGCGCGCTTTGACATTGAATCGTGACCGAACGTATAATGGTCACCGGTAGCCATGGTTTTGGCGGAGCATGATTTTCACTTAATTTTTTAACTTGTATTTGCATAAACATTTATTGAACTTTTTGCTTCCACGGTAGTGCGCGATTTTCGGCAATACGTAGTTTTTATATCGAGCATGAGTAATTCGTATGGCTCGGTGTTTGCTGCGTCGAATGACACACAATCACGAGAACCGATGGGGGATTCCCCCTAAAGTTTGTATCACTTTCGATAACGGTGGAACGATAATGGTCGAGCGTGCTCGTAATTCAGGTTTCGAGATAAATATCATGCTAGGTCTCCGTCAATTACAAAATCGTTAGTTTATATACTCCACGAAAACAACAAATTATATGATCACATTCGTCTCGATCGTATGCCAAAGTGAGACGTTCGATCTTTTTCTCAAGTCCTAATCAAATCCGATCGAAATTCTTGCAAGCATCTCTTTACGTTTGTCTTGATTTTTCTGTTACAGCAAGATCCAATGTCTCATAGGATCATCGAGAAACGGAGAAGGGACCGCATGAACAACTGCTTGGCTGACCTAAGCAGACTCATACCTGCCGAGTATCTGAAGAAGGGCAGAGGTCGCGTAGAGAAGACGGAGATCATTGAAATGGCTATTCGTCATATGAAGCATCTTCAAAGTCTTCGACCAGGTACTAATCAGATCAGTATGAACCACCATACACCTGTTCTCTGTCTTGCTCAATGGTGTCCATAGGCAGTCTTGTATTCCACCCCCATTCTGGCGACTATCTCCATTTTTATGAAGCAATACGTCCCAGTCACTTTGAAAACAAATTATTGGGTTGGCAAGAAAGTAATTTCAGTTTTCGTTAATAGATAGTAATATGTTTCTTTTTATTACAATAACTTTTGTTAAGGTTATAATTTTTTTCTTTCTGACATTTGATAATAAGATTGCAGAGAGGTTAAAATATTTTATTGATTAAAATTGGGTTTTACTTCACCTTAAAATATCGAAATTACTTTCTTGCCAACCCAATATTAAATAAATGTCTTCGTTCAAGCACACATTGTCATAAAATCGATGAGAAATGTAAATAAATTCAGTCGTGTAGTTTTTTACAAAACAGCGTATACCAAATTGTATGCCTGGCAGGTTTAGCGTTCGAGTGCTTTAAATTGCCTATTGAACGAAGCATCGTCCGCCGATAATCACAGTACTCCATTTCTAATTCGCTATTGGTCACGTTTTCAGAAACGAAGCACGCTGCAGTGACGTCAGCGCCCACGCACCCCGAGGACAGCGTGGACAGCGTCTCCCATTCAACGGTGACGTCTACAGCGGCCGAACACTATAGACTAGGTTTCCAAGAGTGCCTCAGCGAGACCATGCACTTCCTGGTGGAGGTGGAGGGTTTCTTTGCTAGGGACTCTCTGTGTGTGCAATTGATCAACCATCTGCAACAACATTGCGAGAGGATCTTAGCTACCAGTTAGTATCGATATCATTACACACTAAACCCACACGCAGAATAGTGAAGTTCGAAGGGGCAGAATGGCTCTGGCAAATGGAATATTACAATAATCAGATCGAATGAATATGTATGTATATCGTATACACTCGAGTATCAAGTGTCACAGATAACCCACTCTCTCTCTTTCTCTCTCTCTCTCTCTCTCTCTCTCTCTCTCTCTCTGAACGAGTTGAGTAATCAAGCGTCTTGCGAAGATTAGGCCGACGTTTTCACCGATAGAATTCAATTGACACGATACGGTATCGATTCGATACCCTGTTCAATGTCAGCGCTCTACGCTGTGCGTGGTGACTGGTGCGTTTGAATATTCTCGAGCGCGAATCTCGATCTCGCTGAAACTGTGAAATGAAATTTCAGGTGACAGGCTAGGCTTCCCTCATCCCGAGATGCCGACGTCGAACGGCACTGTGAACGGCGGCTACGCTCACGCCAGCATTCCCACGATATGTCAGCCGAACGCGCACTCGGACCAGGGCTCGAGCTCCGGCGTGAGCTCGTTCGGAGATCCGGAGCGTCCCCTGCAGTCGACCGTCATCCCGCCGCCGATGATCGTCAGCGACGACAGCAATCACAGCACCCATTCGCACAGCACGCCGCCGACCACCAGCTGCAAGCCTTCCAATTACAAGTTCAAGAGCTCCATCAAGCAAAGGTTCTCCGCGGAGAGGATAAAGTCGAGTCCCCCGCCAATGACCACCGCGGAGAAGCCATCGTCGTCCCACGGGGTGCCGATTTTCGCTCTGCACGACGGCGGCGCTTTCTACGTCCCCTTGACAGTCGAGGCATCGTTGTTGAGGCCTCACCTGAACTTCATCCCGGACACTGGCCCAGACACGGTTCTCCATCCGGTGACAATCTCGGTGAACTTCAATCAGCCTCCGGCGTGGACGCATCACCACAGCCCCACGCATCAACAGACATAAAAGCAGCGAGGACACGGTGTTTGCTCTTTTATTTTTCGAACGTGGCACCATGTCCGCATCGATTCACCGACGCAGCATGTACCATTGTACGTCAGGCATACTCGATGAACAGTATGAACACTCTTGGTAGAGCTACTTGACTTGGCGAGCGGGCACGAGAATCGATCCTCGAGCCGATCGATCGCCGATCTTCGAATACACGTGTGTGATCCAACAAACTATCCCCGGCGGGTCGGTTAGCAGCGATATTCAGGCGGCTACCGGGACTCTAGGAGATCGTCGTTCGCGTTTCTTTCTGGTGGTTCTCTAGTTCGTAAGATCCGGCGAACACTTCTTATTACCATAACCGTGTCTCACCGAGAATGGTGGTGTCGAGGATATTTTTGTATATTTACCGAGGCTGTGGGTTGTCTTAGCATTTACAAGGTTCGAGAGACGGAGCGATAGAAGTCGGAGGTAGAGATAGAGTATTAGGGCGTGAAAGCCCCTCCCGGTTACTTTAGCTTCGGTGTGTGCCTTTTTTCTTCTCGTAGGTGAAGCATCGTTGTACCCGTCGAGTCCCGATCCTCTTTGTTCTTTTTTTTTTATTTTTATTTCTCGCCAAATCCAGTTTCGTTTCACCCTCCTCTGTCTCTGTTCTATTCCGTTCATTTCTCCGTGCTTTGATTCTACTTTTTCTTTTTGTTTCTTTTTTATCTCTTCCACCCGATAAACGACGAACGTCGCGGTGTCACGGTGTCACAATTTCAGCATGGAATTCAAAATATCATCGACGTTTGCCAATTAGTATTAAGAATTATGTTCTTTTTTTTTTCTCTCTCTCTCTCTCTCTCTCTCAATCTCTCTGTTACATTCAAACTCTATTTCCGACATTACGAACGATCTTGCGAAGAAGTGTCTTTTCGGCAGGAACCGTCGAAGAACCGTTTCTGTGTTCGGTCGGCCGACGATATTTCTATTTTTTCGGGACGCAAGGCGACCGAGAGAAGTGCCTACAAAACTATTTGTTTTCTTCTTTTTTTTTTTAATCGATTCCAATTCATGTGATTAGTCCCGTATGTACGAAGAAGAAAGTGTTTAGTTTCTGCGAATTATTGTGTGTCACGTGTTCGATCGCGGACGCGGATCGAAACTGCTTGACGCTCCGGTAAAACGGGCCTCAGCAATTAAAGACTGACCAAGACCTGCATTACACTAAATTCTTGTAAGATCATTGCATTAAATATATATATATATATATTTGTACATACCATGTCTAGTTGTAACGTTAATGAAGAATTTATGCGGAATAAATTATATTTACCATAGGGGTGTAGTTCTGTTTCTATATGCCCATAATGTATCGTGACGTTTTCTGCATCTGTAAGTTCCAAGAGTAAGTAGAATCTAGCCACTTCAGACAATGAAACCGATGTTAAATGAATAAAATTTCATGAATGTTTCATTATCTGTGAGACATTTACGAATGTTTTATTATTACCTGGCCAACCGTACAATCATAGATTTTTTAATATAATCAGATAGCGTTTCGAGCAATGTAAACAAAATTTTTCTATTTAAAAAATTCGTATTCAAATTGAGAAACTTTTCGAATAGATAACAAATTTGTTAATACTGTTTGCATGTAGAAGTTGGACAAAGTTCTAGTGTTATATGTAATAAAAAATAAAGATGACTTTTAAAACTTAAATAAAATTTACTTAAAAAGAAGAGACAGAAAAAACTTAGAATCGGACCATTTCGGTGTCGCGCCCCATGTTACCGATAATTCGCAGATTTAGACGTATTAGCAAGAACCGAATATTCTATATACTTCATTTTTGCTACAGTTCGGAGGCTATCCATGTACTTATACATATGGTGCGTATTTTTGATCGGTGGAAATAGTATTTATGAATGTATTACAAAAATATGAAATATAGCAAAATCAATTTTGATTTATTACTCGTGTCATTCAAGAAAGTATATAACAATACTTTAAACCAATGCTCTGCTTTCTTTGCAAATATTGAACGCATGCACATATCTACTATTCATGCCTGCCCTTTGTTTTAAAATAAGTATTTACAAGTTCAATAAAATAAGCTTGACCGTGCTTGCATTTTTTTATGTCTACACACATAAGAAACCATTATATTTTAACCATTTAAGTTAAAGTTAATTGGGTTAATTTTTGTCATAATATTTTTGATCGATATTGATCGAATTGTAACGCTAATGTAGATTTTCTATTGTATTCGTGCAATTCTACTTTGTCCAAAGAAACATTGTTTTATTACACAATATGTAGAGAAATAATATATTTGCCTGAAAAGATATCAAATTTTGTTTTTATTCATGCATTCTTAATTCTTGTTAAAACTTTATCAACGTGAGTACATGATTTATTATTTTCAGTTACGTTTCTTCTGGATTCAATTTACAGCCGTACACCATCCTTTAGAATGTCGCGTGCCTTCTGGAGACCACAATGTAAGCGTTTCACCATCTCTACGATTCATAATTTTGCTATGGAAATATTATCAATCGATTGCCTGCTGATAAGAACAAGTCGAATCACGCCGCAAATCGGATAAGTTACTACGCAGTATTCCAGTATTGCAGTAGAGGCCTGACGGTGTGCCGAGTATCCCTACAAATGGGTATAACTAAAAAAAAATATCCTTAAAAATGTTTAGAATATAAGTTATGTACATGTACAGTACAAACATTTTATGTATGAATCTACAATGAATAAAAACAATGTAATAAAAAAAGCGTATCCACGAAGTTATTTCTTGAACCACCAATTTTTCCCGAAAGTCCCACTTGTCGTTGAGTTGCACCACTGAATTTTCGAAAATTTTTCGACCGTCTGGCTTGACTTTGAGTTGCACTACTGAATTTTCGAGCAACCCCCTTGGCTATCATGTTCTCCTAATACAAAATTCAATTTTCGAGAATT